>OZ010585.1:77834209-78121709 GCA_963932145.1 Acanthosepion lycidas | reverse complement strand
ACAGTATACACTGCAAAGGTTCTTCTTATTCGGAAAGAATGAAGGATTTTTGGAGAAATTCCATAATCATGTACATACAATGATGATGGAGTTGCAAGTATCTTTCTTGTATCAGCTTTTCTGATATTTATATGTCTGCTTCATATTCTCAGTATCATTGAATGTGTAGCATTAGCCTCTGTTGTGCCACATTAGCTAAAAGGAGATTTTGCTAATTATTTCCTTACTATAATTTTGGTGAATTTTTGTAATTGTAGAATCAGTTATTCTGTAACTGATTCATATTTAAACTTTCAACTATGAATGTCATTGTGTAATGTTTACAATGGAAAAGTCATCCGTCTTCAATGTGTTCCTTTTCGCTGTCAATCGTTCTGAAGTCAGATTATATACTCCAGACACTGAAAGCGATCTTAGAACAATATAACAGTCCCAGAATGGACATGTAAACCGTCATTTTTAAATATGAAAAAGTGTTTTGAATTGTCGTGTAGGTTTGGAACATGAATTTTATGAGGTTTCGATGCATTTCTCTCGTGTTTTAGCCTTTTGATATTTACGCAATGATTTCTAAATCTTCTTTTGCGCGTATAACTGAATTCATAAGTTTTAATAAGTTTAAAGAGGCTATTTCCAATACATATATCTCTTGAATATATGTACATCTAATTATGTTTAAGATATTGATTATGAATTTACAAACACATACATATGTGTGTCCATTAGAATTAATGTGAATTTACACCTGTACGAGTTATAAAATGCGAACCCGAGGAGTTGTTATCCTTTACGCATCTTGATTACAATAGTTGACCATTGCTTAAAAGGACCTAATGTTATCACTTTCTCAAAAAAAAAAAAAAAAATAATAATAATCCAAACTGGTGATTAGTTTACTCAGTTTTCGCAAGAATTTAATCGACTCAAAACCGTTTCCAGCAATTAGGAATTGTTCAAAAGGTTCAATGGAAAGCTTTGAAAGCAGAGATCCTGCAATTGAATTATCTCTTCTCCCAAATGATAAGTTAGAGTTAATGTCCTCAAAGGCTGGCCCCTGTATTAGGCATAAACATTTGATTGTTATATATATTATTTAGAAGATAATTAAATCTATTAAGCTGAAAACAGGTTCGAATTAACTACTTTTCTGAGGTGAGCAAATTTCGAAAATGAATATCATGTTAAGCACAAAATCTATTTTGTAAAACAGCCACGAGAACAACAGTTTTTTTTCTTCTTTGGAACCACATAGACTTTATTAGGATGTCGAGATTTTTATCTCAGGAGAGAGGTTATTCTCTAAACTAAACTTATTGCTAAATAAAGTCATGATTAGCTTAGATATTAAAACATTATATACGAACATATCAGGTGACCAATACTTAAATTTTACTTAGGTACTATTTCACAAAATCAAAATAAACCGATCAACAAATTCTTAACCCATATATTTGTTTTGATAATAAAAATATATATTATAATATAGGTACCTAAAAGAAGAAATAATATCTAATGTTTAAAATGTATATTAAAAATGTAAAATCTTACTTGAAGCTTTTATTTTAGTTTTAATTCCAAGTTAATAAATTAAATTTAATATTTCCAATAAGCAAAATAATTTGCTGTATTCCAAAACGAATTTAAATTGATTAGAATTATTTTTTCTGGTTATCAATAAAAGCGATAAATTGGTCATATCGACAAATCTGTCAATACAACATAATTCTCTTTATTAAAAATATTCCAAAAATATACTTTTCGGAAATGTTATTTGAGAAAAATTAGCTATCTAAAGTTTGATTAATGTAAAATGAAATAATTATTACTTTCAGTTTAAAATATCACAGAAAACCATTTTTAACACGGGCTATTTTCAACACATCTATCGATAGCCTGACGTTTGAGAAATTTATCTAAGGAGGAAATAATTGTATTAAAATGACGTCCTTTTTATATAATTTTTGACTATCCAGTAATGCTAAAAAGTTAAAATAGTTTATGTTTCCTTATATTTTATTGAATTTTAGGTATTTTATCTTTATAGTCTTACTTACGAAGATGCTTGTTAAGGAGATGTGAGGAAATTACTATTAAATTTAAAATTCACTACAGTTACCGCTTTTTTGGCAAAATCGTGTATGGACGTCTGTATTTACGAAAGCTGGTACACATAAGATAAATTCAAATTTTTAAGATACTGGGGCCGGTGAAGTTTTTATTTAATAACAATATGAATTGACCGCTATAAATTAATACAGAATTTTAAAGATTTAAAAGTTTATAAATTATTCTAATTAAAATTTAAAGAAATTAAACAATTCTTGTAAAAATTCATTATTCATCGAAAAAGATTTTCCGTTTTCGGGGAGCCGTCTTCCCCTGGCAGCATTTCTTTATTGTATTACTTTGGTCAATCCTTGATGCTTGAAATGTTCTAAAAGTGCGGAAAAACAGCTCGAAATAACTGCAGGTATGCTTGAGGGGCCACACAGTAAACTCGATTTTGTGTTATATCCTACTGTCTGAGTTAAAGTGAAACTCTCCCACGGAAATGTTTTCATGTTTTCCGAAAACATGCCTAAGCCTTGTTTTCGTACTCAGCAGGAGAGGTTGCGATCGTGACCTAAGTTTGCTCTAGTCACTCCTCTAAAAATGTAAATCCGGATACACCGGCATATACAGAAAGGAATACGTGTAAGTGCCACACCCGCCCACGTAGTCACATTCCTGAATAAAGTCGTATTCAGCAGCATGTAAAGTAGGTACCTCTAAAGTTTAGAAGGCATTTTACAAATGAAAATGCTTTTTTTAAGCTTTTATTTTAGTTTCAATTTCAAGCTAATAGATTAAAGTTAATATTTTCAATAACTAAAATACTTTATTACATTTCAAACTGAAGTTAAATTGATTGGAACAATTGTTTCAGAAATCGCTGAAAATGGCTAAAATCGTCCATATTTATAAATCTGTCGACACAACGTAATTATCTTTATTAAAAAAAATCTTTCAAAAATATACTTTTTTAAACTTTGAGGAAGATTAGCTTTCAAAGTTTAATTAATCTGATTTGAAACAAATATTACTTTTAGCTTAAAATATCGCAGAAAACCATTTTTAACACGAAAGTGGGTGTTTTTATGAGGTGTTAACTTTCTCGCTAGACTTATGCTTGGGAATTTTTTCTAAGGGAGACATAATTGTAACAATTACTTGACGAATATAACGTGAATGCTTTTATATATATATATATATATATATATATATATATATATATATATATATATATAATTACCTAGTAACTATAAAAATTTATGAAAATATTCTAAGTAATCTAGTATTTTATTGAATTGAAGTATCTAACTTCGGCTTTATAGTCTTACGAAGATGCTTCGTGAGGAAATGTTAAAAAAAACAACAATAAATTTTTCAATGTATTAGAGTTATCGCTTTTATTTTCTGATAACGTCGTGTATTTACAAAAATTGGCACGTTTATACACACAAAAATATTTAAAATTCTATATAAATACTGGTGGGGGTCGTTGGATTACTAAGCGGTCGCTTTTCGATTTATGATTAGTAAATATATGTTTTATTTAATAACAATATCATCTAACCGCTACATTTTTTAAAAAGATTAGTTTTAGTGGCATTATTTCCTTGCTTGATTTATATCAGGTCCTGTCTGACAAAAAAAAAAAAAAAAAATCGATGATTTAAATTTTCTAAATATTATAACTAATATAAACTTTAAGTTGTACAAAAATGAATTTCTCGAAATTTCTTAAAATTTAAGTGTGTAGGGGGACAACATATTTAAAATATATTTTTATCAAGATTTTCTGAAAAAAAAGAAAGGTTTCTAAAATAATTTCATTTATGAATAAGTCCTGAAAGTTTCATTAAAATCCGACAATTGTCTGATTTTTGCAAGTATTTCCAATTCAATGTGTTTTCATCGCAAAACTACGCCAAAATTTCTCATACTAATTTATGGTTACAGTTGATGGAAGAAAAATTTTGAAGGTTCTTAAAATGTATTTAAAAATATAATTTAATAATAAAAATCTTTGTTTTTGCTCTAATAATAACAAATATTCTGACGATAAAACATTTTTTTCATTATTTATGCTCACTTTTTAGTGAATCTTTGGAAATACCTAATGTAAAGTAACTGTCAGACCACAAGAGAATCAAAATGTTGAAAATACTACCAAGTGATCGGGTCAGTTGTGAATTTTAGAAATTTTCGTGGAACAATTGCAATAATAAACAACTGAATACTATAAAGTAGGTACCTCCACTTATTCATTACATGTAAGGTTTAAAATCAATTTTTACAAATGAAAAGTCTTTCTTGAAACTTTCATTTTAGCTTTACTTGAAATCTAAATAATTTAAAATTTACTATTTCGAATAGCAAAATATTCTGTGGTGTATTTCAAACAGAACTCATATTGATCGGAATCGATTTTATTTTTCAGTAAAATCGATGAAAACGATCATGTTAACATATTTGTAAACAAAACTTGATTCTCGTCTTTAAAAATCTTGCAAAAATAAAATATATATTTTTGAAACGTTATTTGAAGAAAAGTAGCAAATTTGAAGTTAAATTAATCTGATCTGAAGCAAATATTATTTATAGCATAAAATATTGCACACAAGCATTTCTTAACCACGGTGTCTTGTTTTCCTGACGTGTTAATCGACAGCCTAATGACAGCCGAAAATGTTCATAGTTAAGTATGGTGAAGTAGACGATGAAGTTTATATGATGGATTTTTTTCCATAAGTGGGAACAACCCTTAAAACAAGTGACCTTTTAACGATAATGTTATAGGTTTGAACATCCATACTTCGAAATTCTGCACGTATATCACGTAATAAAAAACAAATAAAAATTCTATTAGAAATATTCGAAGTCATCAGACTCAAAATAAGCTATACAACATATGATTAATAATAGATATAGATTTATATTATAAATATAGTTTTACTTGACAACAATATTTCCTAAGGGTTATTACATTGAAACTGGATTTTAAAAGATTTAAAACTTTATAAATTATTCAGTTTAAAATTGTAAAAGATGAAAATAAATCTTGTAAAGATTCAATTTTCATCAAAAACCTTTTTTCTTCAGACAATACGTCTGAAGAAAAAAATGATTATATCTTTAATATATATTATTTATAAAAGCAATTAAAAGATTCTCTAATTAAAGTATTAGTAAAAAATATTAAATGATTTAGTTTTATTGCGTTTTTTATTTTTCGAATCAGAACAGATTTTCGGTAAGACGGGGCCCGATTTTGCAAAAAAATATTCGTCGATTTAAATTCTTCAAAACATTCTGCCTTTAACTAATTTAGTCACTAAAAATTATCACATTGAATTTCTCAAGTTTTCATAAAATTAAGTAGAAGGGTGGAACACGTAAAAAAATATTTTTACCAAGATTTTCTAAAAAAAAACAAAATTCAAAAATAATTTCATTCATTTGTGAATAAGTCCAGAAAATTTCATTAAAATTATAATATTTGATTTTTGCAAGAATTTCTAAATTAATGTGTTTGACACTGCAAAAAAGAGGCTAAAATTTGCTATGCTAAAAGTTAGTACAACCGTTGACGCAATCAAAATTTCGAATGTTCTAAAAAGGAGTAAAAATTTACTTAAATATTAAAAAAAATACTTCCTCTTAATCATAACATAAATATTTTGACGATGAAACTATTTCTTCATTACTTTGTGAGCATGTTTTTATCATGGCATATTGATTTTTAGCGATTTCTTGGACGCACCTACTGTAAAGTTTCACAGGAATCTCATAATTTCAAAGTAGATCTAATGTAGATAGAAAACTGATTTCTCGAAATATTGCACGCATGATATTCACACTTTATTTTACAATATTTTTATCGAATTATACTCTCATTATTAAAGCTACTTCTAGAACATAATCCATAATTATGTTCTTAATTAAGGTTGAGTAAAATCTAGATTCTTTAAATGGAATAATTGTTTAGATAAATAAACAATTTCCCAAATCTGACGCAATTTATTTGTATCATTAAACTGTGATTACACTGAAGACGTATTATTAAAAAAAAAACAAATTCCTTCTTAAGGCGGAATGGTAACAATTTTCATTGTGAGTACAAAAGATAGAATACGGAAAATCTTCATCATCGGCCTATTTTCAGATGTTCTCTAGACAACCTGAGAATCTTAATAAAATATATGTTGAATAAATTTTCCTATAGTGACAAATTTATTTAACATTATTGTCACTAAAGAAGTAAGGTCGGAAACAAAAATACTTTGATTTAAGCACGTGTACATGGATACAAAATTATTTATGACAGAGCAGGTTGACATTCTTTCACTGGACTAGAAAATTGAATCTAGAAAGCTTACTTTTAGAATTTGCTTCTGAAAACGTATAAATAAATTCAATACATCACACGCTACAATTTTCATGTTTAATGACTATAGCGTTGGATTACTACTTGAATATGTTCACAGACAAATTGACAAATTCTAACAACCCATTGATTTAAGTTGATGCGTGTATATATATTCAGATATTATTTTAACGTTATGGATACTTGCATTTGAAAGAGACGCCTCATTTTTATTTTTATTTCAAATACCAGTATTTAAAATAGATATCTTATTTTTATTTCTATTTCAAATACAGGTATCTATTATCATAACGTTTGAATTAATACAAATGTCAGATTAAAAATAAATCCATTAATTCTTTAGAAATATTCGGATATATAAGAAAAAGGTTTCCAAAATAATATACAGTAATCTTAATATACAGTAGACTTAGCAATCAATAATTTCGTATTTTTGAACATCACCACAAAATTGTTTTTATCCCAAACAACAGAATTTATAAAAATAAAATGCTAGTATAATATAAAAGAATTCTAGAGTAATGCATTATCACACAAATACATAAAGTTCAATTTGCTCTGCAATTTATTATATTTCTTCTGTTTTACTGTAGTACTTTTTATTGTTATTTATTAACATTGTTTTTCTGCTTAAACATATGATGACAGTAAGACAATTAATTAATAGCTATTTTACAACGATTTGAACTTATCTACAACTGACATTTAACTTACGTAGTTGATCATTACTTCATGATGTTGTCAGTAGTAAATCCTTTCAAAATGGATTACCTCTTTTTAGCTGATAGGTCGGATTCATATTGTCGTTTCAGTTTATATATAACTATTAAATCAATTATTAATTGGACCATATCTAAATGCCTCTTCAGCATGAACAAGAAAAATATTTAAAAAGTTAAAACATTAAAATTTTCAAACACACTGGGTTGTATATTAATATTATTTCAATTAGGTTCCTCGACTACTTTCGGCCAGCATGGCCATCATCAGAAGAAAAAAATTCTGCTTGTTAGTAGCAGTGGATTACAGGAACGAATGACTTTCTGAAGAAAATTAACTTTACCTGTAGTTTTCATTTGTTTTTTATCGTTAATTTTAGTCAGTCCTTGTGTTGGTCAAACGGCCTCTTTAAGTTGTTTTTAGATAGAGGCTGGGGAGATTCATGCGACTAAGAATTCCCCTGGTCATTTTTATAGTTTTATTGGTTGCCGGGAAGGGGATGTGTGCATGTTAAGTGTATGTTATCATTTAGTTGTGTGTATGTGTATATATATATATTCGTCTGGTTGTGTGAAAACTCAATACCTCCGCAAGCATGTCAGTCTTGTGTGAGTGAGAAATGTGAGTAGAGCTTGCTTTAAGGTGTCATATATTAATTCCATTTATGTTGTTAAATTTGTGGTTAAGCCCATCTGGGCGAAGTGTTTTGAGGCGCAAAATCCATTTGTCTTCATGTTCCTCTAGAATCTTTCTAATGTTATCTTTTTGGTCTATTTCTATTTTTTCAATTATAGTGAATTTGGCATGGCTTTTAAAATCATGTTTTTCTAGGCAGAAATGTTGTTCTACAGGTAATAATCTTTCGTGGAGATCCGACTTGATCCGATTCCTATAATTATTAATTCTGTAGTGAAAGGGCCATTCAGATTTGTCCACATATTGTTTCTGGCATAGTGTGCATTCTAATAGGTAAATTATGTTATGACTTCTACAGTTGAAGTTGTGGTAGATTTTGAAAGTAGAATTAACGACTGAGCTAGTGAACGAATTAGTGTGTCTAATGTGATTACAGCATAAGTTCCTTTTGTTTTTACATGGTTGGTGAAATCCTGTTGTTTTTATTTTTGGTCTATTACGGATTACCTTATCATCTGAAATTTGGTTACTACTTAATGATTTCCTTAAGGTTCCTAGGTCTAAAAGGCCGGATTCCGTAAATAAAATTTTTAGGTCTAGTTTGAGATGTAGTATTTCCCAGCGACTTTTGATTATTTGAGATAGTGGAGGAAGAATGGTTACTAGAGGGATGCATCTGCATTTATTTTTAATTTTGTACATTAGGGTGTGTTCTTTAGGTGTGGAAACTGCTTGTATTTGCAAGTATCTTTGTATTTGCAAGCATGACGAAGTTTTTTGTAAAAGCTTGAAAGCTTGCATCATATCCCCTATTAGGAATGCTATACCTTCTTCCAAGTGCCCTGGTTGGGGGCTTATCCTTTAAGTTTGAGTGTGTTTGCTGCTGATTGTCTACTAGGGGCTAATATGGGTAGTCTGGGATATCTAGTGGGGTTATGCGTTCTGTCTGAGGGTTGCTGTGTTTTGGTTTGTGTATGTTTTTATGGCATCTTAAGGATGTCTGCGTAAGTTCGTGGTTATGTTTTGTGTATTTGTTCGTTTTGAGGTTCTAGCTATCGTTGATGGTAGCGATGTCGTTATTGTTGGTTGTAATGTTGATGGTTGTCTGTTGGTGTATATGTGTGGTCTATTTTGTGCTTGCATTTGTTGCGTTGTGGTTGGTATGGTTGTGGTGTGTTGTTTTCTGTTGTGGTATATATATAAGAGTAGTTAAAGTTGAATTTTAATAATAGAAATTTTGGAAAGAAAATTGCAAAAAGCAACTAGGTGAAGGGTGGATGGAGGTTGAGCAAGTTCAAGTTCTTGAAATATCTCATATATATGAAGCTACCCATCTTGTCGTATCTTCTATACATTCCTTGTCATAGACTGATAACGAACTTGGAATTGGAAATAAGTTTGAGCTGATCGATAATTCCATATATTTTGCAAAAGTAAGCTATGATTAATAAACTGACATAAAAGGGCATCAGATGTAACTACACACATATGTATATATCCCAAATTACCAAATCGGAAAGCTCTGACAGTCGAACATAGAATAACAACCTGTTTTCGGAGCTTTTTTTTCATAAAAAGTATGTCAGTAATTTTTATGGCTTATTGTCTCATTTAAGATTTACCATATAAGCACTCATATTATTTGTAGCCATAATTTGTCACACTCAAAGGAAATATTTACATGGTTCACTGCAAATATATTGTAATTCTTTAACACTCGACTTAACCCATATTCTGTACGTATAACCTCGTTTAAAAATATGTAAATTTAAACATTCTGAGTAAAGCTTGTTTTCTCTCTCTCTCACACACAAATACATACGCACGCACACACATGGACACACACACAGACATAGATAGATAGATAGATAGATAGATAGATAGATAGATAGATAGATAGATAGATAGATAGATTTGAGAAACTTATGAAAAGATCATGGAAAAGTGATAAAAACGAAAACTCTAATTTACTAAACATGTGTCCTCTGAACACTCCTTTACGTGAACCTTGTATGCTGGTCAGGAGAGGAGGTTAAATAGTTTTCGCATGAGATGCTTGAAATATTTTAAAAACTAAATGGCAAGATAGGGTCCTGGATACAGAAGAGCTCAAAAGTACTGATATTTGGTCACTATAAACCCATCCTGCCAGCTCGGTATCTCAGGTGGCTTGGGCACCTTGTGCGCATAGATAGCTCCATTATTCATAAACAGTTTGAGCGTATGCGTAACGTTGGACGACCCAAGCTTCGCTTCAAGGACCAGTGTAAGACGTCCATGATTGAAATTTCTATCAATGTTGTTAACATGGATGTAGGATTGATTGGGGTGGGAAGCTGCTGTCTTCGCGGGAGCAAAGAGTTATGAATAGAATAGAGTCCGGCACGTCGTAGGGGCTAGAAAAAGACCCAAATTTATACACCAAAAAATTTACTTTCCCTAATATACATATGTTTACTTTCCCTTCATACTTTCCCCTTACATATATTTACTTCCCCTTTCTATACATATGTTTTCTTATTAAGTTCATTATTAAACTAGGTAACTCCATGAGATCCCTAAAAAAAGAGCATAACTTGACGAAAACAAAATTTTATCGTCTAAATGTTTATGTTATTATTAAGAGGAAAGACCAAAGTTGTTTTTTTAAAATTTTTTTTAATTTTTTCCTTCTTTTTAGAATATTCTAAATTTTGATTTTTAAAAAAAAACCTTGTTTCTCTTTGTATCACCGGAACTAGTAAAATAACATACAATTTTTAAAAAAAAAATTGTCGGATGTTAATGAAAATTTCAGAAACTATTCACAGATGATGGAAATTATTATAAATATGTTTTTTTTTTATTAAAGTCATGGCAGAAATATTTTTTATATTTATTACCCCCCTCCAAATAATTTTATGAAAATTCTAGAAATTCGATCGAATACAGATTAGTGATTACAATAGTTAAAAGCACAAGGCTTTGAGGAATGTAATTCATTTTTTTTAATTGGACCCCCCCCCCACCTATCTGAAAATCAGTTCTGAATTGTAACATACAAAACTCAATAAAACACAGATATTATTTAATTTCAAATGCTTTTATTTGCTTTTAGTTGTTTTTATGAATATGGACAATACTTTCTGAAAGAAAATAATTTCTTCGATGAAAAATGAATTTTTAATACAATTATTTGTTATTTCTTTAATTATTTTAGATTTTTACATTTAAATTGCTAAAATATAAAATTAGTTGAAAGCCACATTCACTTTCGTAAATGTCCTTCTGAGATAGATCATTTTTTAGCGCATCGTAAATTGTTTAATTTCGACCAATCAGAACACCCGCAGTAATTAAGAAATGTAATTTTGTGTTCATAAAAAATGGCCGTAATTAAAAAGTACGGAAGGTCACAAGCAATAAAATGTCACGTGGCTTGAGTATAAGCGTTCACCGCTAAACATCCATCTCATTATTGCAAATTCTTCGTGCGAAACACATGTTGAGCATTTTGAATTAGCGTTTTTACTAATTAAAAAAAACGAACACCATCCTAAGCCATTTTCAGCAGCAACATTACTACATTTTTAAAAGTACCATTTATTTCATTTACATATTTCATTGCAATTTCAATTTAGTGTAAGTTGTTTTATAGTTTTCAATGAGTCGTCTTATTTCAATTTTATGAAATTTATCTCACTCTCAACAGTCCTATTTTATTTTTTTATAATATATTTTCAGTAAAGCATCGTAAAAGTAAAGGTGAAAGCTAAGTACAAAAAAAATAGAGAGTTGAAACTTTTCCTTAAAAATAACGAGGTAAATAATTTGTTCACTTAAATATAAATAATTTCACTTCTCTCCTTCTGTAGAATAAATTCGTAATACGTCATGAAAATGTCTTTCGTAACCTGTCAAGTGACGCGAAAGGTTATGACCTGCTTTGTTTTATTTTCAAACTACATCTTTTCGGCGCAGAAGCTAAGTTAAGTTTGTTTCAAAATATTTTAAATAAACATTATAATTTCTGATTTTCTGAAAATAAGTTTTGAAAAAATTATAATTGATTTTTAAAAGAATTTAAAACTGAGATTTTCATTTTTTTTATAAAATGGAAAAAATGGTTGTTATGATTGATTATGTGTCAATATTTCTGACTAAAAAAAAACAAGAATTTTAACGAAAAGTTTGGACGTACTAGGAACGATTAAAAATATAAAAAGATACCCCCAAAATACTTTGATCTTTCCTCTTTATAATAACATAAACATTAGACGATAAAGTTTTGTTTTCGTCAAGTTTGGCGTCTTTTTGTCATGCTATGCTCTTTTTTTTAGCGATATCACGGAATTACCTAATTTAACTGAATTACAATTTTTTTCAAGTAGTATTAACCGAAATAATTATTATGTATAAAAAAAAACTGTTATTTATATTAATTTATATTGCAAAACGTAATTTTTTCGTCGTCTGTCAATAAAAAGAAAACCTTTGAATTCTAGGAATATTCATGTTCAAATAGAACAAAAAATTCAAATTATCCCTGAAATCTTTGATCATTACTCATTTTCGACTAAAACAAATTCTTCACTAAAAAATTGAATCCCCACCAGTAGAAATGAACAGAAGAACAAGCCATTCACATATAGTACTGTCCAAGTACCTATAATGATTTTAAAGCAGCTATTATGACTAAAATCAATGTCTATTTTAGCTGCCAAATTTTAGCTCTAATGATATATACCAATAATAATAACAGTGAGATCACTAATCATTCTGATGTTATTGGACACATTTTTAGCAGAAATATATTTTATAAGGTTGGCAACCCTTGAATAGGAAAATTTGCCAAACATTGAATTTAGCTGCTCTAGCGAAAAAACAAGTTGAAGCAGAAAGAAAGTAAGTAGATAAAGAAGTGTTGAGGAAACTGTAGACTATGAAGGTGATGGTAGTGCCCTGTAAATAATGGGACACTAAGAAGAATTTCAAAAGCCATTAAAGACAATAGAACAGTGAAAAAAACTAAAAAAGTGAACGAGGCAGTACAAACTCTAGTTTTGCAAAAGTGTGTGGTGAGTAAAGATTTGACACCACTTGCTGTTAGATGATCCTTAGGAATAGTAACAAATGTTCATGCTCGCAATTAATACGCGAAGATAAATAATTATGACAAAATAAGTGGATGAAATAAACAAAAAAATATGGAATTAAATGAATAAATAATTATTGAATGAATGGATGAAGGAAATAGAAAAATAAGCATAAAAACGAATGAAGGAATGAATTAAAATATATATGGTTGGAAACTAGCTGAAAGGAAAAGGAAAAATGAAGAAAAAATTCGTGAAAAAAATGAAAGAATGCAGCAATTGCATATTTTAAATAAAGACTAAATAACGATAGAAAGGAATGGATAAATGAACCGTGAATGACAAATAAAATGATTGAATAACTGATTTGAGGAAGGAGGAAAACAACAGAATGAAAAATGAATGAATAATGAAAAAAATTATATTAATGAATGAAATGCTGACACGAAAGAAATAAAGAATTGCAAGTAGAAGAGAATTGAAAAGTTGAATGAATGATTCATAGAGAGAATCAATGAACTATGCTATATAGAATAAGGAATAAAAATATTATATCAGTGCGAGTAGTTTTATTTTCGGAAAAAAATTTGAACTGCTTCAGGCTTTCTTATTTAATCGCTAAATTAATGTTGCCCTGAATGGCCACTCTTCTAGACCTTGTACTAATGCAGGTGTCTCCCCAGAGATATATCTTTGGACCTACTTTGTTCCTAATTTTCATCAATGATCTTTCTGATGACGCCAGTTCTCAACTTGGTATTTATGCTGCTGACACAACATTTATTCCTGTCATAATATTAAATCTGGGCGATTCGATAAGGTCAAATTGGCAGCTGATCTAAAAAAAAAAAAAAAAATGAACTACTTTCTGTTGTTAACCGGAACAATTTTAATGCCTCCAAAACGAAACTACACTTTTTTTTTAATCATCTGAGAGAAGATTTGTTACTTTCCATCAGCATGGCTGATGCTAACCTCCAGGAGAGTGACTCATTGCGCTTTCTTGGACTAACGTTTTCCACTGACATAAAGTGGAAAGATTATATTGAATCAATTGCTAGGTCTGCTTTTCGGAAAGTTGTTTGCCTTGTGTCGTGCTAAGCTATTTTTCTTGACAGGATGTATCTTACATATTCATAAGTCTATACCTACCATTCACACTTGCTTTAAATATTGCATCATATCTGGTCCGGTGCTCCTGCTCCTCCTATTTAGAGATTCTTGATAAAATCCAAAGAAGAATCGACAATATTATTAGCCCTGACCTGGCGTATCAGCTTCAGTCATTTCCCCATCGGGCTAACGTAGCTTCCCAAAGCCTATTTCTATAAATAATTCCATGGTAATTGTTCAGATGAACTGTTCGTATTTCTCGTATGTAGAACACCCTTCCTTTATCATGTTTTTCAGCCAATTTTGCTCTTTAAAAATTTTAATGCAATGTCAGTCGTTATCTACTGTCTTGATTACTCTTCAAACTTCTCGTTCCATAATATTTCTCTTTTTTTTTCTTGTTCTTCCACACACAGTAGCCACTCATATCTTAGTGGTTTTACTGCCTTGCATGGGTGATATATATATATATATATATATATATATATATATATATATATATATATATATATATATATATGAAAAAAGAGGTTTGTTGGTGTTTTATGACATGTGAAATTATATACATTGCATGTTGCTTTTGGATGTGCCCTTAAGTAATTATTAAAATTGTTTTTTTTAAATTCCCGTTATAGATTTTCATGAGACATTATAAAGAAGCAATTCCAACATAATTATTTCGAGGAAGCCATTTGTAGTTGCGTGGAGAAAACAGTCTTTTGTTGAACGAACACATTTGCTGTCAAGTGCACATCTACTCAACAGTAACACAAAGATTTATACACATCTAACTATGAGGATAGATCATCAGTTAATCTATTACTAATTGGAAGTTCACTGCGCCACTGAATATAAGGTGTCACTGTAAAAATAAAACGAATCTTAAACTCAGGACTGAACAAATGTCTGTATGAAAAATCAATAACATCCAGTGGTGTATAATAACATGGTACAACATAACATGATAGAAAATAATATACCCATTGGGGTATAAATTAAAAAAAGACATCAATTTCATCAAAATGCTGGTTGATGAATTTGATGTAAAATATTTCCTTTGATTTTTTAAATTGAAAGTTTCATAATTATTATTACACAAATTTGAGTTTAAAAAGGACTAAAGAGCCTCCTTTGAAGTGTTTTATTTTTAGAATCGTGAAAAAGAATAAGAAAGAATTCTTGTTTGAATTTTGTGAAACCACGTATTTTTAATTCTTCTGGAAAAACTGAAAGCATTAAAATTAAAAACTGACATACAGTGATTATAAATAATTATTTCTTTCTTTTTTTTTTACTTTGCCTTTTAGAAGATTCTAGATTTTCATATGTTCTTCTCTTTTTAAGTATTCATTCCCTCTGAATTTTATCAACGCAATTGCAAATATTAAATTCTACGAGCATGTTAATAGGTTTTTATATAACTTAGTTTGGAACAAGGTATTCAGTAGTTTCGTATGCCGCACATACTGAAGATCGAAACCACTATTTATCAATAATGGTCAACCAGCAATGCTCGCTAAGTTGTCTTTTTATATTAATGTTCATCCAATACAAGGCCCAACGTAGAATGTTACTGTGTGATGGTGTATGAGCGCAATAAAAGGCAAGAAGTGAAGTTCATGAGGTTACGCATTAAAGATATTAGTTAATCCTAGACTTGAAGAGGTCAAGATTGGGAAAACATCCTGTCGGGATATTTTCCACAAAGTTGCACTTCTTGAGAAGAAGCTATCCGAGTGGAACTTACTTCTTACTCGTGGAATACAAATGGAATGGGGATGATTCATCCTTGTGTACGCATCATGATGGGTCCCAGTTACCAAAGCTGATGGGACTTAGCTCGTCAGAACACATTCCATCGTGACAGCGATATAAAGGAGCGAGAAGTTCGTGATGTTTCATCTGTGTTGAAAGTAATTCATCACCCATAAGGCCGAACGAGTGGTTTTGAGCTCTATAAAGTCTAGCAAGTGATAACTAGGAAGCTTCGGCCTAGATATGGCTGCAACACTTCATTTTTAATCTGAACGGGCTCTTGTAAAGATAGAGTATAGCCGCGGGGTATCAGATACTTACTGGAGCAGTACAATGAACGTTCCATTTCTCTAGCGTCCTTAGCAATAGATCGAATATATGAGTTCCACTGGTTTGAGCTTGATTTCCAACAGACAATCAAGTCAAGAAGCCTCATCGAGAGAAATCCCATCCACCATAATAAGTGAAAGTTCAAAGTATACTCGGGGGGTGGTGAAACGTTTGTAGTTTTGGTTTTTAACGGATTGAATTTTACCTGCCAATCCTTCCACCATTGTGTGCCACTAAGTCAGAGGAGAGATCATCTGCCAGGTTCTGGTCATTAACATTTTTAGAGGTGCATCTATAAACTATTGTATCATCTACATATATATTCACTACAGATGGACCTATTTTCTTAGGCAAATCATTGATATAGAGGGTAGGAACTAGAAGTTTGGATATCATGATACAGATATTACAAAGCTTGTGCTCCGTGGGAATGAGGAAGTTAGGTAAGGAGTGGTTCTTATTATCTGACATTGAATTAGAGGCAAAGCTTATTGTAAAGAGTCTTGCCTTGTCATGTAAGGATGTAATAACTTTATGATAGCTTGCTATGGCGCTTTGCTTCTATTGAGAATTTTATTCGAGATTTTCCAGAACTCACCGGAACCAAGTCTTGTTTTCAACCTTAGCTTGGACTGGTTGTGCATATCTTCTATTTGCCTTTTCCAAAACTTTCTTGCAATGATTGTGGGAAATCTTGAATGCAGCAAGAGTCCTACTATACGATTCTCTGTTGTAGAGATGGTGTTTACGGTGGGCTATGTTTGCAATACATTCTTGCGTGAGCTAACTCTGATTTTTTTGGTATTCTTTCTTGGAATAAATTTATCCATGTCTTAGAGGATCATTTCAGAGATGTGGGAAGCAGTTCTTGAAGCTCAATTTTAAAAGAAAGCTGAAAGGTGAGCTTCTGCAATGTAAGCTTTGACATACCGAAAGATCTTTGTTATACCGAAATGGTACATCAGGAGATGCATTCGTTTTGGCATCAACTTTAACATTGATCAGCGAGTGGCCAGAAATGCACAGAAGAAGTCGCACTTCAGCTGAGTATTTTTCAGAGCAAATTGTGAGAAATAGGTCTATAAGGCTTGCGTGATGTTCCAGTCGAATCCATTACGCTCACTTACGTGCTAATAGCTTTGGGAAAGGTATGAAACCTCTTCCTTACCCACTATCTATGGATAAATAGCAGAACAGACCGGGTTCTACAGCCTTAGATGGCAACTGGTCTACCACAGAAAGAAATGACAATCTAGTACGGGAAAAAATCTGCCTCGACAGTCATGTATCGAAAGATACATGATCGCCTACGCGTGTATCACGCATGGCACATAACTGACTGATGTCACGTTATGTCAAAAACAGAAGTGGGCTTATCAACTACCTGAGTCATATCATAAGCGCTAGAGAAGTCCTGACAGTATCTGTCTTTATCGGATGTGATGCGGTGAATATTTGAAGTCACCATGAATATGAATGCAAGCTGAGGGATTATAAGAGCGGATATCATCAATCTTCTCAGCTATTTTGTCAAACATTACAGAAAAATGAGGTAAGGTTCTACCTGATGAAGATGGTGTTAAATTTAAGGAAAGCTGGATCGTAGAAATTTGTGTAGGAGATGCTGAACTTGGTATCTACTTTACGTCGGGTTTTCTTTGAAGCTTCTATTTGATATTGTTGTCAACATGGTTAGATATATTGAGATTTATGGAACGGGTGAAAAGTAGGTAAGAAAGCAATCACATCATCAAGTAATAGGTGCGTCAATATTAATTAATGCACGTACTACTTGAGGTATCAAGGTAGGTGGAAGTACAACCATAACTGTATACATTATGATGGCATCGAAAAGCCCCACCAGAAAATATTCCAAGGTTCAGATTCCATTCACAAAATGACAGCGGCGATATTATATATCTGCTGATTGGATAGCCTCCTCAGGATTTACACAATCAGACGGTTAGCGTCAACCTACAAGGCGTTTACTTTCAGCACGCTTAATGAAGAGACAAACAATTCTGGATTAAGATGCATACATACTATTCGGAGTGACCATGTGTCATCTACCCAGAATTCAAAACAACAGAACTTTTCCTTGGGTCAAAAGCATCGTGACTATGCAGAGACCCCAGGCACCGAGACATGCTTGCTCCGATGACAAGTTGCCATGTTGCTATACTAGGCGCGTGTTGCGATAATAGAAGAGAATCAGACCTCTAGCTGGTTGAAGGGAAAAGCCGATCGGTTAGTATGGCTTGACAGAAATAGCAGAAGTTTTCCCAAGAATCTCTGGATAAACAACGAAATACATTGGAAATCTTATTAGCGCTTTCATTTCTTACTGTGGTGTTAATTTCATGCTTTTCCCTGTTTTATGCACATCGACGTGAACGAAATAGTGAAACAACGTGGTTTATTTGTCTGGTCGATGAAAAGCTGAGAGAGAGAGAGTTCCGTTTTATATTTACACTACCATTTGGCAAAAGTATTTTTGTTTTATTGAATAACAGATCTCGTTTTGGGAACGAATTTGATTCGCACTGGATAGTTTGTTAAGCTAAGTCGTCTGTCAGACTAAACGAAACTTAGTAAATACCTTTTAATGCAATCAATACTTGTATCCTGATTTCCACCTGTTAGGTGCAACTTATGCAAAACTTTTAACAAAGATATTTCAAATTTCCTATGCAGCACTAAATGCGCTCATATTTGTCACGACGACAATAATATTTCTATGGCTTTCTTGCCATGTTTATCAAAATAGAATATATCAAAAGAAGTACAGAAATGTTTTCTAGCAAGGCAGACATTTGAGATAAAAAAACGGACAAAAACATAATAAAAATGCAATAAAAATGTTTTCAGAAAAAAAACTAAATTTATTCTGAAAACAATTCTGAAAACATAATCAATTGGATAAGAATTATTTAATTGAATTATTCTAATAAATGGTAAGTTCCTTTTTCAAGTTGAAAGAAAGATCCTTAAAAATAATTTCGTGTTTTGTTTATTTCCATAATAACGTAATATTTCATTAATTTATAAGAACTGATTGTTGAGAGTGTGTGCAGCGAGTAGAAGAGGAGAAGGAGGGGAAGAATGAAGCGAAGAATACCCCAAATCGGAAATCAATATTAGTAACCATGGCAATAATATTATAAGGAGACGATGTCTTTGTTTGAAGCAGAAAAGAAATATGAAAGAACTGGGATAAAGAAGAAAAAATGAAACCAAAATTCGAAACAGCAAAATAAAATGTTTCCAAACACAAAATATGTAAAACGTTGCTTTACAGAACAATTCAATTTGACTACAATAACTACATTTTTCCAGAAAAATAATATATGCAGACGTTAATTAAATAAATACACGCACACGGATAGGCATATACAAACGTTACCTTTAATTTGAAAGAAGTATCTCTGAGATTATTTATTACAAGATAATATCTTATACAAGCTATTCATTTTTTAAGTTGTTATTTTGTCCCTTTGCGTCGCTGCAGATATTTTTACGGAGAAGTGAAAATTCTACAACAGATTAGATATTTTTTTTTATTTAAATGTGATATTCTTTATTAACTAGTGGTACTTACTGCAAAAGTGTTTTGTAATCAAGAGATGCCAAAAATAAAGCGTCTAGTCTCAGTCTTTTGCCTCTAACAATACCGACATTCTTTAATACTAATACAAAAATATTTCCAAATAGTGAGATCATCATTGTGATCATTCAAAATGGACCTTTAGTAAACATCTATTTGGTGTAGTATGGAGGCAGTTCCCGATGGGAAATCTGAGTTCATTTAACACAGACATTATTTTCATTGTTCATTTGTAAAGAAAATAAAAAATAGACATGCCATCACACACAACTTCTCTCAGTGCAATAGAAAGTTGTTTCTGAGAACCCAATGAGAACCCAATTCAGTTTACTCACTTCCGGAAAGCGCACCGTCGTTGATCTGATCCTCGCTTATCCACTTTTAAACTAAACTGTTAAAATTTTAAAGATTCTTAAAACATATAGCTACTATCCTCAAATGAATAATGGCGGCTGTGTGACAGATTTTGGTGTTTTCGAGGAGTTAAAATTGCTGTATGGGTACATACAAGTTTGTCCATAATAGTGTGTGGTCAAAGGGAATTTAGTTATGTACGTAGTATGTCCAATACATACTCAATGGAGTTTAACTGTGATGAGCGTGGTGTCTATTGGTATACTTGGGAAGTCAGTGGTGTACTTCTGGAATCAGTTTCGTGTCACCGGTGAATGATGGAGGGTTGCGTTAAATTGCTGGAAGAAACCATCAATACAGGGAAAACAAAACTAGCTTAAAGGAGTGCAAGTATTTTGCGACAACAACTACGTTCTATCAGAACTGTCAAGACAGACTTCAGTTTTACGAATGGTCCTTGCGAGCGCCAACAGAAAACAAGCCACGTCATCGCAGAACAATCTCTGTTAACAGACTGGATCCATAGCTTCAGGCTGTCACCTGTACACACGTACTCCACCGTCTGGTTGAAAGAGACGGTGTTGTGAATCTTCTGATCAGGCGGCACTGTGCTTGTCTTCAACTGTCCAATGATGATGTTTTCTAGCCGTGGCGTCAATAATGTTACACATGTCAAGCGGTGGCTATCAAATCTCATGTATACTGTGTTGAAAGATGAGTTGAGAAAAAAACAATATTAAATTGGGATTTGATGTTGTCGTTCTTGTCAGGAGGTACCGTACTCCTTCCCATTCTTGAATCCCTAGTGAACACCTGCCAATTTATGTGCTGCTGATGTCTGTCCAGAATGGACGTATACTATTGCTTCTACTGCCAGAAAAAGTAGATTTCACCTTGAAGATGGACATTCCGCTGTCAAATAGTGTTAAATCTTGTCCTTGTTCTATGACTGCCACAGCCTTACTCATTATGTCATATATTGGTCATCTCGTTGACCAGTAAGATCCAAGCCTGTATATGATGAGATGATCTATTATTTGTCTAGAAGCTAAATAGGACCCAACCAACAAGACAAAAGCAGAATAATTCTAAAAATAATTTTAATTTTTATGATGGGTAATATTCCAATTGTTAGAATTGTTCAATAATTATTTCATAAATTTTGTTTTTTAATCATTTCACCCTCCCCAAGCAAGGCATTAAATCTACTTAGACGCAAAGGGGTTAACGAGTAGAATATGAAGAAAAAGGATTAACGAGAGAATACGAAGAAAAAGCACTATTAAGAAGAGAGAACAATAAAAGAAGAATTAAGAAGACAGAAGATAATGATTGATATCGCATTTAAATTTTTGAATATCAAAGTTGACTGGGAATCAATACGAAAGAGAAGAATAGAAGAACGGTTACATCTAGCCACTTCAACTCTAAAATGAAGAGACCTTACCGCCAATATAGTACTGCGCCTAAATTCATAAAGTCTAGGTACTGTAGAGAAAAGTTCATCAGAACAATTACCATGAAAGTAATTATAGAAAAGGCACAAAGAAGTTACGTTATGGCGGTGAGAAATTTACTGAAGCCTTGTCAGGACAAATAACATTGCAGACTCTTCAACTTCAAGAGTAGAATATTTGTTCAAAATTGTTTTAAAAATTAATTTATTAATTTAAATTGAATCTTAAACTTTATATAATCTAAAAT
This sequence comes from Acanthosepion lycidas, assembly GCA_963932145.1. Classification (NCBI taxonomy): domain Eukaryota; kingdom Metazoa; phylum Mollusca; class Cephalopoda; order Sepiida; family Sepiidae; genus Acanthosepion; species Acanthosepion lycidas. The sequence continues at coordinate 78,099,988 of OZ010585.1, read as the reverse complement.
ATATAAAGTTTATTAAAAAGTCTCTTCAAAATGTATATGCTTTGAAGCTTTAGAAATAAGAAATTTATAGTGAAATAATTCATTTTTATTGATGTTGCTATTCTGGTGGGAATCACAGCTGGCTGATAGTTTTGGGGTATAAAACTGTCCATGCTAGAAAGGATACATTAAGATGCAAGGGCGGCAGTTCTGGGGCCTCTATATTTAAAAAATTCTGAAAGAGGAACTTCAACTGGAGCTATCTCAGTCAGCTTTAATGTACCGAAAAATTGTCTTATGAAACAGCACATCAGAGGATGCCTTTTGTTTGCTATGAATTTTAACACTGTTCAGCATAGCATTTTTCTAGGCAAGATGTGCTGAAGAGGACGCGAGGGCTAGCGTGATGTCCTGTTGTATCGAGAACACAATCTATGTCAGTTTGTAGGCAATGGGTAAGTTTCGGCAGTATCTGCCTTCTTCATCGGTTTACTTCTCACTGTCCAAGATATTTTTGTCAGTTTTACTGAAAGTTTCATTGGATATTCTGTGAAGTAAGTGTTATTTTTGTCTGCCACCGTCTTTTGTGTCTTCATTGTTGCCTTCATTGTTGCCTTCATTGTCGTCTGAATTCCATGTATCGTTGACATTGTTTTGAATTGTGTGCGTTGACGAGGGTACGCCAACATCATGGCGGAGCTCGAATCTCCTAATGTTTCTCCCACTGAAGTGATTCCTTCGGCATGGACAAAGGATTGGCCCCCACAAAAAGGGCCAGAGTATTACAAAAGCTGAAAGAAAAATTTGAACCATTTGTTAACCGAAACGAGTTAATATCGGTGCCGTCTCTGTTGGATACAGTAAACACGCGTACTATTTCTTTAGTAACAACAGACCCCAAGACTCGAAAACTAAATATAGTGAATAGAGGCGTGATGGAGTAAGCCCTGAAAAGGCTTCAAATAGCGGCAAAAATTCTGGCAAGGAAAAGTCGATCAATGTGGGACATTTTGCTACGTAGAGAAATTTCAGCGAAATCGCTGACTACTACTACTACAGTCAGGCTACAGGCAGAATATAAGGAAACTAGAAAAGCGAGAGTGACTCTACATAGAGTCCCCCTATTCTTGTCCGAAAATCATCTCGGATTTTTTTTCCAAGTATGGGGATGTTTCAGTAAAAGTAAAGCAGGAATTGCCATAGGAGACTTTGAAATTGCCATTATGTTGAATAGGAAAAACTTTATGGAAATACCTAACACTATAATGTAAGAAGGAAGACTAATTTATGTCGTTGTAGAGTGCCGTTGACCACTTTTGGGGGCTTGTGGGGTTGCGGGGCATTTGTCGAATGCTTGCCCGGGGAAAAATCCAGAACCACAACCCAAAAAGAAAAGGGAGGAGGGATCACCAACGGCACAGACAACAGCACAGAAAACAAAACAAAAAAAGCTGTAAAGAAAACTGGAGAGTTGACGGAAGTCGTAAAGAAGGGATCAAAAGTGGCTGCCACTTCCCTTCAGCAGTAGAAGCCCCTTGAGCAGAAGGACCAGGAGGAGAACCAAAATATGGTAGAAGTAGAAACCTAGGAGATGTCTTCACCTCGGTCGTCATCACTGAAAAGGGGGAGAGAGGAAGTAAAAGTAGAAAAAAGAGGAAAAAATCACTAAAAAAGATAACTTGATGGTTGGCCTATGAATTGTACTTGTGGATGTCGCACATGCCGATTTTGACTGTCATATTCAACAAATGGTTCCGGCTGGGATCCATCCCCAGTTGGATCATCAGGGATGTGATCACGCTGGTGAAAAAAGGCAAGGATGGTGGGTAGGATTTAGATGATTACAGGCCCATAACTCTTCTAATTACATATAATTTATTACCTCTATTTTTATCTTATCTCATTATAGATGTTGAAACTTGACTAATGCATGGAATAATAATGCAACACAAAATGTACTTAGAACAAAATGTATTGAAACAAGAAAGTGTACACAATATTTACATATAGTCTTTTGTATATTCCTGGGAAGACCGTTCCTGGAATGTGTGTTGACTGAGTCGCAGTCGGCAGAGTCTCTCGTTGAATCTCTCCGATTCTTCTCTCTCTTCCCGGTACCAACCATATTTATTCCACTATGCAAATTAGGTGGATCCTACCACAACAATAGACAATATTCTATCGATTTGATCGTGCCCTAGTTCGATAATAGTAATCATTTTTCATAACTGATGATGCAGCAATGTGTCCTCCCAACACTTAGATGACACAAATCAGTTTGCCTATGATCAATGAGCAGACAGAGCAATATAACTGACGAGTTCTTGCCTAGTTAGCGGTTTATAATAAATACCAATAGGTTGACAATAAATTTAAACTAGTTATAAGTTATGATTTTTGGTTCTGTTTTTTTGAATTTACTGTGAACGCGTTTGTTTTTATAACGTGATGCAGTATGTTTAATAAGTCATCTGTGCTGCTTCGATAATAACAGCTGAATAAACAATACCTCTCAGCGACACAATCATAATGCACTGTCGACTGCATTTTAATCATACAAATTGAATTTAATTTCCAAATGCTCCTAGCAGACGTGCGGTCTTTTATAAGACATTGCTTAAAAAAATAAACTCTTAACACAAAATCAAGATACTTCGTTGTAACATTCCGAAACAAATAAAAAATTAAATGAATTTCACAATTAAAACCACTGATTTTACTTGGATTCTAAAACACATGTTGATGCAAAAGACATCTTGTGGAATCATTCTCATAACATTATTTTGAAGGTAATTGGAAAGATTACTTTTTAAAATTAATAAAATGTAAGAAAATATTTTCCAGTGGTTTTATAAAAAATTAATTACTTTCAATTTCAGTAACAGAAAATCCATAAAAAAATATAATTGGTATACTTTCATTGTCAAGTCAAGAGGCACTGGAATATAGTAGTGAATGCTGAATTCCTCATAGATAACGAAGAAACTTGAAGCAAGGAAGGGAACATAGGAAAGACGAGATTGTGGAAATTGGCACTCACCGGATATCGCAAAATACATTCGAATGCTTAAAGGTGGTCATCAGTGATGAAAGCCGTCTTCCTCGCTGATTTCGGGGTTCTTATTCATCATATCAGCTCCGACAGCCACCCCCGACCTGTTATCTTATTCTACAGGTCGCCACCGTGTAAAGGATTGTGCTAGTGCTCATGAGAGAATTTATACTTTCTGCTCTTAGTTGCAATAGTTCGCAAATGTCGTTATCGAAATTCTGCCAGACCTCCTTGTTGTAAGCAGGCGGCCATTTGATTCTTCTCCTCGACTCCATGCCTAGAGAAGAGGAAACCTGAGCTTGGAGGGATTGGACTCTGTGGTGCGACTCCTGGTCCTTCCTCTCCTTCGTTTTACCAGGGCTTGTACCTGTACGTTGCTCAAGTCTCCCCCTCTCCAGGCATTTCATCCGGCCTTGGATATATTAAAGACATGATGGAGAGAAGAAAACAGCGAATAAACTACCTAACGAAACTGTGTAAATGGTTGTCAAAACATGGACTAGAGGACAAAACTTGCTAAGAGCTACAAAGATTAGGGAATTTGTGGAGAGCCATGATCTCCTATGTCCTGAAGTGACACAGCACATAGAGGAACTCACGTACACAGTCACGGCTTCTTTCATTCAGACTTGAGAGTAGATGAATGTATCAATATTTACTGGTGAGCATTTATCCGTATCTTTACGACGAAAAAGTGTGTTTACCATGTTCAAAGCTCTATTCGTATTCGGTAAGAGAATTAGAATCTGAGATTAATTCTATCTCTATTGGTTTCACTGCTGGTAAATTGACGACTGCAAGAAAAGATAATAAAACGTTTTTCTTTGTCTGCATTTTATTATGTTCTTTTTTTCAAATGGATATGCAGGCACAGTCATGAAAATAACATTGACAGTTTCTCGGACAGTAGTCTAATGGTTTAACTCTTGAATTGCCCATGTACATTCAAACTATGTTACCGTTGAAGGTTTGGGGGAGATATGGTCGTAATTGGAAATAGTCAAATATTTTTTAATATTATCACGAGCTTGATAAAATACTTACATCTTTTTATATATGTGTTGCTTTAAACATTTTCATCAACATGTTTCGAGTTTACTCATTAACATTAATTTGTTAGTGCAATGACTCTAGGAAATAAATATATAAATATGCATACCGCTCAATAAAGTCACTAAAGTTATATATATATATATATATATATATATATATATATATATATATATATATATATATATATATATATATATATATAATAGTATGCGAAGTTTTGTGAAGATCTTTTATTATATGCTATTGGAATGAAATTGGAAAAAAAGAAACACACATATATATACCCACACACACACACATGTACATTTACATACACATTCTATAAGATGAAGATATTAATGTAAAAATTTAATCACATTTTGTGGACTCAAGTTTTTGGGGAGTTAGTAAGTAATAAGGTAAGATGTATATTCTTATATAAGTTTGAACCTACTCCGATCTCTACATTTCTTTATTAGCTCTTTACGTTGATTTAATAATTTGCATTGTTTATTGTATTTTATTATTCCTCTAAACATAGCTTTCACTTATCTCAAAAACTATTGGGAGTGTTCACGAAACCTAAAATTTTCTAATTTCAGACCTTTTTCCTTCAATCCCCAAAATGTTTTGAAAGGGCTATTTGGTGTTTTAACTTTGGATTAGTATATGAGTGTCTATGTGTATAAATTCTCTGTTTCAATTCTCCTGTGGAAATACCAATATAAATATTATAATTTGTCATATTTTCTTTGGGGGTGATGGTTGCCTGGTATATTATGCCTAGTGTATCTGCATTTGCCCTCAACTGGGCAGTTTTCTCTAATTCTACAATTACATTGGTGGGGGCGCATGCTAGATTTATTTTTTTTACGTAGAATTTACTTAAGATGTAATTATTATGGAAATTAATAATTTGGTACATATTATTAGTGCAGAAGTAGCTAATTATGATCGACTTCCTGTTGAATATCTTATTTAGAAGATTGTTTTTGTGGAAGTGTTTAGTTATTAATTTTAGGAAGTACCGTCTGATATTAATACTTGACAGTTTGCAGAAGTTTTCTATTTCTACACTTACATCCCACTTTCAGTGTTTCGGTATTACTTATAGGGGTTAAGTAAGCTTATTTATGAAACCATTTTTGTAGAGAGCCTTTTCATATGGTTCTTTATTTTTATTAAAGATATTTTCATTGGGCGATGATTTATCAATTCTGGTCCAAACGGTAGTGGGTATCTGACTTAGGATTACACTTAATGTAGTTGGGATTTCATTCCCTTTATAGTAAGGTTTAAAGGTTTTATCCTTACGGTTAATAGTGATGTCTAGGTAGTTAACTATTTTAAGGTTAGAAGAAATCTCAGTCTTAAACCCTAGAAATTTAAAGGCCCTAATAATTTTTTTTGTAACTTCGCTGTTAGCGGACCATTATAATTGGGGATGAAGGTGAGATCGTCATCCCTATATAGTCCTACTAGTTCCGGTTTTACGATTTTACTAAGCACATCTAAAATATAAAAACATACTAAATTAGCAACCTGGCTGCATCATACGCTCCCATGGGGACATCAAATTCGTTATTGTGGCACTTAGTTCAGGTGGAATTATTTAGTGTTAGCAGTGATTTTCTAGCCGTTAAGATGATATTAATTTCATCATCCGTTATCTGTATATAGTTTTTTTTCAAAGTTAATACTATTAACTAGGAGGTTCCTAGCGATAGAGGAATAGAAATCTATTATGTCAAACTTAATGAACGTCGCTTTATCCTTATTACTCATATTGGTGAACCATTTGATAGTATCTGACGAATCCTTCCAAAGGTTAGCAAAAGTTGTGATTAGTAGTTTATCGGTTATTTTTTTAATTATATTTGTTGAGATTAGACCTAGTTCAGTTTTAGTTGGCTTTATTAGTCTAGATTGTGTATTGCTAGCGAAGTTCGGTTTATGGCCCTTAAATAAAATGTAGGCGTCTTTAGTGTGTATCTTTCCCACTCTATCTGCAATATTTAACTTATTGGCTATTCCGGTGGTATCGATCTCGGATATTCTACTATTGTATCTATCTAATTTGTTTGTTTCTTCTGTTATTTTGTCCGTAAGGATTTTGTGCGGTTACATTTATAAATATTTTTAGATTTATCGGCTCTTAATCCAAATGTCTTTGGAGTTTCTAATAGTATATATATATATATATATATATATATATATATATATATATATATATATATATATATATATATATATATATATATACTTTAGAATAGTACTGTTAAGTGTGATTTTGTGTTTTTAAATATAGCTTTATTTAAGGTTTTTTAAACCCCTCTTTATTCTTCTCTTAGTTTCAAATTAATATTTCATTCTTTCCAATTTAATGTCATTCTGGTTTAATTTTATAAAACTTTTACCCTGTAAAACTAATATTTTCTACCCTCCCCTAATCGCTCTCATGCCTTTCGTCTGACTGAAACATTGAAATGAATAAATTTTGTATTCGTTTTTCGACTTTTTTAATTTTTTTTCTTTTTTAGATTTCACAGTTAAATTTCTAATTCCGACACGAACTCAGTCTAAACCGAGGTTGAATAAGACTGACGAATTTCGTTGGTTGAAATAAGCTTATTCCCCATATGAGGTAATTTTGGATTTTATTGTGTATTAATTATTTGCTCTTTAATAATAAATACATCTTTTTGCGGATCAGTTTTAATATTTTATATTGATAGGATCCATTTGGATTATATACCAGCGGATTTTATTACCTTCACTATATATATATATATATATATATATATATATATATATATATATATGTGTGTGTGTGTGTGTGTGTGTTAAAATATCGCACTACCAAAAATAGCTTATTGTAAATATTTCAAATAAAAACATATGATAAACTGTAATTCACATTGTACACCTATAATATCTATATTATAGGTGTACAATGTGAATTACAGTTTATCATATGTTTTTATTTGAAATATTTACAATAAGCTATTTTTGGTAGTGCTGAAGCTATTTTCCAACGTCGGTTGATAAAATATTTTCAATGAGTGTGCATTTGAAAGATCCTTAATAATAAAATCTTTAACTATGCTGATTATTTCAGACTGGTAAAATATTTACAGTACCATGCTCGTATTCGTCTCCGAATACTGACTGCCCACATCACTAAATGTGAGTTGAGAAAAATGTTGAGAAAAGCTGCACGCTTTTATACGGTGTAATTTCTTCCTGAGAGATGTTTCTATTATTAATCAATAGGGTGCAATAAGCTATGTTTGGGTAAGTTGATTTTATCTGTCATTTTGTTTGCTATTTCTATGCTTGCATTAAATTTGAATGATGAAAACGTTTTATTGGAAGTGCAGACTAGATGAGCAGTCAGTGAAATGGGCAGACGACACTAATCGGATACGGATTGATCAGTTGTTGGACAGTAAGATTCGTTTGTTGATGAGAAGATTAGCTTAATCTTCGGAGAGGAAGAGTTACTGTTTAAAGAAAGAAGAAAAATAATAAAATGAAAGAAAACATTAAATGATTAAACGGAGAAAGGGGAGTGAGAATGAAATGGCAAATAATAGCAAAAAGAAGGAAAAAAGACAATATTTTAGAGAAAAAGAATTAACGAAAAAAGAAAAAGAGAAAACACGATTTTTTAAACAAATGGCATGGAAAAGGGAGAACGAAAAAACTTTGTACTTGAAAGATTAGCAGATTGATTATTCTTTAGTGAAAAAGGATTAAAGACCAAAATAAGAAAAATACTACGAGAACATCAACTTTACAAAAAAAAAAAAAGCGTAAATGAAAAATACAAATCAGAGCAAATATATAAACATGATAGGGAGAATGAATAAAAACAATTAGGAAAAATGAATAGAAGTGTCAGAAGCGACAGAATTGCTTTCCCCCCATGTAAGCAGTTATTTGAATGCAGAAAAGTTGATAGAAGTATCCATTCATTTTATATAAACAATCTCTTTGCACAGACCAGAAATTAACTTAATAACAAGCAACTAATAAATAAAAAAGTACGCTAAAAAAAAAAAACTAGGAAAAATCAAATGTTTGCACATATAATACATACATATATATATATATATATATATATATATATATATATATATATATATATATATATATATATATATATATATATATGATTAAAAATTCTAACTTTTGACAAAAATAATATTTGTCAAAAAACAGTTAAATTAATAAAAAAAAGCGATAATGTAGAGCAATTTAAGACATAAAATATATAGAAAACCAACCTTCTTACTGTCGTGGTTTCTGCCAATTTAGTATCGTCAGGCAGTAAATTTACAGCCTGGCGATATCAAATTAAATAGAAACCACATTAGGTGTAAGGTTGGTTTTCTAAATAAACAGAATTAAATGTCGGTTCAAGCAGTTACATATATATATATATATATATATATATATATATATATATATATATATATATATATAATTTAAGGGGGTTTGAATAATCATAATTCATCGAATCTAGAAGAATCCTCAGCAGAATGTAGAAAGCACTGGACGGCCGTTTCGTCCTATTTTGGGGACTCATCAGCAGTTAGCATCCATGACCAAGAATCGAACCAGGACCATTACGATATAATGCAAGCGTCATACCCACAGGACAAATGAGTCTCGGGTGAACCGGCTTCTAATGTTCCGGATGGAGATGTTTTGGGATAGAAGCTCGTTGGTATCTCGGATGAGTCACATGACGGATTTCGTGAAGAACTGGTGCTATATCGAGTCTGGTTTGTTACCTCTCTGTCACCGGATTATATATATATTAATGAATCGATATCACAACTCTGAGTTTCATGCACAATCTCCAGGTGCATGATACTCACTGACCATTAGTGAGTATCTTAATAGTCTCCTTCACCTGAAGTGTGATAACATGTATATTCATATATATGTTTAATAGTTCTATTATATAACATTAAGTATTTTTATAACACCTGAGAAAAATATATATGCATGGGCAAGTATAGGTGCGTATACTTATGTTTTTATTATATCTATCTATCTCTCTCTCTCTCTCTCTCTCTCTCTCTCTATATATATATATATATATATATATATATATATATATATATATATATATATATAAATCTGGAATCTTAAAACGGGATAAGTCATAAAATTCCATATAATGTTTTAACAAAATCTCCTTATTTAATGTTCAAGGGAAATTCTTAGCTGAGAATACTATCTCGGACGAATAATCAAGCCAGAGTTTTTTGTTGTTGTTTTTTTAATCGCTTGCCATCTTGTCTTAGGCCATTATCCAGGAGAATGAGAATGTGTTCGAAAAAGTTGATATCTGTAACTGTACACCTTTCTGGCTAAGCCCTTTTAATTCTCTGTAACTCTTGCTGATATTTTTCACTTGTTGCTTTTATATGGCGTAAAGACTGTTCAAATCATGATATGTTTCCCCTCAATATTTCGCTTGAACTTCATTGGCAGCGATAGGGTGTCAGTTTAAGGATATGATAGTAAAGAGAACATGTGCAATTTATTTTGGTTGAGTGTGGAGTTCCTAGTAAAATCAACTTTATTAAAATGTTTTGACAAAATTAAGGTTGTCCCATCAAGACTGTACAGATATTGTACAGACATTTCAGTAACAATTTGTGGGTTTTAATATTTGTAAAGTCTGTATTAATGATTAACCTTGATATCTGCCATGACAAAAAATGCGAGCACTTGCAGGTATAGCTTCTTAAGTTTAAAAGAAAGGACTTCAGCTAAACTTTTCCGATTCAAACATTCTCGTACTAATTATACATCTGTATTTCTCGTAGCAATTATCTTTTATTAGAAGTAAAGATGTAAATCATAGGAAAAATCATCACATTTTAAATAATGAATTCGGATAGGACTAGGATAGTTTGTGGAAAATGCAAATGATTGTCGATGAGAGATGCTCATTATCATACACAATATATAAATGAGTGTCCTTTCTACTTCAATATAGCTGTGATAAAAATTGTGATATCAAAAGTGTAAATAAAAAAAAAATTCTAAGTTCATCCTGATTTTCCTTTCTTACGCTTGATTAAAATGACAAAACCGGTTGTTCGTGCCTGGGAAATAAGCTGTTTTAAAAAATTTTCATCTGTAATACTGAAGTCACTTACAGCAATTCCTACCTGAACAAGCATAACGTCAAAAGATTACTCGAAATTCATGAAACCTTGGAAAGATTGTTGGCCAAAAAAAATGGTTTTGTTACCTTTCATTTCTGCTGTCATCTACTTCACAAAACATGAATAGAAATGAAAACACGTTTTTATTCTCACAAATGCGTACAGGAATTCTTGCATTCATACATATATACCTTGTTTCATCTGAAGGTTAGTCACGAGTTTGATGATAAACTATATCCGATAGTATGGCCTCCGATCAGGAGATTGGAGGTTTTGAGGAGAGTGAAACCACCTCTTAATTACTGTTGTTCCCAGCTTCGACCTGACCCGTGGTGATAGAACATGTTAGGGTTCCAGCAATGGGCAAACAGTGAACCACAAAGAAAACACTACGAATGTATAAAAAAAGAGTAAAATTTAAAAATACCAGTAATACCTTTTTATATAAACAAATTAAAAGTAAAAATACCAGTTTTATCTTTTTTATTACCAACAATACTTATTTATAGTAAAAATTACCAACAATACAATTTTAAAGCAAAATGACCAACAATACATTTTATAGTAGAATTGCCAACAACACATTTTATAGCAAAATGGCCTACAATACATTCATTTGTAGTTGAAGGCATACAATTGCGCTCAAAATATATTTAGTTGAAGCCATAAAATTGTGTTCAAAATGTTTAGATTTCGGCATTAAATAACGCATATGATGCTAAACAAATTCAGCCAAATCATCTGGGGGCTAACATATCTTGTAAGTATAAGCAATTTTAAAACTGAATTACCTTTCTTTGCTGCGCAAACATACTGTTTCTCTCTTTTGCAAATATACAATTTTAATGTGCGTTTTTTGACAATGAGACACTTTAAGACGAATTATTTAAAAGTCTACACTTACATGCCGATTAAATTCTCAATGTGGAACTAGTAGGAAGAAAAAGTGAGCAAAATAAATTGACATTGACGAAGAATTGAAAACAAGTAGAATATAAAGCTGACTATTGTAGCAATCATTATCATTTGAAAAAATTTCCAGGAATCTTGTATAGAGAATATAAGAACCATGAAGGAAGGATTAAGACCACTTCAAAAGACAGAATAGTTTAAATTAGTACTGGGATTCTGGTGTATTGAAAATACTTCGATGACAGATAAAAGTTAAGTTTATGATGGAGAAATAAAATACTGTAATATATTTGGGCTGATATCATCTAATTGATCATTTAATATCTATGGAATCAATGATAGTCACTGAAAAGCTTGCTGTTCACAAATAAAGACAGAGAATAACGAATAAAAATATGAGGTAGGGCGAAATTACTAAAATATTCGGACAAAAATTGAAGAACCCAACGATTTAATGAATTGAATAAAATATAAAGCAGCAAAAAATAAGCAGAAACTAAGAAGAAATAAAACTTAAATTAGTTCAAAAAGAATAAGTTGAAAACATAACGACACAGATTTCAACAATATAAACTGAATAATGAAAGCAAATTCTACAGAGAGGTAAAAAGAGGAACAATGAAAAATACAGGACTACTTGATACGATTGAAACCAAATGTATTTGGAGCAAACAACTGGTGTCTTTGTACAAAACAGAATATGTAATAAAAAAGGAAAAATTGAAAAAAATGATTCAACTGAATCACCTAGGAGAGTTAAACACATCTAGACATCGTAATCAAAGAACTGTCAGATTATGAATGTTATTTCAGAAAACTACACAACAAAATTGGAAGAAAGTGAATAGCTGGAAAAATATCTGAACCTCAAAAAAGAACTGAAAATTTTGTGGGAGAAAGACAACCTTTTGTGGAATGAGAGGTAGAATTTCCCCAGCACAGAAAATAATGCGCCAGGTGACCTTTTCTGTAACTAACACTTTATTTGGAACATCCTGAACTACTTTACATGAAGGAATCCGCCCTTAATTTCTATTTGGTGGCCTTTCTGTGTATTTTCTTTTATGTCAGCTCAAACCATATACTAAATTACAAAACTAGTGACAGATATCAACAACAACGACTATCAACACTATATATATATATATATATATATATATATATATATATATATGCGCGTGTGTGTGCGCGCACTCGAATGTGTGTAGAAAAAGGGAGAGGGTGAGAGAAACACATGTATATAAAATTGTCGACAAAACACGTGATATCATTAATACAATTCGGTTTCGCTGGACTGCATACAAAATGGCTTACTTTTACTGTATTAATTGCACCTAATTATAGACTAAATCAAAATACAACTTGGTGTTGATGTTCATCCCAATTTTATCGTAAAGTGAAGTCGTGATGTAAGCCAACTCCTAAATAATAATTCGATAATTAAGAATCGGACATGAAACAAAAAGACGTATGTACATATACTGGATAGCAAAAGCAATAAGTTCATTTATCTTTGGCTTTTTGCCATTGTTCCTTTCTTTTCTATACTTTACCACTTACTACGGAAACAAATTTTGAGATTAGAGAGTTGACTGGGAAGTTCAGCTTATCTACTCATGAGCAGATATTAAACAACGAGATTTTATTTTTGAGAATATATTTAGTTCATATGTTCTTTGTTCCTCATCAAAGGTTATGAATTGTTAAGCAGGAACATCAAAGCTTTAGCTACTGCAAGGTATTCTCGAGATAAGATCGGAAGTTAATGGATGTTTAGATGAAATTAGATCGCTGGTGAAGACCGTCAGAATTAACAAGTTGAGAATAGTTCTTACGGAATGACATGACACAAGAACGTTTTAGTTCATGTCATTTGCAAGGAAATAGTACCCACTGGTATGCATATATAGATGTCATATAATAAATTTAAACTTTTCTTTTGGCAAAGAGCTTTTTGCCATCTTTAGACGATGATCCTTCATTAGTCGTCATATGTTCTATGAATATCGCAGTAATAAAATCCACAGAGGAAAGGTTAAAAGCGTATTGATTTTAGACAGAAGCGTTTCCTTAAAACTCAGTTTTATGAAGAGATTTATAAAACCATTGTTAAAATATTTTTCTCTCTTAACATTCGTATTGAATTTGCCTCATGTCTTTCCCCTTCTTACTGAAAGTGTTCATGGCAAATAAAAATTAACGTTAAAACATTAATGAGAATCATAGTGAGAATTAGAATAGGTATTATAACCAAGTTAACCTAGTAACATATCAGGATGTTAATAATGGATAATGACGATAAATATTAACTAGATCAGAAAGTGTGAAGACTACGTTGAATTTTTGAATTCTCGAATAATGAAATAGGTGTCTTTGTTGTCTACTTTAAAATATTAAGCTTACATATGACATGACTGATATCAATAACATTACTTTGGTTTTCGTTTTAAACCTTATCTAATGTCTGATAATAATTTAAGATAATAAACTTCAATTTATTATGCCTTTGACATATGGTATTATTGAGGTGCAAGTGTCTCCGACAAATACAGATACACTCAATTAACCATTCATTAGTCTAAAAGTGCATTTATGTGATTTCGTAAAAAGATGAAGTGCTATACTATTTACATTATTCGGACTATTGTCTTCGTCTTTTCTCTTAGGGTACTCCTTATACTAGGCAGTATAAGTAGTACCTTACAACGTAACAACTACCCTGGGTACATGGCAGCAGCCCCCTAAAACTGGGATAGGCGGGTACAAGAGGAGGACAAAAACACTCAGAAAACAGTCTGTCTGCCTTATGTGAAGGGATTATCAGAGAAAACACAAAGGATCTGCGATCCATATAACATCAGGACAACTTTCAAAAGCTGGACGACACTTCGCAGATATCTCTCCTGAGTAAGACCCCCCCCCATAGAGGAGATCAGGAGTCAAGACTGTGTGTACGCTATTCCGTGAAGCTGTAAAAAGAAATATAAAGGGGAGACAGGCCGCCCTCTTAAGGTAAGGCTTCAAGAACACCATAAAGCTGTAAAACGAGGGGAAGTGGAAAAATCAGGCGTGGCTGACCACATATGGAGAGAAAAGGGAGATCACTGCCCTCTGTGGGATCAGGTTGAGAATACCGAGTTTGTGGGATCAGGTTGAGAATATACGAGTTTGTTCATCTTTCTCTGTAGATACAAAAGATATCCGCTGATGTTATAGACTCTGTGCGAGGAAGCATAACGAAATCTGTAGAGAAAGAAGACGTTCATTTAAAAAATCTTTTTCCAAATCCTGCCCTTAAATTATCGACAAAACAGAGAAAACTTACTGTGTCAGCTGTCAAGCTTTCAAATATTATCCGTTACGTTTTTCCTTACTATTCACTAACATCGCTATTCGTTAATTTTTCTATTTATTCCTTAGTCACCATATCGACGACATCTGTGTTTATCAGTTTATTTATACAGGAACAATTCGATTCCTTCAGTCACTTGGACATAACATTGTTCCCGCGAGTTTACATTGATTATCTAAAAGTACAAACATTGCTGTTTGGCTGATCACTTTGGAAGCAACACATGTACAAAAAACTAGTGTATATATTCTTTTATAGCCATTTTGTTATTCTGTTATCTATAGAAACATGGCCAAATTCTCCTCTTTAAACTATTATTAAACAAATGACTAATAAAAATGATGAAAACATGATAATAATGATGATGTTCATTATTGATGGTCTTTGGAGTATTCTGTTCTGCTTTTTTCATCATGTGCCAATGATAAACATTAATATGAACATGATAAAATCTCATTTTCGGAGTTATGCAGCAGTCCAATGTGGACTCATGTGGATACTGATAGAAACTTCAATAGAAATGAGGCCTCATTAATAATAACAACAAATATTAGCGCCTTTTATTTCATCCGCCTATTCATATAGTAATAAACTTGCAATGATTTATCTTTTGCCCTCAATGTCTGAAGTAAATATTCGAAACTTGGCAAAGCTTACACTTCGAATATTTCTTACTGGAAAACACACGTTTGGCGTGTAAAACATTAAACATTTCATCTTAATTTTGATCTCAAGTGTTTTATCATTAAACTGTCGACATGCAAAAGTTATATTTGCTTACTTATTTCTAAACTTCCGAGAAATATTGAACGCACACTTTTATTTGCACGTAAATATGAGAAACAAGAAGTATGTATTTCTCATTGTGTTCCATTTTGCTTTAATTTTCTCAGCATTTTTACTACTGCCAAGTGAAAGATTTTAATTGATGATCAAATGGCGCCTGGAATTATGGAAATAATGTGTGGATTTGATTACTTCTAATCCTGTCTGATTCGGCTGCTAATCCACGTATAATCCATTCTAAACTCAGTCGATCTAATTAATAATTATCAGCTATCTGTAAAAATTAATCATCTGTTTTTATTGTTATTAACATTATTTGTCAATCTTTTGATGTGTTGCTTTTTCTCTTTTTCAACAATTCTCAAATTATTGCATAGAAAGATGTGCATTTATTAAAAATGCTCTTGCTATCTTTATTTATTTACAAATTTCCCACCGCTGAAACTAAGATTATTTTACTACAACATAAAACTATTCCTTTCTCATTCTTAGGATGAACATGATAATATCTAAATGTAAACCAAGTTCATTTACAAGCATTTCCACAAAAAAACCTTGTTTGTTGCGAGGTATGAGATTATTCCTAGTGTAGATAAAGAACGCTCACCCACAACTACAATACTGTCATTTAATTTTCATAACGAATTTCATAAAATCTTTTATATATATATATATATATATATATATATATATATATATATATATATATATATATATATATACAGAAAAAAGGTACAATTAAAACTTTGTGGAAAAATGTGCATATTCCAGTAATTATAGTGTACATTTACTGCCTATATTACTGGAAGTAGATATCAAATATAACTACAGAATGTTATAATTGAATTATTTATTCATTTCTTTTTTTATTTTGAGTAATTGGTTGATATTTCAAAAGGTTTAATGCACAATTTACACATTAACAATTAGTTAAAAAGTACAATAGAGTATTGCAGGCAGTTCACTATATTAAGAGCAAAATCGTTTGTGTTCATTAGTTGATTGTGCGAATCTGAAAATAATTGCTTCTCCATCCAATTCATCTAATAATTTTCCTTTTCAAAGGATATCCACATGTATGATTCCAAATTCTACGTATTTGTAAACCTCGTCTGATCTTTAGCTTGGAAAATATCGTCTCATATTAGACTTGAGTAATTGATAGTATCCAGATGACTTATGTTTGTTCCTTTTTATTATTAAAACATTAGTTTATCTAGTGTTTATTTCTTTGTTGCATTTTTATTTGATATGGGGAGCACTCCATCAGGGGTCCACTTGCCATCAGGCAAGCTGATACCCTGGTGAGTCCACAACTGTATATAAGTATGCGTAATATATGGAATAGAATACTATTATATATGTATATAATAGTATTCTATTCCATATATATATATATATATATATATATATATATATATATATATATATATATATATATATATATATATATATATATATATATATATATATAAATATCTTATAATTATAAGTATGTATACTCGTTCGGAAAAAAGGTATTTTGGCTTGTAAATGAACAAACCAATACCCAAGGAAAAATAAGGAATAAAAAAGAAAGAACTAGGAACATTTAATTCAGACGAAAACTATCGACTAGAATCCAAGTTCAGAGTCCAAAGAAAAAAACCTTCGACACGAGTAAAGTAAAAATAACTAAGCAAGGTGCTTAATTCACTAAGTAGAGCAAATCTAACTGCGAACCTAAAGAGCCAGGCAAACCTACCTAGGTTTCACCCACGCGGATCGTAGTTATATATATATATATATATATATATATATATATATATATATATATATATATATATATATATATATATATATACAGTATTATATATATTGTATTATATATATCATACTAGTATAATATTATATATATATATATATATATATATATATATATATATATATATATATATATATATATATATATATATATATATATATATATATATATTATAACATATATTTGATGTTTTCTGAAGATAGCCTTCATATTGCCGTAACAGAATTGTAAATCGAACGTGAAAAGAAATAAATTCATATTTCTCTATCGAGGATCAAAACAGTATTTGTTGTTTAAGTTAAAACAAGATTTTTATTTTTGTTTCTGGAAAATAATATAACATTTCTTAAAAATAAATGCATTAATATATAAATACTATTGAGAAAAATCCATAGGTATACTCAAATTTACATAAAGTCACTAAATCTAACAGAGCCTAAAGTTTTTCAATGATTCTTGCGCATTTTCATCATGAAGTCGTGTAAAAAGAAATCGCACACATTTTATATTTATATGTAAATATAAACTAATCAGAAGAAAATAAAATAAAAAATAGAGAATAAGAAATGAGGGAAATAAAATAACTTAAGAAAAATAATAAAAGAAAAATTAAAAGATACAGGAAAGAGATTTTTAATCTTTCAAAAAATGTAAATGGATGATAAGAAAAGAAACAAAGAAAACGTGTAAATGGTAGTATAAAGATGATCAATAAACAGATAATATGGAGAGAGAGAGAGAGAGTTGAAAGAGAGAGAGAGAAGGCTCATAGAAAGAAATTGATTTTTGTCTTCTCTTCGTATTGTTATCTCCCATGTCATCGAAACAACATTTTCTAATTTTAGTGTACTCATTTAACCTCCACATGTTGTTTCTAAAACATTCTATAATTAATATCACTTCCGCTGTTCAGTCCTTCACGACTGTTAATGATCCTGCGTATTTCCGCTGGCATTTTTGTAGTTTTTTTAAGTCATCACTTCGACTGTTGAATTTCCGTAGGACCCAAAGTATTTTTACAAGATCAAAGAGAAAGAAAAACTACTTTTAAGTTAAAAGTTTAATAAATTATGATAATAATAGGTGCAAATTTTTTAATATGACGTGGGCAAATAAAGTACAATGAGCCGATTTAGCAGAAGGAATTTGACTAGCACTGTGCACTTCTAAGCGAAAATTTCCTCTGTTATCCACAGAGATTTCATAAAAAGTGAATCACTTTAGAAGACAGCGCTTGACAGAAATTTCGCTTTTGATTCTGTGTCTGTAAATAAACCAATTTTTATGACTATTGCAGGCAATTGTATCTGCCTGCATTTGTCTGTCTCTTTGTATGCATGCGTATGTAAGGTTTAGGTTTATTTTGAAATCAAACGCGAAATACTTAAATTTAAAAGTAAAAACGAGTGGTTAACTTGAAGGAAATGAACGCGGACGTTTAGTTAAAATTTTCCACTTTTAATCAAACAAAAACGCTTATGGGGACTGCGAAAATGAACTTATTTGGTGCAAGGGTTGTGCTTTCAAAATTATATTAATAAGAATCAATTATACAAATTATTCACGGGATTTACATGAAATAACACAACTAACGTCACGTGATTACATTATCTATAAAAACAAACACGAGTTTACCTCTTCCTCTCTTTCTTCTCTATTCTTGCTGCAAAATGTAGTCCCAGAGAATTGTCGTCTTGACCTTGCGGTCAGACAATAAAGAACATTACCAACATACGTACATACGAACATTCATCACAAACATTCACCAAAATACGAACGTTCACACACATACAAACACAATGTTAACTGTCTATGTGCTTTGTAAATGTTTTGTTTAATACAAATATTTGTTTATATATATATATATATATATATATATATATATATATCGGTCTTGTTTGTTTGTCTTTCTTATCTTCAGTTGGACTTAATCTAAGTCCAACATTCTATTGTAGCTGGACCTTCTAGCAGGAAATATAAACGCACGTGTTTTCTTTACATCTTCACCCACCGGTCCTCTACATAATGGTCACCGTCGACGTGATTTTGCGAAGGAAAGCCAATAGTCAACATAATGGTCCAATACAATATCGTGGCTAAATAAATCATAGTAAAATTTCAATAAATTTTGAAACAAGATATCGACACGAGAAGGAACAATTTCAGTACACACACACACACACACACACACACACACACATATATATATATATATATATATATATATATATATATATATGCATGCATGCATGTATGAATATATGTATTATTGATAATGTAACTTTGTATATGCACTTGAAAAAGAAGGAATGCACCAAACTTGCTGATATCCGTTACTCTTTTCGTTATTATTCATTGATATAGAAAATTTTACTAATTATTTCTTCGTATTTTTAGTCACTTGGATACAACATTACTTAGGTTTATATTGATTACACTGATTAACAAAAAAATTCTGAAATGGTGTTAAGACACCTAAACATTTTTTTAGCGAATTTGAAGGCGCTGAATCTGAAAGCTTCTTCTTGGTTAGCTGCCGTTTTTGCTGAAAAAAAGCATTTTTTATTTGTTTTCTGTGTGTATAATATTGACCGATGGCAATATTTCTCAAATAAAATCGAAGAAACCACTAAATTTAAACCAACAAATATTGGTCTGCTTATTGAGAAATACTATTTTTGTAATAACAATCAGACCCTAAGTCTTTAAAATTAACACACCCGACTATATCAAGACCAACAAGTATTTTAATCAAATCATTTAATAAACTAAGAGCAGAAATAAAACCTTCGTGAAGCTTTTCTATGGTAAAACATTTTCTCTTTCTTGTTTGTCTGTCGTATTTAATATTATTTAAGTCCCCTTTTGCTAGACCAGCAGAGTGTCATGTACAATGGAATAAGTGCATTCAATTGGGATGTCTTTAGTAGGAGTTTATTTCCAACTGTGAAAACAAGATGCTGTTAATGTGCTTGGTTTCCTTCCGTAGTGAAGGAATAAAAGTGATGGGTACGTTTATAATTGCCAAACAGAAGATTTTAGGGATTCATTTTTTTTATGTCACCTTAATTATCAGGTTTACTAAAGTGTAATACTGATAAAGTTTATCAATTAATTTGAATTTTGGCGATAAACTGGAAAATTTCGGTACTTCTATTTTAAAATCTTTGACTTTTCAGGTGGCTGACATAAATTGCTTGGCCTAACTGAAAATTGGTGGGTTTCTACGACGTTTATTAAGTAAATTTTGCGATCAGCCAGGATCGTAAATTGATCTTTTTTTCCCAAAAATGAGCAATTTTAGTACAGTAAAAATGGTAGCTACCCTGAAAAACTAAGGTCATTTTCGGAATCAGCACCATCAAATTAGCTAAAAAAAAGTATTTTGTTTCTTGGCACCAAAAAGACGATATGTATATAGGACGATATGTATATAGGACGATATGTTCATATCTTAGAGAATGGGACATTCTCTGTATGTTTATTACAATAAAAAAATAAAAAATAAATGAAATATCGAACAAAGTTTGAGGTATTGGTGTGTAGCTTTAAATCTGTTTAACATTCTAGAACATTTATTTAGCATTTGTTCGATAAAAAAAATGACTTTTTTTCGATACAAATTCAGTAAGACCTTGCTTTCAGTAAGAACTTGCCTTTGATTATTTAAATTCTTCAATAGCTTGTAATGTTCGAAAAGATAAATTTAAAATAAATTTAGGTCACCACCTAAATTATTCTGATTTTTAATACTTCCAATATTTCCTAGAGATTCACAAACGATATTTTGGGATATTTGCAGATAGCTGATAAAGGAAATAATGTTGAATGCATCAGAAACCGCAAAAGAAAGAAGAATATTGGTTTCAATTTATTGAATTCACATGTAATATTTCTATAATACGCTGAATATTAAAAAAGGTTTGGATGATAAAATTTAAGGAAGTAACATAAAACTATTTGATAAGATAAATTTATATAAATGAGAGCGTGTTCTACCCTCATGCAAGTGACAGTCTTTTGTGTGTGCGACGTAGACCAGGGGTGCAACATTTTTCAGAAGGTATTTTCTTACGACATACAGGCCCATGGCGTCATGGGGTTATGTGCTATAAGTTACAAATTTTGCTTGCATTTAATACTTGTTGGGAAAACGTTGAACAGCGCCAAGTCATTCTGACATTCCTGCAAGAAGACAGTGTGTTGTTTCATCAGGATACTACTCGCCCACATGGTGTCTGTACTACTCAAGATTCTTTGTAACGTGATCGACTCCTACCCTCGCTGGCACTATCGCCACACCTATGTATGTGATTTCGGACAACGGCTGGCTCATTTAATACACCTTTATATGCCACTGTGAAAATCACCTTTCCAGATGAAAACAGGAATCATTCATTGCCTCAATAAATTAAAGCAATGACTGATTCCTGCCTTCATCTCATTCAAGTTATGGTCACTCGAAGGCGTCTAAAGCCAAACAACAGTATTTGTGAATCAATCCATTTAGGAACCTAATTCCAAAAGCGTATGTCAAGCTCTCACAATTGCAGCATTCCACTGCGGACATTATGCATTATTATACATTATAAAGGAAAAACTATCAAATCATGATAGTTAATTTTTTTATCACTGGTGCGGTATCTGGTAAAACAAAAGCAAACGTACATACAGACACATAAATTTACTCGTATATATAAATACATAAAATACATAAAGACGAATATTCAGTGAGTGATATACATACAGAGCTACAAGTATAAATATCTATGTAAAAAGACGCACGCACGCATGCACGCACGCACGCATGCACGCACGCATGCATGCACGCACGCATACACGCACGCATGCATGCATGCACGCACGCATGCACGCACGCATGCACGCACGCATGCACGCAGACACCCCTTCACATGCTGATCATAAGATTTATGGTAGTTATATGAAAAATATTTTGTGAACAGATGACAGTTTGATGAAGAGTTGTTAGTTCAAGTCCCATGAGTGTAAGGTTCTGTTTAGGAATATTACCCTAGAGGCATTTTTACTACGACGTATCGATCTAGGAAGGCAACATCAAAGGTTTCGAAAATGTTGGTAACACTATGCACTCATACATGTTGAGGAGGCCACATGCGTATATACATATGTACGGACGTGAATATACGTGGCTAAAACTTTAATATATAAATAGCAACATAAACCGACCAGCACATTTATATGAACTTCCACACTTATACACAAACATCGACACCTACGTATGAACTTACATTTATATAAAAAATAGAGAAGCTACTCAAACGATATTTAAGAACATATCATCGACATGCGTAAATACACATATAAACAAACTCAGACATTCCAACGCAAGTATAGACTTTGAGGAAAATTAATATTAATTACGGACGTGCGCGCACATGCAAACATAAAATAAACATTCACATTAATGAACTAGCCCACGTATATACATAGGCAGGTGCCAACGGAGACAAAAACATAGATTCACAGTAACATAAGCATGTACCACGCATAAAAAAAAACATTTTTAATCATTTCACTGCAAGGAAGGCAATAAAGCGACTAAGACATAAGTATATGAGGAAAAAAGAAAAACATTATTAAGGAGAGTGAATGATAAAAGAACAGAAGATAAAAACTGACATTGCATTTAAATTTTTAAAGATCAGATTTGACTGGAAAGGAAGGGGCCATAAGCGAAAAGTACGCGAGAAGAAACTATTAACATAAAACTTAGGGTTACAACAATTTCAACTGGAAAATGATGAGACCTAGCTGCCAATCAAGTATTGCGCTTAAATTCGTAAAGTTAAAGTATCAACGAGGAAAGCTCGTCAGAACAATTACCATGAAGATATGTATAGAAAATCAGGGAAAAGGCGTAGAAACACAGGCAAAAAGGAATGATGAACAGTTATTTTCTGTTTCTTTTGTAAAGTGAAAATTTAAAAATATTGCTGCATAGTTTTGAAGATTCGCGCTGTATCGCTATAATACATCTTTTCACTTTACATCGTCAAACACTAGTAACAAAACAAGAAGACTTAACTTGACATGGGAAGCAAAAAAAGAAGTTTTAGCAGAAATGGTGGGTTGGTGAGGATCCTTGAAAACAAATAATCATAGTAAAAAGAAAGATTGAAGATTTTAAAAATTCATATAAATAAAGTACCAAACTGCTCAGTTCCTTGACTAACATTACATGTACGAGATTTTTCTTGTTCAACACTGAACAAGAAAAATCAGTGGTTTTCAGATATCTACGAAAAATTTGACGATGATTCAGTTTTGAGTGTTCAATGAGATGTGATCCGGAAAAACTCAAAAAATCTCAAAAAATCTCCTTGTGTATCTTTAAAAAAGCACATATACCAGCAAAGATAGAGACGAAATAAAACTCCAGGTAAAAGTGATATAAGGTTGCTTTCAGTTAATATTCTACTTAACACCGGATGCTCAGTTTTAATTCAACATGTTTTGTAAGAAACCATGTTTTGTAAGAAACCATGTTATATTAAATAGACTACGTCAGGATGGAACGCTTTTCGCGTGTACGCGTGTGTGTACTCATATAAATATAGTTTTCATAAATTTTACCATTACTGATTGACGATTCACCTTTGAACTTGCACGAAAATTAAAAATACTCTTTGGCAGAATTGTTTATGAAATAATGATAGAATAGAATCTTTGGCTTCTCGGCAACGTTGTCTTTTACACTTACCATTGGACACTAATATTAAATTATCTGAAAAAAAAAACTCATTTGCATCGAGGTATATATCGTAACCCTTTTCCCATAAGCATACAAAAGATAGACACATATATTTACAGAATAATGCGTGCAAACGGATGCGACTTTAAAGTTCATGTCAATTTCAAATTCCCAAAGTGCAAAGCAACATCTGCAAGTATGCAGAAACTTAAAGCGCAGAATTAATTAATTGATTCAATATCATTTGTAATAAAATCCCAAAAGAACGTAAGTTTTTTTCAATCAATAGTCTTTAAAATGAATTTAAAATCGATAAAATTTTGTGCATTTAGTTGGGAAATTTTAATCCTTTTTATGAAACTACCATTTATTTTGCAAAGATTCAAAGGGATTTTAAACATGAATTATTTTTTTTAAGATAATTTTTCCTATTGTCGAACAAGAGTCATGCCGTGTTAAGTAATCTGTAGCCGAAATTTGTAGGTAAGGGAGAAATTATCATAGATAAAAATTTAATAGTTTAGTTCCCACTTTCCGAAGTGATAAAACGGTAGAGATAGAAAAGGTTAATTTAATTAACATGACAAAGGATAAAAAAATATAAATTAGGCTCCAGTTATTTATTCAAGGAAGATAAAATAATTTATTCAATGGGAGAAAACAAGGTAATTTGGCATTTCTCTGACGAGTAAGCTAGAAAACATTAAGCTAGAAAGCAGTAGTGGGATCAATGCCCATCATTCTGTCCTCACACTGAAAAGTATATCGAAAATCAGAAAGGCCAATTTAGTGTGTCGTAATTGACCGAATAAAGTGATAATGAGGTATACATCAAGACCAGCTTCTGTAGCCTCCATCTATTTGCATGTATAGGAATATTCCTTCGATTATGTATGCATGTATGTATTTATATGCAAATATTTGAGTTTATGTACAAATATGTATATGTGTGTATATATGTAATCATATGCACCTTTAAATTCCAAAAGTCAAAGGAGAGTTGCCTAATATATTTGAGGGCCTCACCCACTCTAGCTCAATGAAGTCCTCTTTGAGTGGTGGCAATTTCACAAGTAGCCGGAAGATATCTATCCATGGCATCTCGATAGATGTTCACATTTCCCTAATATTTATAGTTACCAGTACCTATAAATCTTGCATGCGAACAGATCCCGCAACTACGTTCCATAAATACTCGATTTGGCTTATGCCAGGCGAACTTAGTAGCCACACCATTTGTCAGAAGACTCCAGAATGCTCCTCAAACCAATTTTGGGCAACTTGAGTCGGATGAAACGGTGCATTATACTTTTGGTGGAGTTCATGGAATTCATGAATAGGGGCAAAAATGGACACGACGTATTGAAAAACAGCTGTCATTAATCAGTGACGAATTTCGGTGGATCAAAGCGACCAACGCATTCCACATAAAGGTACTGCGCAACATTATAAAATCACCATCAGCCTACATAGAACCTTGTCGACACCCACAGCCAAGCCCTAAAAACAACCCGAAATATCTAGAACTATAACTTATCGGACCATGCCACACACTGCCAGTAGTCCAGGATCCAGTTAGCGACGTCACGAGACCCGGTGACGCGCTGTTTTTGATCTCGTGATGTTAACTGTGACATTGAGTGAGTTTTAGTTAGGAAAGTCGATTTAGGGCTCTTAGGTTGTCTAAACTTTTATAATATAGTTTATTTGGACCATAAGCATAATCTAAAATGGCTGGTTACTGGAAGTTTAACACATCCTTAATGAACGTAATGGATTTCCAAAATTAGCTGTCACTATCCCTACAGCAGTGATTGAAAGGGACTGTAATAGTGAATAGAGTTAAATAAAAACTATTAGTAAGTTTTTTACTGCCGATTATAGCAGACGACTCAGCCTAATTGGACTAGTGGAACAAAAGGCATCAGAATTTAGTGTTGATGAACTCCTTGCTTATTAAGAAGAACGAAGCTCGGATAGTTAGATCTAGATTAAAAGAAATGCCTGCCAATTCGTTACGAATATGGACGCGGAACTGTATGCAGAAGAACTTAGCAACGCACCTGATCGGCATATCGCCATTGTTACATTGTCGGAGGATCAAACCATGACCATAAACCATGGCATATGTAAGGAACTTCGAAATTATTTTCACATTTCTTTCACGAGGGAACCTGTTCTGACTTTGGCTCATTTTAAAACTTATCTAGCCGACTTTCCTTGCTTTGAGGTTAACTGAAGCGACTACGTATGATGATTCCATACCAGAGGAAGAGATCTGGGATGAGTTATGGATTCGATGGACTTTCGACCATGTTTATAACACTGCTGGCGCTAATCTTCATTAACTGGATTAAACAGGTATGCATTTCTCAACGTTTCACTAAGAGTGCCACAAAGCATACAACAGCAAACATGGAAGGGGTGGGATGGAATTATTCATTTCAGGTTCTAAACTATGCTTAACTCATAGTTAAAGGTAAGGCCTTTGTGAACCGTTTGCAATTTGTACTTCATCGTTTGGTATCCCTCTGACAGTTTGTGTTGTGAAGGGTAGGACAGTCTAAGATAAAATTGATGTGGTACGCACGTTTATAGAGAAAGTCAACGTAGGAGCCAGTTTGTATCAGTAGCTGTGGCTGGTTTCAAGCTATCTTCGTACCTGCATCCGCTATTTGTATGCATCCCCTGGATATATGGTGGAAAAGAACAAGGTAAGATCGAAGCCTTTCATGTTATCCAAATATATTTGTCAAGGCTGCTCATCGACAACTTACTGCACGTGTTTGCACTAGAGCCTTTCCTGCAAAAGTTGAGGTCGAAGCTGGTCCTATGATTGCATCTCGTCTATTCTGTCAAGGTAATCGGCAGAGAAATCCAGATGCATTAGATGCGGATAGGGATCATGGTTAACCACAATAAGATAAATGGATTAGTGGAAAGGTTGTCGTCTCACGAGCACTTTTACTTTCACTTGTATAGAGGAGTGTTGCAAGTCACTCGGCATCTGCCTTGTTACTTAACTTCAGCTTGAGAAAATTGGTTCTTGCTATTGGGAAAGGTCGTAGCTGAAGCTGTACTATAACGAAGGAAGTTGGATTTTATCGACTTTCATTACTTCCTCATCTGTGTACATATCTAGATGATCGATAGAAAGAGAGAAAGAGGGAGTGAAAGCTAGCAGTTAGAACTCCTTTTGTGGTGCGTCACGAGATATGTTATTTCCATCATTCTGACGGCGGTTTTTGAAATGCAAGATGTTAATAAAGCTTCTTCAGCCTTAAGAAGCTTTCATTCATAGTAAGGGGATGTCGATACGTTCTGAAAGTTTTCTCGGTGACATCTAGCCTCTCGGACTCCTGGCTGTTTTTTTGTTTATTAATTGAGGAGCCGTACAAGACGATTTGATCGATGCGCTTAGTCTGACAAAGAGGGAGTATCACTTGTTTTTTCTTTGGTAGCCGGGTTTGAAATGTCTCACTCTCCTGGTTGGTGAATGCGATGTGTCAGCAGTGAAACTGGCTATTTTGTCGGAATGCGTTCACTGTGGTGATAGAAGTTTCTCGAGCACGCTTTCTTTCACTGTCCGGTCGTATGCTCGTTGTGAGAACTATTATGGCTACATGGTCTGCATGCTCCGTGAAAAATATTTTGTCCTGGATGACACTTCTGTTTGCAGCAAATGCAAATCAAATTTAATTGGAGTGACCGCTTTCTCCTCTCATCCTGGTTGACTAATTTCAATATCAGCTTATGATCAAGATCAGGTTGGTGTGTGCGTGTGTGTGCGTGTGCGTGCGTGTGTGTGTGACTCTCTTCGAGGTACCTTGGTGAAAGATGAATGTATCGCCACTATTGCGAGTGAATGTTACTAATATAGGCTGACATTTGGAATTGAATGGTTGTAGGATTTGCTTCACCTAGCCCTGTCAGTTAGAATAGAGGATGATGTTTTATCTTTTCATGCCAGTTTAACTTGGTTAGGGAATTCATAATCAATGGCATATTTGTTTCTTTTTTTTTAGTACCGCATTTTTTCATTTGTTTTATCGGTTAGAATGATAGAAGGTATAATTATTTGATGTGGTGAGATAGTTTCGTTTTGATTTTTACTTTATTTTTATCTAGCAATTTCAACTTTTTCCATCGAGTAACTTGATTTTCAGCCAAGTTAGTTTGCGGTGAGTCCCGTACAAACGCATACTTTGTTTTATAAATTGTTTGCTGTAAATCTTCATTTTCATTTCATGGTGGGTTTGTTTTTAAAGACTGTAAGGTATGTTATCCTTCTCCCTATTGAACTGCAAATATGGAGAATAGAATTTTACTGAGAGAAAATGTGTATGATATAGTTTAAATAAGCGTGATGTTATAGTGAATGAAATTTTGAAGAGTGATTGGGTCAGTGAATGTAGTTAGCTAAGTTTGAAATTAGAATAGAGAAAACCCGAATTTCTCCTAGCTCCTCTTTAGCTTTGAAACATAATTCTGTATTTTAAACAGAATAAATAATGCGAGTTATTTGTGCGAAGATTACATTTGCAACTTTATGACTTTTGCAACCGCCTATTAGCTTTTGAACATATATAAATACACATATGTATACACAAAAACAACTAAGGTCGGCATGCACATACACACCTACTAATGCGCCATCACTATTTTCACATACAACATCCGTACTTAAGTATACACTGACAAATAAAGTATTCATCTTTGGTTCAATGGAAAAAAATTGTGGATCTTCTGAATGAATCGCCATATGTGAAAACAAAATACAATGACTTATATAAACGCATATGGTTATGCTTCCATACTAAATGTAACATCAATCTGCAACCTATGTGAGTATTTGTTTAGAATGAAGGAGATTAGACCGCTACCAACTTTATTAGAATTATTTTGGACTAGTGGGAAAACACCAGTTCACAGATTTGATGATGATAAAAGACCTGTATCTATATGAATTCCCTCTGAGAACTCGAATGCACTTTTTTCTTCGAAGTACATGTATGTAATTTAACATTGTGCCCATTGTTTAACAAATTTTACATTTTATGTACTTGTATACTAATACACACAGCCCAAAATATATTTATAAAATACGAATAAGTATTTTAGTCTTTTACTCTTTTCCTTTAGCAGAAAAAGAAGTAAAATTAGAATTCGAATATAAAGTTAACAATATCAGATGAAAATAACTCCAAATCACATGCTTGTAAGCATCACTATTTGATGAATCGTCAAAAGTGATCTAGTCATTATTTTTTCTGTTTATTCATATATATGAACATATTTTTTCATACTTAATTGTGTTCAGAATATTGGTGTATCTCTGACGCATATAGTCAATTTCCAACCCAAATTACATACTTTTGAAAAGGTCGATGACTGTTCTGTTAAAATTTCATGAAAAATCTATTTGCTTTCGAATATTAGTGAATGTGGAAGTGAACATTAACCGGCAAATGAAAAATAATTAGAGAAAAAACCTAAATGCATAATTATAAGTAGAAAACACTTAATAATTAAAAAGATGTATGAGTTACGAATACATGGGAATAGAGGATTATATTATAGTCAAAAAAGATTTATTTGTCAGTAAGCATGTGTATATCTCTTCTCCCATTGTATCTATATCCGAAAAACATTTCATATCTGCTAGACCTGCAAAGACTAGTGAATCATTTTCCAAGCGACCTTATTTCTCCTACTCCAAGTTCATATTTTCGTTCTTTATCTATTAGTCACGAATTCACATTTTTTCTTCCGCCCTCTTCTTTCAAACCAAACAACTTTTCACATGGATGCTTTTATTTAGAACTTCTTTCTTACATTATATATTCACTGTTTTTATTTTTCACCAGGTTTGACGGAGATGTATTCTACTTTTTTGGCACCTCAGATTTTTTTCGTTATTTCAGTTAATAAGCATTAAACCGTTTCAGAAAATTGGTTATTTTTTCTTATCGATTTCTATTTATTTTTCTTATTTTGGGACGAGGCAATTCAAGTAAATCTTTTTCATTCAATTTCTATTTTTCTTCTTTTCCTTTTTGCACTTATTTCTTGTTTTCTTCTTCCCACTGCTATTTTCTTTTTTTGTTCCTTCACACTTTGTCTGAGTTGTTTTTTCTTGCCGTCGTTTTTTCTTAGCTTCTTTTTCACCTGTTCTTGTTTTTATTACGTGCCATTTTCCTCGCAGCATAAACCGTTTCTGTTTATTTTTTTACTCTTTTCTAATTTATTTTCTTGCGTCCATATTTCTTTTAAAGTCCTCATTATCTCCTTAATTTTTCTTTTTAGTTCATAAATTTCAAATGGATAGTATGTTTACTTGAGAAATTGTACTCGTTTGATATATTTCATTGTTTTAAGGAAATCTTGAGATGTTTCTATTAGTCTCTTTTTAAAACGGCTACTTATTTCAGCCACGCCCACATTATGCCTTCTCTTCATCACATCTTTGACAAATCCTTTCAGTCCTCTAACTTTTGGTCATTCTTTCCATTAATATTTGTACTTTTTTCCCTATAAATTCCTTCTAATTCTCCTTTTAACCTTTGAATTCTATTGAATCAGTTTTCTTTCCCTGCTGAATACCCCCGCCCTTATCCGTCCAAACTAATCCCCAGTCACCGATTCTGAGTCATCACCAATGCCTACCCAATCATGTAGATTTTCGGATTTACCTTTCTTTCGTGTATTTTTATTTGGCTTCTACTTTCTCTATTTTGCATGTTCTTTAGGTTTTCATTTTATTCTCCCCTGCTACTCTTCTAATTCATGAAAATACGTTTTCTTTTTTTCACCACAATTTTCTCTCTGTGTTTGTATCTCCTTATTGCGTTTTATCTTTCTCTATTCCTGTTTTAATCTCTTTTTTTTTTGTTCATTTGTGTTTGTTTCTTACTTTTTTCTCGTTCCCTTTTTAATTCGTTTCAGAGCTTAACTTTATGTTTTGTCGTCAACTTACTAAACTTATTATGTTCTCATCATCTATTCCCTAATATTCGCACAAATAGATTCCCGTTTTGCGGCGTCCGATAAAAAAGTTCCTGCAACACTCCGATTGAAATGCAAATCATAATATTTTTTGCGACTTCATTCTTTATTTCTTCGAAGTCATGTCCTTTTATCTTTCATTTCTTAAACAAATTCATTTGTTGTTTTTCATGTTTTTGTGGTTTTATACACACACACACGCACACACGCACACACACACGCACCCCCCCCACACACATATATAAACTTTCACTGCGTTCCTTCCTTTGACTCATCTTAGTCATCAACTCTTGGCCCTTGGCCCTTGGCCACTGAACTAACCTGCTCCCTATGATTCATTGATATTCTCCCCACTTTCCTTTCCCTCTTTCATTCTCCATTCTGTCAATTTAACAGCATCTACGTTTTTCACTCAGCAGGTCCTTTCTCACAGCCTTCATATCCCCACACCAAGTTATGCATTTCTCCTTTTTCTATTCACCAGTTGTATCTGACTATTGGGAATATTCCGTTCTACTTCATATATTAATTCTTTTAAATCTTTCCTCTTCTCTTCTTTCAAATTCAATCACCTTTTTCTTTTCTTTCATTCTGTCCACCGTATTTCTATTTTCAATTTAATTATACTTTTTTTCGTATTCTGTTTCTATGTTTTTTTACCTTATTTACAATAATTATTCCTTTTCCCTTCATTACATTTGATCCCTTGCTTGTTACTCCTTTTCCATTTGTTATTATTTTTCATCCCCCTCTCAATTTTCAATCCCTTTTACTTTTTCTCTTTTTTTATCAACAAGAATAACTTTTATCCTTCTTTGATTTCTTTTCTAGTCCACTATGCATCCAATACTTTCTCTTTTTTCTGATAATTTATTAATCTCTCTTTATTAGGCACTTCTCTTTTTTAATATCCTTTTTCGTCATTACATGTAAACCTGAGTATGTAAATATGAGGATTAAAGACATTAATGTTTTCGGTTTTCCTTGATATACTAGTTATCTAAAGATTGCCTATAAAAAGCGAAGAAATCTTTTCACCATTACAGCCAGTCTAGTTCTCATTAAATAGCCACATGATATCGATGTATAATTCTTTCTCTTATTGTCTGTTAGCCTCGTACTTTCTTGTTTTCCTGGTCGATTTCCAATATTTCCTCCACTTTTTCTCATTTTCTTATCTTCTTTCATTTCCTTTATTTTTGCAACATTCTACCTTAATCCAATTATTTCCCTCAACCTGCATTTCCCTGTCTAATCATTCTTCTTAACCACTCCACACTCTTTGACGCACCCCCAAATTCTTTAACCAACTCCCTCTCTCTACTTCTTTTATATTCTCTTACTATCTCCGTCTGTTAATCTTCTCATACCTCTATATATAGTTTCAATTTCTTATATCCTCATATTATTAACGTCCTTATTTTATTTAGTCTCTATTCTTTCAAATTTCCATCTCAACATCTGTTAATCTTGTACGTGATTTTTAGTTAAAAAATGCATCTTTTTGCACTTTTTCTGCAACTCAACCTAACTTCCCTTCTCGCTCATCCGTGCTGATTGATGGTCTGTTTTATATTACAAACAACAAATTAAACTAATTCTTGATTTCCTTGATTCTTTTTGAACAATAATGTACCTTTCTTTTCATTCATTTCACTTATCTCACGAGTCTCTTGCGCTGACTCTGGCCACCTTTTATTTTTACTACAATCCGAGTAACTGTTGCCTATAACTGTGTAAAAGTGGACCAATAAAATTGGATACTTGCTTCCATTTTTCTTTATGCTTTTTCTACACCATAAAAATATTAATCAGTATGATTTTGTGCCCTGTGCGCAGAGTTTTAAAAAACACTTGAAAACTTCAGCTGGACACAAAGTCATCATTGAAAGCATCAGCTTTTGTCTACTTGATTGTTGGTTCGGAAAGTTCCACAGTTTACTGTTTTCGCGTTTTATATTTTTACATTTGTTTTATATTTTTACATTTGTTACATTTTTACGAAAAAGTATAAGTTATCAAAATAAATGAATAAATCACTTATGAATATGTACAGTTGGTGAACTACACTATAGTTATTTTATTTATTTTATTTCTTGAATGACATTAACTAATTTATGGATATTTGCAATTCCTTTCAGTGTTCTGATACTGATTTGATGATATGTTTTATCTTCGTCTTTTTTTCTTAGAGTTCTTCTGGGATACTTCAAATCGTCTCTGAATGATAATCGTTCTGAAAGCTGTTGCAGAAGAAAATGAATCGATTTCCGTTTTTACTCTCAGAATTAATTTTTATTTGTAGCTTTAAGTTTTCCTGTAAATATTAAAAGTTTAAACAAACTTTTAATGTTTTTCTCACTTCAGGTTTTAGACATTAACACACATACATATAGATCACTACTAATCTTGTGAAAAGAGAATATGCAGTTGCATCAATCTTTTTTAGTGATGAAATCATAGTTGTTTTGATAATCAGGCATTCAGGAACCCTCTTTTTACCATCAGTAGGAAATACATAAGTAGCCGAAGTAACAAATAAGTTCCAATCGTTACTCATATACAAATCTTGACACACAGAGGCATATAAACGCGTGTAAATAGATATCGCAACGTGAGTAAAACCAACAAATGTTGTCTATTTACGCTGGTTCTTGTATAACCGAGAGCTTAAAGGGTAATGTGCTTTTTTCTTTTCTGTTATTAACAGAAAGATAGAAGCGAGAGTTCATATACATGCACATCTCTCTCTCTATCTCTCCGTATATATATATATATATATATATATATATATATATATATATATATATATATATATATATATATATATATATACTGGCGTGCAATACTTTTGAGCCACTTTTGTAAAGTAACTACTTTTGTTAATTTTGCCCCGAAATCATGAGTGATTATCCTTGTGCTTTTTTCAATAGGTTTTCAGGGCCAAAAAAACAATTACTACATTTCGGTGATGCTGAATGATGGGCAATGGAGCAGCTTAAGCATAGTAGTGCTGAAAAAGTCCACGCGAAAATACTGGGCTACTAGTGAAAATTCAACTTTTCGGCTCTTTTTTAAAAATTATTTTTGCTAAGATTGATCTTTACGATTACAATACACGACATCAAAGTATAGAGTTAGTAAATAATGTGAATTTGGTTCAAATAATTTTATTCCAATTCGATGTGGCCTTGAATGGAACAAGGTCCAGATTTTCTCCTTGGAGATTTTCTCCATTTTTTATCATAATTGGCCAGTAATCCCAAAGCTCTTAGAGATTGCGTGGTTTTCGTGGGAGCAAGTTTCTTCAGTTCCCACCACGATGGTTCAATTAAATTGAGATCATGACTTTTTGATAGCTAGTCATTCAAATGTTAAACATCTTCATCCGCAAGAAGCCTTTTCGTTACACGTTTGTGGCAAGGAACATCGTCACGTTGAGAAATTTCTCCATCTTCATAGTCTAGAGATCTATATTTTTCGCTGTTTAGGTTTCCAAAGACTTCAACCAATTTTCTTCAACTATCGCTTTTGATGCAACACCAAACTATTATGTGTCCGCCACCAAATTTTACCATCTTTCTGGTGTATCTTGCATTGTTTCTTTCTACCAGTGGGTCTTCTTACATATTTTCATGCATTATAATGTAACTATTTTGCATTCATCATTAAAAATTACTTTTTACCACTTTTCGGCATCCCATGTTAGATGTTCTTTTAACTACTTCAGTCTTCTCTTCCGATGGTGTTTGGTTAATTTTTTGTTGCTCATTCAAGTTGTTGTTTTTTGTTTTGTTTTTTTGTAATACTGTTGTAATGAACTGAAATCTCATTGTCAAGATTGCATACACTCCTTTCTTGTCTGGGCGTTAATTTTGGATTGCTTACCAAGACTCTCACAATATTTCTTTCATCACTCTTGACTAACTTTTCTGGTCTTCCGATTTTCTTTGCACTTAAAACACTTCCAGTAGTAGAAAACATCTTTTGGATAGTTTGAACATAGTTTCTGCCCATTTCCAGCCACCTGGATATCTCTTGTTGAGCCATCTTCACCTTCAAAGTCACAACATTAATCTTTGTTTATATATATATATATATATATATATATATATATATATATATATATATATATATATATATATGTGTGTGTGTGTGTGTGTGTGTGTGGAAAAATATGACAAAGTTGAAAAGATTTCGTGTCACACGTTTCATTTCCTTTTCTGTTGCCACATTGTCATAGTTTTTACAGCAAAATTGTACTTGATATATATAAAAATGTATATCGTTTTCCCGTAAATATATATATATATATATATATATATATATATATATATATATATATGGGAAAACGATATATATTTATATATGTGTCAAGTGAACGCTTGTGTGCATATGTACGTGTGTATATGCACTGGGCATTTTTGTCTTTCACACTGTGAACCAGTTATCGATCGCCACCTACAAATTAAAGCATGCCAAATATACGCCAGAACGATAACCATGATTCAAATACTGCAGAACCCATCACAAAAATTTTATTTTGAATGTGAGTTATGGATAAGATCACAATCCCGTGATGCAACAAAGAAAATAAAATTATTTTTAAAAAATATGAATCAAATATAAAAAATATCATATTTAAAGTACACCAATATTGTATTTTGGTCTGCACGGTTCAAAGCTTCATTTCACATGTGATGTGTCGTAGAAATAACTTTCAACGAAGTAAATTATATTTTTAAAACATTTCTGATCATCCGCAAAGGAGTGTTCATTTATTTGAAAATGTAAAAATTGTACAACCTAAATATAACGCTTTGTCTTGACTTCTTTTCGTGAAATAAGACTTCATATATCTGGCTTTCCACAAAGAAAAGAAACACTCACATTTAACTTGTGTCATCAAAGAGCATCATGGTTTTTGATGTAATACAATGAACGGAGGAAATTTCATATATGAGAGGCAGGTGGTACGGACACGTAACTGCTTATAATTGACCGACAAATGGTATATTTAATTTTCACTATTTGTATTCGGACTCTTGTCCTCATCTTCGTTGTTATTATTACAACGTTTCGGCCGTTGTACCTTCGAGCCTCCATCAGATGTATATCGAACCGTATCCCTTATAGGTTATCCGAGCCGATATATACGTGATGAAGGCCGGTAGGTACAACTGCAGAAACATTGTGATAACAGCAACAAAGATGAGGACAAGAATCCGAATGTAATAGTGTAATAATGATGGCTCTTAGAAAAACAAACTTTTTTCTCTATTGTCAGTCAATTTCTTTTTCCATATTCTATTTGTTCAGTTTTGGACATTAAAAACGAACCATTATTTTTTCAGATAAATTGTATTATGGATAACACAAAACGAATATGTAGACTAAATCTAAAAGTGTACAATTTTGTTTCTCATCGTCCTTTATGCATTCTTATCTTTAGATTTTTTTGTCAAGGACAAGAGGCGAGGTAGTGGGAAACAGCGTGTAGCGTAACTATTTTTTAATCAATCCACCCAAAGCAAGGTGATAGTGCCACTAAGATGTAAGGAGAGTGAAAGAGAATGAGAAGAGTTTAGAAGGAACCTCAAAACCAATACTAAAAAAGAAACGGAGGATAACCCTCTACTCCTATCCAAAAACCCGGGGAGGGGTGTGAACCGGATGATAGGCGAATCTGTCTAGATAGGAACCTAACGAGTTTGTGTAAATGGATAATAGCGCGAAGACAAAGTTATAGTAAAATGTTAAATTTTAGAGAGTCGTAACCGCCAACGTCCTCAAAGTACATGGCACATAAAAGAAGAAAAAGGTTATACAAATGTACTGTGCTTTCAAAAGTTGAAGTAAACATTAGAACCAGAAAAACATACAACCTAATGGTTCTAAATGAAGCACGGAAATAATATTTATTTGGGTTAGAAATTGGTATTACCAATATTATTATTATTAATATTCGATTGTGAACCCAAACTCTAAATAATGACTGCAGTGACTTCATATTTCAGCTCATTGCTTGTAGATTTGAGAATTTTGTGTTGTGCGTGTTTGCACGAATTGAATACATAAAATATGTTTCATAAACGTATTTATTAATTATATAAAACACGTTGGATGTCGAATGATTGGTGAATGGTACCCAATAAAAGATTTTAATAAAGCAGTATGAAATCTAATAAAGGATATTTTCACTCTAAAATATATATTCTAAAAACAAATTGCAGATATAATGTAAAAGTTAAGCAAAGTCAGAAAGCAAAATACAAAATTAGATACAATTTGATAGGTGCCTTAAAATAAATAATGTAATGACATTTTTTTTTTCGAGATTGAAACTAAACTGGATTTTTAAATAATACAAACATCAAATTTGAAATTATAAGCATATTAAAGCATTTTTTGTTTTTGTTCATTCTTCTTCTTTTACTATTTTCGATACTCTTTAATTTCCACTTGTTTTTTTAATCTTTTGTTAAATTTTTCATTTATTTTCGGCATCTTCATTTCTTTTATTCTTCATATTCTTTTTTCGTGTTTTCATTTTTTTTTTTTTTTTTGGTTTTCAGAAGGATCCAAGAGGTTTCCTTTGTGCATTCCCCTGCCATTGCAATTCACAATTCAATTCATTCTAGTTCGCTGACTTTTAATAAGTAAGCAGCCCCGTGCATGCGCACATAATCCATCAATATGTCATAACAATCAAAGAATCAGTCACAGACATGATTGCCTTTTTTCTCTTGTGGTTCTTTCTAATGTAGCAAATTTCAAACCGATTTTGTGAAGGTCGCTAAAATGTAGACCCTTCATGCCTCGTTGTTTTGTGGATAAGTGATTGTGCACCGTCTCTGTTGAATGAGAAGCAGTAAACAATGGAGGAAAGCATTCTACATGACAGAACATGAATAAAAAGACACATTTGGCAGGAGAATCAGATGATTAAGACAATTGGACAAGAACAAGATTAATTTTCATCTTTTCCTGTATAAGTTAAACGCTCTGATGTAAATGAACTTATCTAATTTGAAAACGACAATGTTTCTTCAACTAACAGAGATGGTTAAATTTCAGATTTATCTGTGAATGTCAAAACCCACATAAATCTTTTTTCTCTATGTGTATGTAAAATCTTAGATATCGAGCGATATGCATGCATATGTACGTGCATTATTTTTGCTCTTTGTAAAACAATTCAATGTTTGAAATGCAGTTTAAAAGTTTGCAGCTTTTTATATGAAGAATTAATAAATCTGCTCATTAACCAAAAGCACACAAACGGGATAAAGATTCATCCTGTGTAATTTCATCACATAACGAAACAGACACCAGAGAAATGAAAACGAAGCAAAAAGATAAAGATAAATGTTTTTTCAACGAATAAAATTTAACAGGAAGTTAGTCTGATATATTTCAAATATATAATACTGTTTTCCTACAATAGCACAATAGAAATAGGAGTAAATGGAAAGAAGAAAATACAAAAATCGATATTCTTGTTGAAACAAATGCTCTGACAAAAAGATCCAAACGACGTGATTTAATTATAAACAACCTAACAAGTTGAGAATTAATAGAATCGGTTTGCGTTTGAAAGTGCACTTATGAGTGATGCAGATATTAATAAACCTATAAGTCATTTTGTCATTCACATAGGCGCTTATTGCAAACACACACACGAACCTATAATTTATACATAAAATGGATCTATATCTTTTGATAATTTCCCTTAGTTTATCGACTATACATCTGTTAAAACGTTTTGTGAGTAAAGCAGTTTATCACCATTTCAAGTTTCTTATTGTAGTCTCTATACGATTTCTATTGATTTTTCTGTGGGTTATATTGTGAATCTGTAATCTAAGAGAGAAATTTACCGCTGTTTTATAAATAAGTTTATGCATTCAGCTGTGTTACTTGCCTTTTCTTAGATGTTAAAGCAACTAGTCAATGACGGAGACTTGTAAGATGTGCTCCAGCGACAAACGAGAAAAGCAGAAAACGTTTTGTTGAGAGAGATTTGAAATGACAGCTTTAATTGACATAACTTTGTATCATACGAATTCGGCGGCATTATCTTATGTATTATGTCTCTGTAATTGTCTTTGTTTGTCGAGTCGAACATGATCGAAAGAGAACTGGTGATTCCAGTTTAGAGGCTGGTAGGGAATATAATATAATATAAACAAAGTTACCCGTCTCTGTAAACTTAGTCTTGATCGGACACAGGATAAAACAAGAATTTTCTATTTATCTTTCTAATTATTAACCATTTCCAAAGTTTGTTTGGAATTGAGAGGATTAGCTAGCTCGTATCGCAGATCAGTTCGGTAATGTTGACTGATATCATCCGTAACATTAATCACTTCTTCGATTGACGATATTTAATCTTTTCTCAGCATTTGTTATTGTAGCTACTTTGGATTAACTTATCTTATTTTCCTTTACTTTGCCTTTATTCTACGTTTATAGTTTCTTTTGCCAATAAAATGGAGTTTGCCAGAAAGCATCCTCGAAAAAAATGTTTCTGATGAAAGAAAATGGGTAATATACTTTCTTCGTGCTTTCTTTAAAATTATTTATGCCAGTATAACTTTTCTGACGCGAGCAGTTTTGATGACTACCGAAAAATATCTGTTGCTAAATTAGATTCTACCAGTTTTATTCCGTTTTGACAAATTCCATTTAATATTAGATTAGCACTGTTTTCTACTGCAGAGGTTTAATATACATCATAACTTAGTTTGATTTATGAACATTGCATATACAACTGCAAGCTAACTTTACTTTTGGCTACAAATACCTACACAGAAAGACAATGGCAAAAAATTCTCGTGAAAATCTTGAGGGAATATGTTTTCTTTTCTTAAAGAAGATGAAGCATTAAGTCAAGAGAGGAGATAAACAACAAATGACATTCTTGTTTTTATTTTATTTTTCAGTAAAATACACAAACACCCACAGAGTACATGAATAGAATGTTAACTAGACGATGTCTATCTGATGATATTTGTGTGTGCATGACACACACATACACACACATACACACACAGAGGATGGATGAAGAGAGAGATAGTGAGTGAGAAAGTGAGTAAATGAGTGATATATTCAACAGCCGGTGTCTTTTGCTCTCTCACTCTCTTGAGGGAATTGAATTGAAGATCAAGACATATTCTCTGTGATTGCCATTAGGGTACCCAGAAATACAAACTTTGACTCGTTTTGGGGGCTTGTTTTCAAATTGAATGTTTTAGGGGTCAACACAACAACTTAGATTTGTAAGCAATGGATAATTCAACATCTGAAATATATATATGTGTGTCCGTGTGTGCGCGCGCGCGTGGTCACGCGTGTGTGTGCATGTGCGTGAACTGGAATCATAGTATGGATAAAATACTACAAAATGATAGAATAAGGAACCAGTAGGAAACGTTTATAAATTTAACACGTTTCACTTTTTTTTAAACTTCCTCAGTAAATTTGGTAAATGTGTAAATGGAAAAGTAAGCTCAAGTACTTTGAGTTGTGTTATTTGTTTTATTGTAATGTTAGTGTGTGTGTGTTCACTAAGATCTAGGCTCATGCATACACTAGTAGAAGCAGAAATCTTTGTTTCATGATTGTGCTATTATATTTAGCATGTTGTAGCTGATTTGTGGAGCTTATAACGTATGTACAAAATAGAAAAGACAAAACTGTTGGAGTAATAGTTATCTGGAAATCTGCCTATGATTAACATTATTTTTTAAAACCATTTTCTACACTTATATTTTCGTTATTGTTCTTTTCATTTGCATGGTTTTAGTATTGTCATTGCTGTTGATTCTGTTTGAAATATTAACTTGACTGAGGTTGGTTTTCCTTTGACTCTAAAATTCTTTCTGCTACATTTTGCTATTTTCACT
This sequence comes from Acanthosepion lycidas, assembly GCA_963932145.1. Taxonomy (NCBI): domain Eukaryota; kingdom Metazoa; phylum Mollusca; class Cephalopoda; order Sepiida; family Sepiidae; genus Acanthosepion; species Acanthosepion lycidas. The sequence goes on along the minus strand of OZ010585.1, from coordinate 78,059,234 downwards.
TCTTTGCTAATCGTTGTTACTGATTATATTCTTTTAATAAAATTATGAATTGATACTGCAATTTTATTGCTATTAAAATTTCTTACCTCGAGGATAAAGAGCACATTAATTGTGAAACAAGCAATTATGGAGGTTAAATTAGATTAACAAAAAAGAAAGACTGATACGAATATTTCAAGTTATTACTGAAATGTTGATGACCGCATTATTTAAAATAAAAATAATGAAATCTCGTCATTAGTTTTATATTTATAATAACTGCTAGTACTACTTTTATTATTTGCTTGTTTCAGTTTTCTTTGTCGAGTTCATATACATGTATTTTCCTGAATGGGATAGATGTGCCTCCAAATTTTGCAGTCTCTCTTTTTATAGCTTTTAGTTCTTTCTGGTGCATATATATTTGATTGAATTATAACTGACTGTATTGTTCATTTACGTTCTTATTCACTCATCTGTCTGTTTGAACTATTTGTTGACCTGCTAATTCTGAGTGATGGTGTTTCGTTTAACTGCGACCAGATTTACCAGAAATAGAATTTGTCTCATTATTATTTTTCTGAGATTTTCTTTCATGCCATTACTATTCGTATTTCAATTTTCACCGACAAAAGTTAATCATCAACATCAGTAGTTGCTACTCTACTTTAGCGTTTTATTGTTGATGTTGCCCTCTTTTCCATGATAATTCGGCTTTTTATAGTGATTTTCCAAACGTAGCTTAGATGTGGCACAAGGCGAAAAGTAGAAGGCATCCAGTGAGGATCGAACTCACTACTTAGCCATAATTGTTCTAGCGAGACAAGATTTCTAATCATTGCACCGCCTCGGGCTAATACACCCTTGTCCGTCATTTACCTTCACTGATCATTTTTTTTATTATTTATTTATGTCCTTCCCCATGAGGATTTGATTGATCAGAAAGGTGACGGTCTGTTGGGATCAGGACGGGTTAGGGTTGGAAGGTTCATAGCAATGATGCTGCTAAATTTTCGTATTATAGGGGAAAGTGGAAGCTAACAAGTGATGACACATCGAGTCAAGACCGGTCAGGTCACATAAATTAGCTAGGAGAGTGAATCATGCCCCAAATATAATCGGACATATCTTATTAGCGAAAGAGAGAGTAAAAGAGAAGATCAAGAAAAAAGAAGAGAAAAAACGAGGTATCAAAAAGAAGAGAAAGAAAAAAGGGACCATACGCGGTAGATTGTGAAGAAGAAGAAGAAGAAGAAGAAGAAGAAGAAGAAGAAGAAGAAGAAGAAGAAGAAGAAGAAGAAGAAGGGCATAAAGCGAAGTAGAAAAGACAAAACGCAACGTTGCTGGTTCTTTAACATATATATGAGTCATCCACTTTCAAATTTTGCCCACTTCACCATTGACGCCTATTCGAAAATAGAAAATATTGCACTGTAGCTGTTTGGTTGTCACTAGTGGCACAGAATAATACAGTCTTGCTTTTATTGGAAAACTGCGAGTCGTCTACCTGAACTTTTGCAATGACTCAATCACCGATAACTGGCAGAAAACTCTTGTGGGTGACTTTATCAATACATTGTAAGCGCTATCTATGTATTTTGGCAAAGCGTGCGTACACACGTGAAAGTGTAAATACGCCCCCTTGAGATAGAAAGTAAGTGAAAAAAGAATGATACGTAGAGAAACTACAAACAGAAAAATAAAGCAAAAAAAAACGTTTTGATCGATTGAGAAAAATGTAAACAAATAGGTAAATATATATCGAATGAAGGAAAAAAGAATTTGTTACTTCAAGTGTTAAATATTTAAACGTGTGATTTTATTGCTCGTGTCTAAATTGTGTTTAACTATTACCAATAATCTTATCAGCAATATGTTTATTTCTCCCTGAATGCACAGTGTACATGGCTTTGTACTAAATTTGAAGGCGGAAGGAATCCCAATAGATTTAATTAGGGTAACGTGAAAATGTATAGGAAATGAGGAATAAATAATTAAAACGGAAGCGGATGTAAAAATACATTTTCACACACACACACACATATGTGTCTGATTGAATAAATTACAGACATTATGTCTGCTAATTTTTAATAAAATCCGTTCATTCTCACGGATATCTTTCCGTATATTGATGTTAAATGATGAGAGAAATGTGCTATAGCTGTTTAAATTTATTTTATTTTCATTTCCCAAGTGTTTTCGATCTTTTCCCAAGATCATTTTCAGGGGTGCAAGTGGTTCAAAATTATAAGTTGTTGTTTAGTATAAGTATTTATGAAAATTTCTTCGAATTAACCAGTAGAGAGACAATATTTATGAATAAAAATGACAATAGGAAAACTGGTAATTGCTGACGCGTTTCGTCCAATTTTCAAAGCAAAATACGAAATTTTCGTATTTTGCTTCCAGTATCTTTAATCAACAACACAACTATCCTACACCATAAAAATAACAGATTTAGATTAAATAAATATTTCCCATGAGATTTAAGATTTACTTCAATCTATTTCTACACCCTTTCAATATCTCTTTCAAATAAAACTAAATTCTAACTTCAAAGAAGAAATTTAAATTATTTAAAATGCGCTTTTCGGGATTTTTAGGAAGTTCGTGACAGTACATAAAAAAGCAGCTAAAATGTTAAATTTATATATCATATATTGTTGTTTCTGTACACTGAATGTGGACACATGTAGCAAGACAAGGCAAAAATACATGAGATGAAATGATGTTTATTTAGTTCTCCAAGAATGAGGAAAATCTATATTTCAGTCCCAAATTATAACGCTTAAATTAATTTTCATTAATTTTAGTACTATATGTAAGTATGTATGCATTTGTGTGTGTCTGTGTGTGTATGTGTGTGTGTGTGTGTGGAAGTGATTAAAAGACGACGTATTACGGTATATACGAATATACAGATTTAACGTCTACCTTGAACTCAGCTTGTTAGTCTAGTTCAGCCCCAAAACAATAGTATATCATAGTATTTTCCTAGAATGTGAATAGTTAAGATTTTTAAAGGCTGGCTGTTTTAAAAAAAAAAGATAACTAAAGGGTCGTTATGTCATAAATAATCCTCTATTCATTGTAAAAAGTATTCATTGTGTCAAAATTATTTTATTGGATATTTGAAATACGAACGTAAGTAAACAAGTCACTGAACAATTTTCCCATGAGATTTAAGATTTACTTGAATCTATTTCTATATCCTTTCAATCTCTCTTTCTTCCTCTCTCTCTCTCTCTCTCTCTCTTGAGAGAGAGAGAGAGAGTGAGAGAGAGAATGAAAGGATAACTGAAATATAGGTCGGTTGATAGAGAGATATGCCTGGGTCCGTAAAAATGACAAATATTATGTTAATCGGAAACTAATATTGCATTTAAGATATTACGAAATCAAAATTATTTCTTAAACAATGGAACCATGATTTAATTTAACAGTCGTTCTATCAGGCTATGCATAGTTTACAATTTATCATTTAACTCCTTAAAAGATAATGATTTTAATTGTCACAATTACATGCTGTATGGATTTCATAAAAGCATTAATGCAACGCAGACAATGAAGAGTATCTACCGCTCCAGTGTGGATGATTTTAAAAATTATTTATCTATATAGATTCAAAAGATAAGCTTTTCATATACGGTAGGGAAGGTCACAACTTTATCAACAACTCTTTTTTCGATGGTTAGCTACTCTCTTGTTTTAGTGATTTTTTTTTCTGAAGAAAATGCTACAATCAATAGATTTGTGAGTGTTTACTGAATTATAATGAAATTATTTCTCTATTTAGTTTAATAAAAATGGTAAATGTTTCATGAGAAAAAGGATGCAACTGATATTCACTGAAAGGTGAAAAAACAAAAAAACGTTTGTTTCAGTTTGCTTACAGGATCATGCTATATTTTGTAATTCTATAAATTTTAGTAGCAGAATTGATGTTTTCACTTTATTTTTAGTCCCATAAAAATAGAATTTGCTGCTTGTGGAATACATGAATACTGACCTATTGTCAAGTTAAAAATGACTATGAGGAAATCGAAATTGATGTAAACATATTATTTATAAGATCTATATGAGAGAAACAGTTTTAAATATACAAGTCTATAATGAAATGTTCTCGGTCAGACCAAAATTCTGTTTAGTCTTTTCGTCAGATTTTGGAAATTGAGTCGGACAACGAACGTATTTCAGTTTCCTTTCGTGGCAAACTACGTATTGCTTAGAAGATTTATTGAAAAACTTTTATTGAAATCCAAAATTTTGAAAACTGTTTAATAAGCAGCGAGTTGTTACCGTTCAATTTTTAGTTTTAATTTCGAACGGACGTTGATTCGTTTCATGATTATTATTTCATTATTATTGATATAACTAAAATGATGCAGTTGTATCAAAATATAAATAACATCAGTAGAAACTCGTACAAATACTGACGGAAATAATTTTTACGGCCTGAATTTATATTCCAATCTACTCAAGATTAGACTTTCAGGCAAAATGCAGAGAGTCGAAAATAAGTGGAGGGTGTCAACAGTAGTCAGACACTATATTTATACTATGGATACTCTCATTAAGTGTTAACACAGGCTTGTATTTTTGCTTGCACATGATTGTAAACACCTTCCTGTCATACATTATTCTATGCCACGAACACTGTTGACGCATAACACAAGAGCTGCAGGTGAACGAGTCATGATCTGTTCCATAATTCCCCATACATGTTCAATGTGAGAAAACTCTGGTGCTTTTATCGGCCAGGGAAGGAATCGAATATCATGCAGACGTTGTTTTGTATTACAGACATACGAGCGGACATTATTGCGCTGGAATGGAACATCACTTTCCTGTTGCATGTATATCGTCTTGAACGTTCTTCTCTGGGTATCTGGTGCTTTTCCACGTTCAAGCATCAAAGGCGAACGTTAGTTGTAACATGGTATTCAAATAAATGATGTCAGGGATTGGGCTTGCTTTTTTTGTGGGCAAATATACTGAAGAATATGTCGTTCCCAAATTCTATATCGCATATACAATGATACAAAAAGACAGAATCTGCTTTCCCCAACGAACATCATTCTGGCCATCCAGAATGTATTCTACGAGCATAGCAATATTTATTTTACTAATGTTGCCAATGTCAAAACACTACCGACGCGTAACATTCAGTATAGACAGAATTACCCGAAATGATGCCTCCAGCCTCCTGAAGACCAACAATCCGACGTCTTTCAAGCGACTTTAATTGAACAAAAAAGGAGAACGTGTTTTTATAGCAAACACCTGCTTGCATTAGGCTCTTTAACCACACCGAAACATTGTTGTAGAATGAGTCACCATTTGAAGGAACTCAGACAGACTGCTGAGTGTTACCACGTCACAAGTTGGCCAATATCTTTGATCAGGATATCTACTACTCCCTGTATGCAAATACTGTATTGTATTGCGATTGTATTTTCCATAATTATGTAGAAAGGGAGGTCAGAGTATCAATGTCAAGTTGCTAAGGGAAAAGACGAATCTTAGATACATATGTTTGATTTACGGCTATGATATTCTTGAATGTCATAGAAAATATCTATGATAGATAGATAGATAGATAGATAGATAGATAGATAGATTATGAAGAGAGTGCGATAGATAGATAGATAGATGAAAAATAGATATAAATAGAGATAGAGTAAAGACAAGGATAAATGCAATAGATTTCGAAGATAGGAGTGAGATAATTTTGAGGGTTCATCAGCATAACAAGGACGGTCTTAATTAGCAAAAGATACAAAATAGCGGCCTATCGTACACAAGAAACTAATTAATAATCCTGGATATCATGTTTTGTTCTGAGATTTCATATTCCATCATCAAAATCACCATATATATATATATATATATATATATATATATATATATATATATATATATATATATATATATATACAGACGCACGCACACACAGACACACACAAATGTTATGTTGTATCGGAATGTTGAAAACGTTTTACTCGGATAGTCAGATAAATACAAGAGTAGCATCCAGTAAAAATAAACATGTACATAGAAAAAAGAAGTAAAAGGAAAATTTAATGTAAAATAAAAGAAATAGAAGAAAATGAAAAATGAATCCTAAGCAATGTAGAAAAATGACAAATAAAATAAACTGAATTATTACAAACCGCTTTAAGAATTAATATAAACTTGGATCATCATCATCATCATCATCATCAGTCTCAGGACTGGGTGTGGTGGTAGTGTTGCTAAGCACCTGACCAGCTTGCTCCAAATGTCTCCGTTGTGTGCCATTGTCTGAGTCACGTGAATGATCTTTTAGTCCACTCAATGACATTGTCAGCTAATTTTTAATTCCGTATGACACTTCTTTTACATAATTTGGTATCTTTCAGGGTGGCAGTGAAATGATTGTTGTTTATTATGAAGTTTTCATAACATTTTCAACTTTGTCTTCTTGGTAGATGTGACATTTTCCAAGGGGCCTGCTTCTTGTCTGATAGTGTCTCGCATCACGTTATTTGTGGTTTACATAAGAGAGACGGTAATTACTGAGTTTCAACCGGCGCAGGCTTGATCTACACATGAGACTGAACTGGAAGTGCGGAATATTTCTCCCATATAATCAACGGACATGGATCGGAGGCCAAGGCGAACCTCCAAGTAGGTGAATATCGACTGTAGTCTGTTCGGGAGAGAGATAGGCCCCACCAAGTGTAATTTTCCCAAGACGTTACGCATGAATGAATGCCTTAAAAATAGCCACGTCTGCCATTATTCCTCAGGACGGATGAGTATGCTACCGATGGCAGAAAGTACGATAAGAGCAAGGAACATCATCATCATTGCGATATGCAATGTACAAACACTGGTACAATCATGAAGACTTCAAGAACTAACACATGAACTGAAACTATACACTTGAAACATCATCGGACTATGTGAAACAAGGGGGAGAGGTATTGGTGAATATCAGACTGAAAAAGGTCATGTACTCTACTCAACCGTTATATGCACGAAGTGAGATTCCTAAAAAAATGGTTTTGTATCGAGAAGCCCCAAATCTCAACTGAAGTAACAATGCGCCTCTATTCTGTCTGTTTTTATAATTCTTTCATTATGACATCACTAGTCATTTTTCTGATTTGAAGTAAAAACACAAATAGTGATGAAGCAGTCAGTTATAGGATATACATTAAAATTTCAAGGAAACCTAAAATGTATTTCAAATTCGAATATCCACAAAACTATATTTAAAAATTAAAGTAAAAATATTTTCAATTGACATTTTAAGTGACTTTCATTGTATAATAGCACTATGTTATTATGCTCCATAATTTATCAGGTTTATAAAGATAGAATTTTACAGGTAAATAGATTCAAAAATAAAATTTAAATTTTTATGTATATTTTATAAATTTTCTTTTTTAATTTGGAGTTCTGTATTGTAGGTTACTCTCACAGGTAACAAATCCTCGAGAGTTAATGAGAGAAAAAGGAAAGTATCTTTTTTAAGTGTAAAATAATACATCATTGATTTTGAATTGTGTCATTTTCAATAAATATTGGGTGTCATGTAAAAAGTTATTTTATTTTTCGTGTAATCGCTGCTTGATAGTTAATACTGTTGCTTAATTTATGTGAGTACTTTTGATTTTGATAAGTTATGTTACTAGAATTTTCTGTAAATAAAATCAGCTGCTTATTGAAATAATAGCCTAGAAAGGACTTATGTCTCATCTGAACCACTGAATATTTGCGGAGTAAGTTATCTTAATCGATTTGGTCAAATAGCGTTTAGCACAGTAACTAATTTCATTTTTATTTACATCTTCTCAAAATAATTTTCGATCATCCTTAATTAAATACATAATCATGTCGATGGAGATCTTTTTTTTTTCAAGAAGAAACACTCAAATCTTCCTAAATTAGGATTTTGTATTGAACTGCAGCCATACGAGTAATACTAATAATAAAGGATTTACAGCTGGCAATTGTTTTATTATTATTATTATTATTATTATTATTATTATCAAAATATATGATCTTTTGTATCACGAAATTATTTTTCCTTGAAAAATGATAGATAGATAGATAGATAGATAGAGAGAGAGAGAGAGAGAGAGAGAGAGAGAGAGAAGAGAAGAGAGGGAGGACGATTTTGGCAATGGTAATAAGAATTCTTCTGCTTTTCTAAATCCTATCACAAATTCATGAAGGCATCAACCCTGATTATTCAAATAATTAGCAAAAACTGAAAATAAACATCGGCATCTTTAAAGGGAAACTAATTTGCAAATATTTTGCAGGACAGCGGATGGACATTGACAAAATATTTCATCGATCCCACACAGTAACATTTCAACAGAAAGAGCACTTCATGACCACCCTCCTCTTCGGATATTCTTTTAATGTCTTTCCTTGAGGAAATGCAGAGGAAAGGTCATAAGTAAAGTGATCTCGCCTAACCGGATAATGATTCTTTGTGTTTTTGAAAACCGAATTCCATCTGCAGTTTGTTAATTAAGATCCATTTATTTTTTTTGTTAAACTGCAGGAATTGAGGACGATTTTCGAATTCCTTACGCATGGCATAAGGAGCTTGTATTTCAAATCCAGCTTCTTAACTAAATACAGTGTAACCCGGATATAAGAGACCCGGATATAAGAGAGATTTTTCTGGTCCCAAATTAGAGCCATACTTACCTAAACAAAATAGACCAAACCCGGATATAAGAGACTTCTTCTCCGGTCCGGACAACTCTCTTATATCCGGGTTACACTGTAGTTTATTTCTGTATTCTAGTCGTTCTGTCTTTAATCAATGCTATATTATTCATTTTCCAATAGTAAAACTCGTAAGCCGTTTTGTGATTCTGAGAAATATCATTTTCGTTATTAACTATTTTTATAATATTAGTTAAATTTAGCTTTTTGTTTTGATTCATGAATATTTTTCTTTACCTTTTTCAGTTTTGGTACCCTTACAAGAAAGTTACACCCCTCGCACAAAATTATTTGCGTTTCCTCATAAGCAATTGGCCTTTGATGATAACTAAACTGACTTCTATACACAGTAATTTGTTCTCACAACGTTACACAGAAGAAAAAGAAAGAAAGAAATTCAACTCACGTCATTAAGTATAACGTACCGAGAAAAACGTTCGTCTACCTGGTAATTTTTAAATTGCAATTACAAGTTCTTATCATTAAATGAGATTTGTAAACAAAATATTTCATTCAAACATTCCGTTTCATGGTGAATATATTACAGAAAGAGAAATGGGTACACAAATAAAGATTTGAGTTATTTATTTTTATGGAAATATTAAAATTATTGTAACGAAGTTATATTTATTAACATAGGCGACAGAAAATGAATGTTAAAGACACAGTATCTGTATTTAGTTGCATAAAACTTAAAAGTCGATATGACTCGCAGTGTAGAGCGCAAAGATGGCGTAATATCAATACTACTACTACTACTACTAACAGTAGCAATAACATCAAAGTTACATCAGCCATTCCCACGATTACAATCGGTGACTTAAATGTCACTATTATTTTTGACGTTCTCTAGTAACGAAGCCGCAGTTCTAGATTGTATCTTTTTTATTAAATTTATGAGCGAAATTTAGAAGCAATTAAAACTTTTTTTCTTTCAGGGCTATTAATTAAAACTTGCATTTCTTTCATTTAATCAGCCCCATTAATTAGGTAAACTTTAAAAAAATTAATCAGTTGTAATTTCTCTCGTTTGCAGAATTTAACAAAATTTTAAGAAATCTGCTCCCGAACTGGCCCCTGTTCCCTTTAAACTGTACAACTTGTCTTGCTTCTTCTTATTTTCTTACTTGTTGGAAATTCTCTTCAGTCGTCCCGCCTTTAAGAATTCACGGGGACAATCTGATCCTTCTAATTATTGGCTTATTAACCTTCTACCGCTTCTTGGCAAATTAATAAAGGCAATAGATTAAGCATCACACCTCTTAGGGTCTTCTTTCAGATAAGCAATATAATTAATTAACATGAAGTGGAAAGTTTATATTAAATCAATTGCTATGTCTGCTGCTAGTAAAGCTGGTTCCTCTGTGTCGTGCGAGACAATCTTTCTTGTTGCAATCTATGTTACATTACAAGTCTACCATTCGTCCCCGCTTCGAATACTGCTGTCATATTTGATCTGGTGCGCTTGCTATATATTTAGAGATTTTTGATAAAATCTAAAGAAAAATCTGAAATCTTTCTTATAAAATAGTCTTGTCCATGAAATCACAATAATTAGGACCGTTCAGTTTAACGCCTTCATCGATTTGAATGGTTAAATAATGGTTTGGTCGACAATTTTAGTCCATAATATCGCACAGCCACCTCCTTCCTGCCTTCTTTTAGCCACAGGCACATCTGCATCGGATAAAATCCATCTATCAAATCCATCGAGTTTCATCCGAGATTCAATTTTCATATATTTCTTGGTTCAATTTTGACCCTTTAAAATATTTTCTTTACTGAGATTGCCTAGGAGATTTCTTGACAGATCGCCATTTTGCAAAGTATTTTACACGTATACTCTCTCACTTGCAGTCTTTTCAAAGATCTGAGCACTGGTCAAAAGTAGTTGTTTCGATATAACTAGCTTTAATGCATATACTCTCAAGGAGACGATTTTTTAAAGACTTTTCTTTTATTTTTAGTTCTCAACTAGCTTTAGATACAAAATATTGGCGTTTTTATAAACAATATCAGGAATAATTAATAAATTTAGATATGTAAAAGCTTCTTTCACGTTTCATTTCAGAAAAGCAGCGGTGAATTGATAAAGTGGGTAAAACATTGAGATTTTCATGCACTGCTATCTTTTCAAATTAAACAATTTTTTTCACTTTTTCAGCGGCTGGCGAGTATGGATTTGGAGATTTTTATTCACTAACTTGAACCACCTGCAGTCAACTATTAAACAGAGCTAGTTTTTCGTTTATGGTGTGCTATCAATTTAACGCAGTTGTCATTTGGAAGGCAATTCAGTACATATCTATTCTACAGAAGAGAATTCTTCCAATATCCAGTGACAGTTACAGTACGAGGTAAAAAAAAAAAAAAAAAATAGACGCACCCATAAAAAGTCTTTGTTGTGTTTGTTGTGGATGGGTGTAGTGAATTTTGTGGGATCTACAATATCCTATACAGGTTCAGTGGGGGGACCAACAGAGTGCCAAGAAGTCATCTGAGTATTTCTGGAACCAGTTTTGTGCCACCGAATAACGATCAAGGAAATTGCGTTATACTGCTTGAAAAATCCTTCTCCTCTGTGAAACGTGGCGATTATAAAGGAGTGCAAATGATCCGCAACAAGATCGTTGTGTCACAACCTGTTAAGATAGACTCTATTTTCACGCTTGGGACTTGTAAACTCCAGAAAAAATGACAACACATATTAGTAAAGAGCTGCCATTTGCTTAAAAACTACATTCTGACACATTTGATTCATAGGCTCATGCGATCTCCTCCACGCACGAATTCGACTGTATACGCTAAATAGCTGGAAACGTAACTCGTATGACCATGTAAGATGACGCCAGCATTCTACGTCTAATGATGAAGTAATCTGGTATAGATGAGATGACATGGCATCAATAACTGTATATTTTTGTTGGTTAACAATTAGGAGGTCCATTGAACCCAGTGTATCATATACAGTAAATTGACTTATAGATTGAACTGAACCAACGTTTAATTGGGATGTGATTTGATGCTGTGTTCAAATTATTTGGGACGTTACCGACATATTTGTGTTCCTATTGTTGAATCAACTGTAAACGCCCGAAGTTTTCTCTGTTAACTATTTAAATATTTCTAGTATTTCATTACTAATAATTTCTTCTTCAAAGTCACAACATTCATCTTTGTCTTAGAAGAAATTTTAGCCATTATTTTAGTGCAAAAAAGCAAGCTAATGTTCAATACAATGATTTGGCAATGTACCTTACACTTACGTCAATAAGATGGAACAATTCCTACTTAGAAAGTTGCATATTATCATAACTTTAATATGTCAGTTCTTTCTTTGATTCAATAGTTTTTGCATGACCTTTTTCAGGGTTAAGCTACTTATGTCGATGAATCTTCTGTTAGACAGTACCAATGAAAACGCAGCAACTTATTTTCCTATCCTCAAGGTCCACATACCCTACTGGTAAAAAAATACTGCTAAACAGTTTTACCTTTTTTATAAAATAAAGGTTCATAATCATTTTACGCATTTCGTCCAAAACTTTTTCATGTCAGTGTATGCAAACTATCGTACGATATAAAGAAACTGAAAATAATATTAGAAACATAGAAAATAGTGCTGGATAACTATGTTAAGTCAGAGTATTTTGGTTCATTCTTTTAGAAATGAAAACGAGGCAGCTATGTGGTTCTACTAACGAATGATAGGAACCGATGTTATGGAACATATGAGAAATGAGCAAGTTTTAAGTAGAATAAGAACTATTAGGTTGGTGCAAAAATAATGACGTAATAATGTCGTTTTTTGACGTTTAACGTCAAAAAACGACATTATTACGTCATTATTTTTGCACCAACCTAATACAAAGGACATTATGATAGTGATCAGAAAGAATCAGATGAATGTTTGTGGACACGCAATAAAGAAAATAACGAATCAACTATTAGTTTACTAGTTACTTTTCTTTGCTTCTAAATGAATGGAAAAATCAGATAAACAAGGAGGAGCAAATATTTGCTGATCCTGGCGTTCATTAATGTTTTCAAGGGACATGAAACATATATATATATATATATATATATATATATATATATATATATATATATATATAGAGAGAGAGAGAGAGAGAGAGAGAATATAGAAGGAAACATGGTGGCAGTGAGAGAGAGAGAGTAATAAAAATACAAATGAAAGTAAATATAAAATATAAAAGAAAATGACTGAAGAGTGGAAGAAAAGAAAGTACACCGAAAAGAAAACTATTTATAAGTACATACAAAGAAAGAAAGTAGAATAAAGACGGAGGGTGAGAAGGAAAACTTTGTCAAAAGATTAGAGAAAAAAAAACAAAAAGAGAAAAACGTACAAGTTATTGGCAAGGGAATAAAGAGAATGCCGCGAGTGGCATAATGGCGAAGTGAAAGGAAAATCTTATGTCTCTTGTCGGTATATATCAACATATTAAAAGTTGAAAGTGAAATTCTGATTTGGTTATTTAAGGCAGAATTCTTCTGATGATGCTGGCGATGCAATTGTTGCCATGACAACAAAAACCGTTGTGTGTGGATTGAATCAGTGATAGATTAATTCGAAATAATTGCCTTCAGACAAACCAAAGATAGATCTCCCCGTTCTTTATATTCCGTAAACTTTCTTTTTCTTTCTCTCTCTACCATCAAGTACTTCTTAATCTGTCATACGACGCTCATTTTTGTGCAATGATCAGGAAGTTGGTATGAAAAACAATTTATTAGGAGTGTGATAGTAACTACATCCTCCTCATGTCGGTATAGGATGAGCTTTGTAGATAACATTTTTTTCTCTGTACTTTTCGGACTTTTATGAAGAGGAATATGAGACATAATCCGAATTATTTACCTTTTTACCACTTTTTGCTCTTAATCGCAATAAATGCACATGTCTGCTAATCTAAAGTAAGTGTTATCTATGTATAACGATAACTGTTCTTTATTTTTTACTTACTCCTAATGAGATCACTTCAATACTCCATCGGCTAATAAATGAAATGGCTTTTGCCACATAATTAAAGCGATTTTAACGAGATCACAGACGAATGACAACTGAAATGACATTTGCCGCATAAAGTCATTTTTTTCAAACTCCATATTTTTGTATATCTAATTGATTACTAATTTTCTTTTACACATACCATAAAAGTCAACTTTTCCTTTAATTTTTGCCATATAAACAACTACTTCCTCTTCTACTCGAACAATATATGCCTGGATATTCCTAGTGATGCAAATGGATGGCGCATCAATAGAAATATTTCAGACTGAATTACTTTCTATGAATTTATTTTGAAAGTTTTCTATTAATGGAGATATTAGGTTGGTGCAAAAATAATATCGTTTTTTGACGTATTTTTAACGTCAAAAAACGATATTATTTTTGCACCAACCTAATACTAATGTTTACTTAAGTACTGAATATCGAGAATGTATTTAACTTTTAAACATGATTTCTCTGTTATATTCTTTTTCATGTTTTCATGCAATCTTTTGTTATCAACTTCTCTCGAGATGGATCAACATTATTAAGGAGGAATTAAAAACTCGTGCTATTGAAAACTAACTGGATATTTTCAACAAAGTTGCTCAACTTACTGCAGTAACATAGGTGGTGTCTTTTGGGTTTTGTCATTAATTTCATATGCCTTAAATCTTCTTCGAATTTCCAAGAATTATTGTTGATAACCACTAATCGATATTGGAGAGTGGGGTGTAAAATTTCAAAGAAGCATCAAAGACATCCACTTGACGTCACCATGTATCAGGAACACGGATGGATTCTCCAATGATCTGTTAGTTCGTAGAGAACGGAGAAGTCTCTGCTGTGTCTGCCATTTTTGATCAGTTTTATTTGGATGAACTAACCACTCTTTATGGTGAATATTGAAGTCATCACAAATATGAAATCCAGCTGAAGGATATACAGTTAGTATATCATCAATCGTCTTAGATATTCATTCGAATATTCAATTCCATCATCCCGCGGATAATGTAGAGTGAAATTAAAGTGGTACTGTGAGATTAGAGTCCTCGCTTTTTTTGGTCTCTGTCACATGAAAATCTGGCCTTAATATAGGACGTAGCTGTAGTGATTTTTCATGCTCAAGTTTAGCTAATAGATGCGAGTATCCCGGGATTGCGAGTTCATGCACTGGGACAGAGGTATCATATCAGTTTCAGACAGAAATAGGTCAGGTTTGACATCGAGAAGATGGTGTTCTACTTCTAGAAAGTTGGAACGTAGATTCATCATACTGGTGTAGGAGATGGTGAACTTGGGATCTAGTTTTGTTTTTCTAAGGTTGCGTTTGTTTTGGGTTTTTGTTCAATTTAGTTGTGTTCATGACTCAACAACCTGTTTTGAATTATCCGGAGGCAAGTGTGTAACAGGACCCTTCATCATGGTATAGAGAGGCCCAACCAGAGACTACATCACGGCCGGGGACACGTTCACAAATTATACGGATATTATGCACCTACTGATAGTTACTCAAAGTTTCGGATTTCTAACAATCAACATTTACCCCCAGCAGTCTTAATGAAGTGACTAATAATCCAGGAAAGAAAATACAAGAGTGATACCCTAAGTGTACATGTCTCGTCAAGCCAGAATTCAAGATAACATAACTTCTTGAGTCAGAAATACCGAGACTAAAAGACCTACTAGGAGAAATGGAGTGACATAGACTACTTGGGGGCGCAACAGTATTTCATTAATACTCTGATGTTTTGGTTTACTCTTTATCTTATCAAATAAATTGGTCATAAAAGAGCCAAGCAGATATGTACAGGGTATAACTTTTCACTGATGAACTTTTGCATGGAAATACGTTTATGACTGGATTCTGAGATCTAAGCATATTTTTCATACCTTTTGCCTTTTTGATTATAAGTGCAATAAATATGTATTTCTAGAAACAAAACTGAAATAAAATATCTTAGAAAATATTATAATATTATAACAATTTTTTTCCACTTTTCGGCTTTAGTTTTTTACCTAAAAAAGAAATCATTAAAAGAATTTCATGAAAGCTTCCACAGGTGCAAGTTTTCCTAAGCTTGCAGATTTGACATCAGTCTTCTCACTTTGTAATAATGTCATTTCAGCTAAACTTATCAAGTCAGGATATAAAATTCACGAAATTATTTCGTACAACTTCATAGTATACAGCTATTGATGGTTACATTACTAATTTTAATTTGGTAATAGTCAAAATTAGATTTTTCTTGAGATTTTAATATTTGAGTATTTTTCACTATCTTAAAAGTTATTGTACAGTACCATTTTGGTAGCAATTTGAAAGAAGATTTTCATTATTTTAGGACTTTGAACTTTTAGTTAGATATCTTAAAGTGAATAGCTGAATATTTTATGCCAAAAAAAATAAGTAATAAAATGGACGATTGTTTTTTAAATTATGAAAACAATTTTGAGAAATTGATTTTAGTGAATTTAATATATTTTCTCTGCGCAATGTTAAAATGTCAAGCAGAACAAAATGTCATCATCCTTTCGGCATTCATCAAACATACACATACCTATTTTCTCTCTCTATCTTTCCCACTCTCTCTCTCTCTCTCTCTCTATCTTTCCCTCTCTCTCTATCTTTCCCCCTCTCTCTCTCACATACACACTGGTATTTATACCCAGTTATACAAAGCTAAGAAGTGGAGATTGTTCATTCCGAAAATTGTACAAAAGAAAGAAGTAACTTACCTTTTGAGACAGAGGATAAGTCAACAGAGAAACATTTAAATGTCTGATTAGTAAACTCCAAGCAAGTATATAGTAACCAAATTCTTAGGACATGAAAACATTACATATTAATATTTAATAAGCAGGAAAACATTACTGAGTTGGGGTGATTTTTGCTATTTTAATGACACCAATCAAATCGAAAACTACACCATATCATGTGAATAACACCCGACTTATTAAATTGTTCCGTAGCATGACTACTGAAATGGAGCTCCAGAACAATGGAGGCATTTTCAATAGAGTTTTAAAAATTTAAGTTTTAAAATTTCTATTTAGCTATAAACCAAAGCGTTTTTATAAAAATCTCTTTACATGAAAAATATAAAACTGATCTACAGTTACTTGATCTACTACTACTGCAGATACTGTGACAACATCAGAATGATGAAGATAAAAATGGACTATAATGAGGATGTAAAATACGGCATCAATGGTTGCCATTAGAATTTAATGTAATACTGTTAATTGGGCCATAATTAAAATGGTCTGTGTATTTAAGTCATTTAGAAATCATCCTCTTAAATGAAATAATTGTGAATGTATTTTCAAATGATAAAACATTTTTATACTTAAATGGTCACATTAGATGTGGTGACTGACAGAGAAAAATTGTAAAAAAAATTGAACTATATTCATATTCATTGGAAGACATTAAACGAATCTCATTCCCATGAAATAATGACATCTAAAATACTTTTTTTCCTAGCGTTTATCGGTTATGTTCTTGATATTGTCGATCACATATTTTACAATTTCATTATGATGAAAAATAGATTCCCATGCGTACATAGATATTCATATGTACAAGAAACTCTGTGTGTGTGTTTGTGTGTGTGTGTGTGTGTTTACGTTTGAATATGAGTGTTTGCATTTGTTAGAGGTTGCGTTTAATTATGTTCGTGTATTCAGTAATAAGAGGGAAAAGAATGCTCAAGTAAAAAAATCATTAATCTAATTGGGTTTACGAAAAGCAAAATTCTTTAAGACATTTGTTTTTAGGCGGTATGTAAAATTGACAGAATATTTATAGTCATTGGACCCGACCCGAATCAATAAAAACGGGATTATTCCATCAAAGATATTGATGCTTTTATTTGAAACATGATCAAATGCTTTAATTGCTTTTCTGAACATGGATTCAAAATAATAATGACAACGAAAAATAATTTACTTTTAATTCCGTATTCCATATTTAAGCAACCGCAAAACGTTGTCAGTTCAATCCACTTCCCAAAATCTGATAGACTAAGCATCTTTAAATCATTTTAATCCTAACCTCGTACATTTCAAAATTTATCTATTTATATAACTTGATAGAGCTAGAGAAAGATATTAAGCAATATTCAAATATTTATATAACTACTTATTTGAATATTATCTATCTATCTATCTATCTATCTATCTAATCTGTCTTGTAATATAATAAAAAGTTTGGTAGTATTGTGTTTGTAATGTTGAAATGAAAACTGGGTTTGCAAAATTTCAATTTCAGAGCATAAATCTTCTTAAAAGTAACGCGTTTTGATGTGAAATTCTGATATTTTAAAATAAACTCTCGGAAATAAAAAAAAAGATGATTATGCATAAAATGAAACTGGTAAGAAAAAACATTTATGGAACCAATATCAATAGTTTGTAAAGTAGAAGAAAAGAAATACAAAATATACAAATCTAGAACTTCATATACAACATTAAATGTTTGGGCGGAAAATTCAGACCACTAATTGTATTAAATTCTTGCATCAAGGTAGTCATTTAAAAAATGAAAGTCAGCGTTCAGGCGGTCTGAGCTATAATTCTCTCAGTACCACTGCATCAGTTGTAGAGAAATGGAAGAAGCATGGGGTTAAAGAAGCATGAGAGAAAATGCATTGCTTTCCTGGACCAGAAAAACTTTGACGATGAAGATTGTCTTATCCCTCGCGTTGATCACACACACACATTTAAACAGACTTACATTTGATTCATGTACAAATGTAAATATTTTTGTTGGGCCATTTTCACAATCAAATTTACTTTCGTTTTTTCCACTGCACTTCCGGAATAGCCTTCAGAATTCATACATTTGTAATTAGTGCTTCTCTATTGAAATACATAAAATGCATGCTTGCATACTGTCGGTAAGGATTTATCCAAATTTATACGAATCCCAGGATATATAAAATGTATATACATATGTTTTACTAGTTTATTTAAGTCCGAAAAAAATCATTAAATAACATTTTCCATACAAATATTCTGTAATATGTCAGTTTTATTAGGAATTATTTTCAAGAATTATTGATGTTACTATATTTGTACATTTTAATGACGCATTTACAGATTAGTTGAAAGAAAGAAAAAATAATAGAAAATGCATTATGACGTGCACTAATACAGACTTACATATATGCAGACATGTGCACAATTGTGTAAGTATTCTTTCTTATATGCACAGACACACAATAGCAAAAAATGAAAACAAAAAGTAATTGCGACTTAATTGTAAATGTCGATAAATCCCAAACAATTTAATACTTAGAGGCGCACACATACACATATATTTACAGAGTGTCTGCAAAATATGTTTATATGCATTCAGGCATAAACAGATTCTCACAACACTGGGAATATCTAATAAACTCATACAAATAGTGATGTGTCTATATATTCCATGACATTCACAGCATTCTTTGAGTTCATATCCATTTAAACATTTACATACACACATATACATGTACATAGCTAAACCAAAATAACTATTATGTAATGTAAATTGCTGTCTTGTTTGCCCAGATTAAATAGCTGCCAAGTAATTCATACCCTCATTCCTCGTGGTCAGTGTGACGCCATCGCAATGAAATCCAATCGATAAATGGAAAATCGATTCATTTTTTAGGAGCCAAGTAACATAGCCCTGCTTTATTAAAACCTGATACGGCAGTGATTTCTTTCATAAAATATCAATCTTTGAAAGTAGTGAAATATCAAGTTATAATTTATATTTGAATAATAATAACCAGCCAATGTAAAAAATCTTCGGGGTAAAATTCCCTACTAGTTTAAGTCTTGTCTCTTCATCATTATTCGACCGTAGTCGGGATCATCGAACCGATGCGAACGATCCTTTTTTATCTGTATAGTATGTGAGTTCGATCTTCGCTTAGGTTTCATAATTGTGACTTTGGACCCAAACTAAGTTATATTTAATAAATTTAAGATTTTTCACTAATCTCGTTTTCCTTAAAAGAGCGCACTGATTTGCATTGCGTTGTTTATAATAATCGAATTACGTAGATACAAACATTTATCTCGTGTCTTTACAGTCATCTCGTATACACCGATTTCTGAATTTCTCGCTAGAGATACTGGTTATTATAGATTTACTTCAAGCGTAGCATTGAAACTATTTAGACTTCACCGATTTAACATATTATTTTTGTCAATTATTTTTCAATCTATTTTTTGTTATTTCAAATTTGTGGCTTATGCGAAGAGTACGATCTTCAGGTTTATTGTTATTATTTTCGTTATATGATTTGTATTTAAGTCAACAATTATCTATCTTATCCATCGAAGTGGTGTGCACAAAAATCAGTTGAACACAAGTATTATTAAAACTAAATTTATTTGGCTTGAAACCATTTTCAGGAAAACCTAACATGTGAAAATTGCAGCATTATCATGATTTAATTTCCTCTCAGCCTATCATTTATTTCAGATCAACAGAGTGAATTCCTACTTTAAGATGATGTCAATAAATTACAATTCTTCCTCTTTTTATATGTTTGACTTTTATATCCTATAGACTGAAATTATCTTATTTATTTTTGTGAATATGTTCTAAACACAAGTCAAAATTCTGAAATACTATTTAAACAAACGTCCACTCCGTAAACGTGAAGTTGATATGATTACTGCACCTTGATTAAGCTTTTTGTATTGAAATCTTATACTTGAAGTATCTAGTGATTTTTTTGTCCTCTTTGATATATTGGACAATTTCATGTGTTCAATTAGGGAGCGAAATTGATCCAGCCAAAATGAAATTAAGCGAGAACTGACAAAGAAATATGCTTCATTTAACTCATCAAGATTTAGTCATACTGGAATTAGACTTCTTGGAATTTAAATTCTAATTCTTTGTATCATTACACAGAGCATTATAAAATTTAAATAGACTTGCACTCATTTAAGCTACTTCAATTCCCAATGAGGCTATGACTATCAGTAAGCTACAAGGACAATTTCTCAACTTGACTTTTTCATACTTTTCTAATGTTCAACAGTATGTTTTATTGTTTTCAGGTTATCATCCAATGAAAAAGATACTAAATACTATTTTTTGAATAGACGGAATTGATTTTGTTCATTTACCGGTGTTTATTTATACAACTTTTGATGCTCATGACCCAAAATACAGATGAGATGACGAACAGAATTACGAGTGATAAAGTAAAAGACTTCGAAAATATGGATAAAAAGGAAAGAACATATTAAAATATCTAATCATTATTTTCAATAATTTTGTCTGAAAGTTATCTAACATTTTACTTACTTAGTTTAATGTATTTTTATATATAGTCGAATTTTTGTTTGTGATTTCTGTACCTTTGTGTTTTATATACTTATCTCTCTATTGTCTTGGCGACGCTAGATGGCAGTATTCTCATTGTGGAAACTGCGCACTGTTCGAGTATTTCTATTAAGCCAGGAGATGAAAAAACAATTCCATGAAAGAGTAAATGACAACAGTTATAATAATTGAAAAATAAAATTTTACTATATATAATAGTAAAAGAAAACTAGCAAAATATACCTTAATCTTTTATGATCAGCACAAACTAACATATATAATGTGCGCGTGTGTGTGCATGGGTATGTATTTGAAGGAGTGCCAAAAAATTATCGGCCCGTCAAAGAATCGTTTCTTCAAAATTCTTGCTTAGTAAGATTATGAAAAGTGGGTTGGGCTAAAAACCATTCAGCTTCACATATGCATATCGTACAAGAATTCATCCATTATGTGAAACTGATGCTAGTTAATAACGGTTTTCCGAACTACCTCATAGATAACCAAATTACATTATTTATGTCTAAAATAACCAGCAGCAACACTGAACATATAGATGAAAATAATAACATTAGCATTTTCTATAAAAATCAAATACATTTTAACTATAAGCAGGATGAACTTTTCCTTAGTAACATTATAAAGAAATACACAACCCCAGTTGGCCAAGAAAATAAAATGAAATATTTGTTATAAAAAATTAAAATAGCTATCCACATCGTCAACAACAACTCACCTGCAAGATCCAAATTACAGAATACCAATGTTATTTATGAATTTACATTACCCTTAAAGAACTACGTTCCTGATTACCACTACATGCTTATCAAGAAGACTCACGTTGCATCTGGCTCTTTTAAAGGTAGAGGATAGCACAGATATTTACTGGAGCGGTGCAGGAACTGAGCATTTTTTTCCTGCATCTTTATCGATGGATCGTATGAATGTGTAACACTTGAGGTCTGGAGTGCGTTTAAGGCAATAACAGTCGCTCAAGGCACTGGCGGACACCCATTAATCGTGAGTTGTGGTAGTGGGGTATGATAGGCGATGGTGGAATGTAACTAGTTTGGCTTTCAATCCATTTAATGTAACTAGCCAGTCCCCCACTACTGAGATGTTAAAGTTGGATCGGATGAGAAATCAGCTGTCAATCTCCGGTCATCACAAGTTTTGGAGATGCAGCCATCGTTGTATCATCGGTATAATCTGAGCATACACTTAGGAAGATAATTTATGGAAGGAAAAATGGGGGTTGGTCTGAGTAGTGGCCCCTGGAGACGCCTACATTGATTTCTGGACCCCGAAGGACTGGCTTTTAACAACTACGTTCCACACTGAAGGAAAATAAAATTGCCACAGTCTGAAGTACAAAGTGTATTTACTCCTGGGTAAAGTATGTACATGCAATGCTAATATGTAGATTGAATTTTCAAAGTCTTCGTCCATTTTGTTACGTTATAACACTCATACCAGTGCACCGCTTGGTAAATGGCTTCAAATGTAAGTAGGCATGCACAATAATATTAAGAGTGGAATTTATAAATTAAATCGAGATGGAGTTGAGCATTTGTCAATTCTCTTCACATTTTGGGTACACGTCGGTATTTTTTGTATTTCTGCTTCACCTCTGAAAAAGCTGTATGCAAAAAATTTTGATCATTCATCTCTCGATTATTTTCAACCCAATTTCAAACTTTGACTTTTAATTGATGCAAAATTAGAGACAAAACTTTCAAAAGGGGAAACTGAAACAGTAAAGAAAGCGGACAACGAAGAAGAAAGTAAAATTGATAAAATAAAAAATTGGAATAAAGAAAACAAAGAGTCCAATACTGAAATGATGTGCAAATAACAGATGCAGATTGATCGAAAGTGGTGAAAATGAACGAATGTGGTCAGCAGTGTGATTAAAGCCGTTAAAAAAGACGGTTGTAGGAGAAATGACTGAAAAATGTTGCCAATCGATATGATGAGATTTTCAAGGATGGGGAAATCTAAACGGGAAAGAGAAATTGAAAAAGAAAATGAAAATTTTATGATTCAAGAAAACCTGAATTGAAGAATAAATTAATAAAAGAATAATTGCGAAGTAACAAGTCGATGAGAGAAAACGAAGAAAAAATGAATGCATGAATAACTGAAATAAATATTTAAAATGGACTTTTACAAATGAATAATTATGAAAATTAATATAAAAAATATGAATTGAGCCACCACTTCAGAAAATAGGATTTCGAAAATGGTTTTATACCATGACTACTACTCTGATCTGAAAGAAGTATCTGGAAGAATTATAATAGAGAAATGTCTTAAATTACGTGTCAGTAAACCAAAGTATAACTTTGACTAAATTTAAAAAAGAAAATCAATGGAAGGAAAAATGAAAAAGTTGCAAAAGAAAGAAAAAAGTACGACTAAAAAAATAAATGAGAAAGTAACAGAAACTTAGAAAGTGGGAAAAAAAGAAAGTTTTAGCAATAAAATGTTATATTCTTAGAAAATGTTAATGTAGAAAAGAAGAGGAAAAAGAGAATCCAACTTAAAACTATATAGTGCAGGAAAATGTTTAAAAACTAATGTACAAAGCAATAAAGCAACAAGAAGATGATTTTGAAGAAATAAATAAATAAGGAAATAGAAGAGGTAACGTTTGCAAGAATCGGAAAAAGAAAGAAAATTGCAAAAATGTATAGTAAGGAAGAAGATTAAGGAGAAATTAGAAAAAAATGCAAAAATAAAATAAAAAAGAATGGCCGTAAAAAGCAAAAAGATCGTAACATTGAAAGATTAGCAAAAGAAGGTTGAGTAAAACGTTTGCATAATAGAAAGAAGAAAAAATTAAAATAAAGATTGAAATCAAATGGAAATGAAGGATGAAGAACAGGTACGAGATGATGCAGAATAGATCAAGGCACGAGCCTCTCCCCAAAATCCAAAGAAATAACAAAAGATCAGGATTTTAAAAATATTCTCTTGGTCAGGCCAAGAACTTTTCAGCATCCCTCAAATAAAATATAACTTCAAAAATTCAAATGTCAAAGAAAATGGCTTTTGCTTTCTTTTCCCCAAAATGTATTAAAAAATAGCTTCTAAAAAAGTTTCTTTATTGAAAAAGCTTTTTTTTCAGATTATTTTTAATCAAAAGACTTACTTTGATTAGTGCTTCTAATTAACCTAATGATTATTCTAAAGACTTTAATCTTTACTCTTATTTGCTGGAGTTATTCATTTTAACTTATGATTAAAAAATCGATAGTTGCGATAATGCTTTGCCAGTAGTAACGAACTCGTGGATTGGCTACGAGCCACGGGAAAACCATTGGAGAGATGATGCTTAAGACCTTTGTTTTTCTTGGCTGTTATACCAGAGCAAGATGCATTTAGTCTCTCTAGACAAGCCTTTCATTTTTTTTTTTTGCATCATTATGACAATGTAATTAATATAAGTAACTTTGTGAGAAACAGATAATCATCAAACAGGAAGCTGAAATGGATCCAATTTAAAAGAACAACAAAACAGTGCGGTATTTTAATAACGAAACAAAATCTATTGCAGGCGCAGAACCACTGGTTTTCCTTTTTAAATTTAAACATTTCAAATGGGCTATTTTCCATCCCATTCAGTGAAGAATTGCCACACAAACGAGAAGTATTCTGTTT
Source organism: Acanthosepion lycidas (assembly GCA_963932145.1). Lineage (NCBI taxonomy): Eukaryota > Metazoa > Mollusca > Cephalopoda > Sepiida > Sepiidae > Acanthosepion > Acanthosepion lycidas. The sequence continues at coordinate 78,034,512 of OZ010585.1, read as the reverse complement.
TAGAATTGTTTGGAATTTTTCGTAAATAATTTCTTTTTCCTCATAAACACATTTTTTCTAAAAGTAATTTTCACTTATTTCCCATTTTCTTTTTCGTAATCTTTCGTTTATTTTCATTTTTCATATCCTTCGTACTTTTCCTCTCATTAATTTTCATTTGGCTGATGAATGTTTTTTGCATTCATTCTCAGTCTATTTCATTAGTAATTTCCACGTCTTTATTTAGATACATCATACTAGATATGAGTTCACTTTGCAAATGAAGTTCATATAGTCTTTGGAAAAGTACAATATATAATAAAATGACAATTTATCAATATACAGTATAGAAAGTATTAATAAATCTGTCGAATATGATAAACAACTCTATTAAACATATCTTAAAATTTTGGAAAGACATAATTATTTACTTAAATGTAAATAATTCTGTACTTGCTATTACTTTATAGCATAAGTGCAGAAAGACACGATTAAATGTTTAACAATTCATTTTTAAAGGTTCTGGTTATCATTTTGTAAGCATTTATAAATTTACTGAGGAGCTTATGTTATAGTGGGATGAATAGAAATTTAGTTTTGTGAGCCATAAATTTTACTGTTAAGATTTCTATAGTCGTTCTCGTTAGCAAAGAATATTAAAGAAGACGGGTAGATATTCAATGACAACGATATGTAGACAGAAAGAAAAAGAAACAGGTATAGAGAGTGAGGGAAAAGTAAAGAGAGAAAAATAGACAGACTAAGGCAGAGAAAGAGGAGGCTGAAATTAGATGACTAACTGGAATGAAGCATTAGGAAAGGAAGCATCATAAACGTAACTGTGAATTTTCATGGCGGCCATTTATGCTGGATATACGTCAAGTTCTGTGTTCGATTCATTTCCAAAAATCAGTATTCTGATGTTTGGTATTTATAATACTGATTTTGCCAAGTGGAGGGAGTCAAGAACTTTTCAAGAACACTTTCTTGGCCTGAAATCTTTCAAAAAAACATGAATTTTCTTATCAAACTTTTGTACTTTGACAAAAGGAAATTATTTAGAATATGAAAATTACTTGTAGAGTTATCTTATAATATCTGAGTAAATAAGCCAATGGAAGCATTAGGTGTGTGCAAAACTGTCTTTATTGTAAACTACAGGATGATTAAAAAGTAACTCCCTATTTTATCTATGATGGACTCTCCCGTCTTGAAAACTTATAGTCCATCATACATAAAATAGGGAGTTACTTTTTAATCACCCTGCTGATACTGAATACACAGCTGAAAATGTTTTGTTGCGGGTAGCTTTTGAACATACCTAAAAAAATAAATAGTCTAAAGCGAGACATTATTTTTTATTTTATTTATTTTTTGCGACTGAAGCTTTTAGAAAGCTATTATATTTATGTATATAGGGATATTGAATGAGGCTCCAAGATAAATGAGATATTCCTATTTATTCATATTTGCAGATTTATATATACCGATATGATGAACTTAAATTATGTGTCTCTTGCTTTGAATCCCACGAAGGATTTCTGTAATTTCTATATATTTTATACAGATTGAGTATTTTAAACTTTCTTTAGATCGAAAATGCATTCGCAATATAAAACTAGTTTAAAAACGGGCACGGACTATTATACTTGTGTAGCAATATGCTAGTTTTGCAACATGAGTCACAAGTTTCTTCTGATTGAGTGACGCATTATTTTAGTATGACAAAAATATCCAGCTCATTTGCAATGAGTCAAATGTTATCTATTCATCCCAGATCATCCATGAAATCTGTTGACAGTTTCAATGTAATATAAGTTTTTGGTTATTCAAGAAGACATTTGAACCTGTTCATTATTCAGTTTGATTTTCTTTCTTCTTTTAAACTGACATTAACCTAATTAGTCGCGGTTAAATCAGCATTGGTGACAATCGTGGGAAAATAATTTTATTACATTTAATTTCTTCATCGTTCATGCTTTTTGAAAATCAATATTCATGATAATTTCTGAAGACTTTTCGACCACAGAGACATTCTTATCGTAGAATTGACTTATATCTGCATGGGAATTTAATGGATTGCAAGAACGAAATTATAGAAAAGTGTGCTGATTCCAACGCGCGAATCAGCATGGAAAACTTGTTTCGAAAATACAATTTATACTGGAAGCTGAAACTCACCACGGATGTACCAGAGAGAGTAGAATGGACTGGAAAATGACTTCCTTACTATATTCAAACTATGATTTTCGTCAGATTAGATTTTGGTCAGTAGAACTTAAATTAAAACGAGCCTGTGGTTTAATTAAATACCTCATGTCTCCTTTCATAACTAGCGACTAGCTTGCTATGCGAAAATGATAAATGTTTAATGTGTGCCATATTCATTAAGATAATTATTCATTTATACATAAGTTATCTTTAAAAAAAAAAACTCACTGTGAAAACGGAGATTGCGAGAAAATAAGAACATGTATTCTAAATAAAGTTTAAACATTTCGATTAACGACTCATTTATTTTGTGTCACGTTTGTTAATGCGTCGTTAAAAATCTATTATTGAAATAAAAACTGACTTACAATTGTTTATGTTACTGTTAATATATGTACATTTTGCTTAATAAAATATGAATGTCCATATATTAAGGAAATTACTGAATTATATTTCATACCTAACATTTTGCATCAAATATTTTTTCTAATTGCGAAAAATTATATAATCATAAGAGAATTTATTTGTTAGACGGCATAAAACATTATATAGTATCTGGTTTACATTGGAAAGTTTGGTAAATAATCACTTTTTCATAAATAAGCCTTGCTTTTGTTAAAAAGAAGAATCAATTTTGATGTTTTTGAGAATTATTGTCGGGGAATCAAAACAACGAAGAATAATTCATTCAGTTCTACAAAGTCACTCCGAGAGTGACCACTTGAGAGGCACCTTACAAATTCATAGCAATTGGTGGTAACTGTGTAGAAAAATAGAATCCATTATTTTTTTCACTGCATGTGTTGTAGTTTTCATGGAAATAAATAAAGCGTTCATCGTACTTATAAAGTTAGTCCGTATGACTCCAGTGACTTGAAGTGGAGTTTTTTTTACAAAGATAACATTAGAAAGATCAAAGAAAGGAAGTGGAAGGCTGTGTTTTCATAATCCGAAAGAAAATCCCTTTTTATAGAGAAGGAAACAGAAGATTGAAGCACTTCGAACACAATGGCTTGCACGACTTGTGCGCTACTCATTTTTCGAAGAGAAGATTTTCAGTACTAAAATAAAAATGAAGTCATTGTTAGTTTCATGTCTTTATACAATTCTGTTACTAACAGGCTCTACGCAAGCACACACAAATATACACATTGGAATTTTATTGGATTGCGAGTGATATATATCCAAAAATCTATAGAAAGATTCATGTAGAATCAAATAGCAAAACGTACAAAATCTTAGCTATATCTAAAACATCATAAATGTGATTTTTAAAATCAAATAAGAATTTTATTACTCAACCAAGATACGCACTAGGAAAATTGAAAAATAAGTTGAGTACTTTTTGTAAAATAAATCTTTTTCTTATTGGATCTTATTCTCGCGAAAGACATAAGTCTTTCGCGAGAATAAGATCCAATAAGAAAAAGATTAAATCTTTTAAATCTATCTTTTAAATCTATCTAAATGAATATGTGATAATATTTTTTATTTGTAATTTTTTCCATTGGAAAAAGAATCAAAGCAGTGTTTTCCTTTTCTCCTGTCCTTCTTTCCATCGTTTTCTTGAATATTTTCAATTTCCCTTTCTGTTTTTTAAGAAGAAATGAGAATATTATATTTTAAATAATTGTTACGCACGTAATAGAAGGATCGAAATATGATTTTCAAATTTGTGTTTTTATTTTAGTTAAAAAGATCTGAAGGAAGGAACGGGCGAAAGCTTAAGTAGAAATTATAATTGAAGAAAAATGGCAAAAAGGGAAGAAGAAAAAAGAGGAAATATCGAACCGAATATAAGATTCGAAAAAATAGCTAAAGTTGAAGGAAATCAGAAAATAAAGAATTAATATAAACCAAAAATAGATGCGCACGAACTCTAATTTGAACACACATAATGCTGCAGACAGATACATACGCTTGAAAATAAAAATGATTTCAATATTTCACCGATAGCACTTGCCAATATGCATGTATCTGGCGTAGTGAACATTTAGAAAATCGTTTATATTTCCAAGAGAATCTCATTATAACGCTTCAATTTCTTCAATTTCTATCCTGCAATTTAGTATATAATAATGAGTATTGACCTTTTGAAAGTAGACAAATCTGTACAGAACTGGATTTCCATCTTTTGAATCTTTCGTGCAAGTTTGCTTAAAGTTCAAATTCATCCCCCGAAATGAACCAAAAGAATTAAATTATTGGAGGTAAATTGGTAGCTGAGAGTAACTTGAACAGTGAAAAATGATGTGTGACTCTGACCACCAAATCATTGGAGGTCATGATATTTTAGATTAAAAGACATTATTTTCAGAAAAAAAAGAAAAAAAAACTTAAATGGGTAAAATATTTTTTCGTTTTATTTGTGTAATCTCAAATAATTTTCAGGCAAAAATTCAAACTTTTTCAGGAAAAACTTTAGTTTTTAGTTGTTTTAAATTTTAAAAATCAATTGGAACTACAAAAATACCAGTGGATGTTTGAGCCAGATATTCTTCCAAGGAATTATGCAATAGAAGAAATAAACTGAAAGTTTTTGCAGTAAAAAGGTTTAACCATACAAGCCATTTGGCATATTTCCAGATATATGGAGGCAATTGTTCTAACTTGAAAAGACGAATAGAAGAATATGTTCATTCAGATAGCCTTTCAATTAAAGTGGTCCCATCGCACTGCGAGGTTCGGCATTCACGTCATCATCAACAAGCCCCAAGAACAATTTCTGAAGAAAACTGATCACAAACTTATTTCTTTATGTTTTTCTAAGGGTCAGTTTTATGTTAGTGATTTTCGGACTGGAACGCAGTAGAAGCACTAATATTGTGTAGCTAAAAGTTCTAATGGACTAACATCATTTGCTTTGTGTATCAAATTTTTTTTCAATTCCAACCATTTTTCTCATGCGTGAATAATCTTATATGTTCCTATATATAATGTACTTTTCGCTTATCTTCTTTATATAAACATATATACATGGTTTATCAAAAATACTTTTACAAATTTGGGTGGGGGGCGGATTCCTCATACCAAAATACGGACAAATATTCATATAAAACATGTCCGCAAATCATTCGTCTTTGAGTTAATTTTAAAATTTACAGTAGAAGCTGTTAAATGTAGAATCCAAGATACAGTCCCAAAATATTTATTACCATAGTTGTGGCACCACGGATCCTGTCTCAGCAACACGATAATGAACACCAGCAAAAGTTGGATGACTCGTCTGCCGTCGGTCTGGAAACGCAATCTGATACAGCCGTGCAGTTTCACGCCCATTACCATTCGCGCGACCGTGTGTAAAAATTATATCCGCCTTCTCACGATATGAATATCCTGCCATTGTTAAACGGAACACTTCTCAGTTAACTCACTACTACACACGTTAAACGTCGAAGACAGACTATCCACAAATGTACACGGATTACAAATGTAACCTACTCTACGTAGCAACACAGTGTCATCTACTGTAAACTTTCTTTAAACTTAATAACTCAAAAACGAAGGATTTGCAGGCATATGTTTATATGGACTTTTGTCTTTGTTTAGTGTGAGGACCTGCCTCCAAAGTTTGTAAAAGTATTTTTCAAGATACCATCACAATAACTGCATCTATCGTTATTATCATTGCACCACCATTAGTAATCATTTCTACCACTTTACAATGACTATTAACTACTAATATTATCATTACCACCAACACCCAACACCATCACTAACACATCACATCTACTATTAACATATAAATCCACTATAATCATTAACGTATATTACTCCCCCAGCATATTTAATACCTAAAAAAAAACCCAATAAGATCAGAAATAATTTCCATATGTAAACATGAGAATAAATACCTATTACCAGGATTCATACCAAAATAAACAAATAAATATAGAAAATAAAATAAGATAAAACACCAACAACCACTCTTTAGTTCAAGCTAGCACCACAATAATTACATTTATAGGTTTTTATTATTCTCCCACCAACATTACTAATCACTACTAACAATTTACAATAACTATTAACCACTTATATTATCATTGTCACCAACCCCCTTACACATTACTATCACATCACATCTACCATTACCATATAAACCCGCCATAATTATTAACGTAAACTACCCCCTCCCCAGCATATTTAATACCACCATAAAAATAACCAATAAGGATTACAAACTGAAATTTCTACCAGTCACATATACACAGTCATCAAAAAACTAAAAACACAAGGAAATAACCAGCTTTAATATAATAACAAAAGTGTTTTTTTGTAAATTAAAAATTAAAATAAAACTTATAGCAATTTTCAACTACAGTGTAACCCGGATATAAGAGACCCTGATATAAGAGAAACCTGGATATAAGAGAGATTTTATCTGATCCCAAATTAGAGCCTGTGTTAATGTAAACAAAATAGACCAAACCCGGATATAAGAGAAACCCGAATATAAGAGACTTCTTCTCCGGTCCCGACAACTCTCTTATATCCGGGTTACACTATCATAATTTTACACAGAATACCTATTATCAGGATTTATACCAAAATAAATTAATACATATAACAAAATAAAATAAAACACCAACAACCACTTTTTAGTTCAAGCTACCACCACTATAACTACGTTTATGGTTTTATCATTCTCCCACCACCATTACTAATCACTTCTACCAATTTACAATAACTATTAGCTAATTATATTATCATTGTCTCCATTCCCTTACAACATTACTATCACATCACATCTACTATTATCATATAGACCTGCTATAATTATTAACATAAACTACCCTCTCGCCCAGCATATTAAATATTAAATATCACCATATAAAATAACCAATAAGGATTACAAACCAAAATTTCTACCTGTTACATATACACAGTCATAAAAAACAAACCAATAACCAGCTTTAAATATAACAAATAAACCCCCTTTTTTCAAAAATTTAAAAATAAATATAAATAAAAATAATAATAATTTTTACCTATCATAATTTTACACAAACCCCACCACACGTATATACATACATGCGAGGAAATATTATTCAGTGGAAAAATAGAAAAATGACATGTATACATTCACGAGACATTCACGTGAAATTTTCGCTACACTTCCAATCTTTGAATTTCAACATACAAATGCGTATGTATAGACACAACACCACCCGTATACATACATATGTCATATCCGAAACTGCCCACATATGTTTATATATGTATGAGTCCCGACGGACGACCAAGTATGTATATGTGTCTGCGTACTTCATTGGGCGTATGAACATACATCGATGTTTGCGTTAGTACGATGACACCACGACGACGTTTCCCCCCCCACTTCCATAATAACACCAATACACGCAATCTACATGAACCCAAAATTTTTAAAAAATTAATCAGTTTGTCTGACGATCGCAAAAGCGTGAAACCCAGGGTCACAAACTCACATCAATCCAACCAAATATATATATATATATATATATATATATATATATATATATATATATAGGTTTGCGCTCTCCGGCAAAAATCGAACCTTCACATGGGTGCGCAGCATTGGAATGAATTAACTTTTAATCGTACTAAGTGTAGGCACTTTATAAGGGAGTGGTGTCAAATGGTACACTCTCTGATTTGTCTTGAAAATGTGGTGTATATGGGGTTTTCGAGAGCAAATTATGTAAACCATCTGAAAGGAGATCATGAAAACAGGAAGAAAACCATTTAAGAACAGAGGACAGTCAGTCAGAAGAGGCCAAATTTCATGCTTTGTAGCAAAATTTCTCCTGTCATAGATCTGTCGAAGTTTTTATCAGCACACTTCCGTATCCAAACGTAAACACAGAGAATTTTAGAATGGAATTTTTATTAATCTGACAGATGTTTATCACTTTAAATGTTATTTTTAGGGGAGAGTCGTACTTGACTAGGCGCAGGTTTTAATTATTAAACAGCATATTTATTAATTTTCGTCTACCGGCCTGCTGAGTGTTCAAGAAATCTTAAACAAAAACTTGCGCTCTCCGGCATATATATATATATATATATATATATATATATATATATATATATATATTCTTTGTGCATGTATTCGTGTTATAGCTACTCATAACTAAATACACACACATTGTAATATAAAGGAAAAAACTGACCAAAACTTTGATTTTCTAAATGCCACCCTAATTAAAAATAAAACATAATTCTTTACGCAGAATTCTGTAAATTGAGAGGATTTTTGATAGATATTTTACCATCAATAAAGACACGTCACACTATATTAAAGAACAATATTTTATAAAATCAATACTTAAAGAATATAAGATATGTCTAACTACTACTACTACTACTACAACCGGTGCAACGTAAATTTTTCGAAATTCATACAAAACTTTGCCAAATCAACATGCGGACAACCATCAAACAAATAAAAATGCCTTCTAGACACACACACAGAGACGCACACGCACGCAAAAACGAATATACATTATCATTATATCTTAATCCCGCATCGCTAAACTAGAATTATGATACAGTTAGAAACATAAATTATATACACAAACGCTGTTTGACAATTCATATGTAGGTGAAGTCTGCTTATCCAATGAAAGCAAGCACAAACTGTCAGAATTTATTTCTCTTTTTTCTTTTTCTTCATATCTCATTCTAAATGTGAAACGTTACATTTATAAACGTTTCCTATGTATTCATTATAATAATAATAATAATAATAATATATATATATATATATATATATATATATATTATGAATATATATATATTAGCATAATGAATACATGAATAATGAATATATATATATATATTCATTATTCATGTATTCATTATCCTAATATATATATATATATATATATATATATATATATATATATATATATATATATATATATATATATATATATTAGGATAATGAATACATGAATAATGAATATATATATATATATATTAGCTCCTGAATTAAGTTTAATTCCAGTTGAGCACTCTCGGGCTGAGGTATGGGTTTGTAAACAGTGACTATTATAGCTATATAGCGAGACTCTTCGCAAGCCGAATTGAGTCACTCTCGGTCACTGGGCGTGTTTCCAAAAATAAATACGCTAAAAATCCACCTTCATACCAACCGTGCGCCGTGGTAGAATATCCGCCTGATACCAATTCAGTCGGGTTTCGATCCTAGCTAGAGGCAACCGGATGTCTAGCCGCACTGATGAGCTGTGATACAGCGAAACAGTCTGTCTGTGGATGACATTATATATATATATATATATATATATATATATGCCGAAGAGCGCAACCATATTAAACACAAGAATTCATTCACTAGCTCAATCACTAAATCTACTTTCAAAATCTACCACGATTCTAACTGTAGAAGCCTTAACATAATTTACCTCCTAGAATGCACACTATGCCAGAAACAATATGTAGGAAAATCTGAATGGCCCTTTCACTACGGAATTAATAATTATCTCAATCGAATTAAGTCGACTCCCCATGAAAAATTATTACCTGTAGAACAACATTTCCGCCTGGAAAAACACGATTTCAAAACACATGCCAAATTCACTATAATTGAGAGAATAGAAAAGTACAGAGCAGATAACATTAGAAAGATTTTAGTGTCCCATGAAAATAAGTGGATACAACGTCTAAAAACACAATATCCAGCCGGGCTAAACCATAAATTTAACAATAGAGATAGTACTAATATATAACTCAACAAATCAAAACCTACATACATTTCTCACCCACACAAGACAGACATGCTTACGGAGGTGTCGAGGCCTCACACATACACACACCCACATGAATATACACACATCATACTCGCTCACTCTCTAATGAGCCAAATGATAACAGACACCCACAGCAATACACACGCTTACACATATCATACTCACTCACTCCCTAAGAACCAAATAACACACACCCAAACACTAAACAGAGACACATCCCCTCTCCAGGACCGGTAAAACTGTCAAACTGACCAAGGGAATTCAGGGAAGCATAGATCCATCCAGCTCTTATCTCAAATATCAACAGAGACTGTTTGAACAACACAAGGAATGTTAAAACGTTCATGTTAAAAAGATAAAAAAATAAAAAAACAAATGAAAACTACAGACAAAAGTTCATTTTCTCCAACAAGACATTCATTTCTGTAGTTTACTGCTACCAACAAGCAGAAATATTTCTTCTCCTGATGATGGCCATTTTGGCCGAAACTAGTCGAGGAATCTAAATGAAATAATAATAAAAAAAATCGAAAGAATATTAATCTACAACCCAGTGTGTCTGAAGATTTTAATTTTTTAATATTTTTTATTGTTCAATATATATATATATATATATATATATATATATATATATATATATATATATATATATATATATTAGGATAATGAATACATATATATAGTGTCCATAGATTCAAGTTGCATTTTTATTAACTGCTTATTTACTCCTACAAATGTCTTATTCTCTGTCTCATAAAATTCTATATTCATACGGAATACTTGAAATTCACAACTTCGCTTTGAGAATCAATCATGAACCTTCATGTTTTTTCTATTATTCATCTACTTTTGCATTAGATACTCCCAAGGAAAATCTGTTAAGTGGTAAATATTATTTTATTAACTTTTCAGAGCATAATTCTGTCCTGATCATAATTTTAAAACAGATCAGTTTGGGAAACAGTGACTTATAAACAAAGTTGGCAAATACGCGTTAACCACTTCCATCTGCTAATACAATACGCTGAATAGATAAGGTGATATATACTACTGAGCACATTACATTTTCTTGCCAAATTTGTTTCTGCCAGATTATTGTAATTGTATCTCCAACTGTGCCGTTGAATTTAAATGCTCTCGGAAACGGTTTCCTCAGATGTGAAGGTAACACGTAGATCAAATAAGAAAAGTAAATAGCGAATTACTTATTCCTTTAAAATTTAGTCCATGAAAGGTTGTATCCTCGCACATTATTTAAGTAGTTGAATCATGGCTCTGAACTTGAGAAATCATCCATCAGCTTTATTCCAGTTTTGTCTTGCCATATTCATCTTGATGAACCAAAGCATTGATCTCTTCAACTCATAGCTCATTCAATTCACAGCAATTTGCTTATTGAAATTTTCTTCTGTTTCTTTCACAGCTTTTCGAAGTTTTCCCCATTTTACGCATGTTAAAGACAATCAGTCCAAAGAAAAGTGAATACGTAAGTAGTTATCAATTGAGGAAATTAAAATAACTGGTAAATAACTACATACAGTTGCAGTTATAAATATGAATTTACACACACAAACAAACACAATGCAATAATAGATAATATAAGCGTGTTTGTACGTGTTATGCATATCCAGACGTACATGAAAGTAGAAGCATAAAACATACATATATAATTACATACTTTGGTATTATCGGCATTGGTAAATTTTGTAAACGTACTAAAGTATTGTCCATGTGATGGCTGGAGTCTGTCGTCATGTATCTAATGTATAGTAGTTTAAAATGGGCTTAAAGATCGATTGCATTGAGTTAAAAATTCTTGCTTTCACGCCAGTGAACATGAAATCTAGTTGTACATGATCTTTGTCCAGTTTCGCGGCTTGACTTTTAATCAAACATTCGGAAAATTCCGAGTTTCGTTGCTTATTTCTTAAAGCCTAAATATTCAACTGATAATCGATATCTTATATTGAATGGTCAGATGTTTTTAAAGTACGGAAAACTATAACTGGTTAGTATCTAAACAGGAAGTCAAAATGCAGCCAAATATTTAGAAATTTTACTCCTGCAGCATGAAATCAATTGCCTCGAAGTTACATTGTAATTATCAATTTGATTGCTATAATGTAATCTTGTATATTTAAACCTTTTCAGTTTATTCTAATTTCCTTTTCAGCAATGGCCTTTTTATTCTTCTTCCTTACTCTCACTTCTTTATTCTTTAAATTTGGTTTTTCATGATTTTACTATTCTCTTTATTTGATTGCACGGATCAATATTAGTTCTAAATGTGTACTGGCTTTTTGCCCAGTTTTTTGCTGTAGCCTCGCGCATATACAAGTGGGTACTGAAAAGTTCTCTGCTCCACTCACCTCCCTAAATTTAACAAAAGAACAGATATACGGAACTCTAATGTATTTTTAGAATCTTTGAAATTGTCATTACATACCAGGAGAATTGTCATTTGTAAAAATTTGTCGTATATGACAGGAAATTTTCCGTATCCAGGAATATTTTTTTTATTGAAATATGTTACCTTGGATATATTGAGAACATTATATCAGTTTTTTATATAATTTTTTTTTATATTACACTGTTTCACGAGGGAAATATTACATTGTGTTTCTATCGTAAAATGTCGTAATGGGTTAAGTATTTTAGAAAAGCTCTTCAATCGCTTTTCCTGTTTTTGACATTCTTTTCTCTATAACGTCAGGTTTTGAATTCTCAATCCTTAAGTTTCAAAAGTTGTCTTTTATTGTATATTTCAAAACACATTCGCTTTATTTTCTTTTTGCTGATATCTATTATCATTTCTTCTTTACTCTTTAGCTTTTCCCTCCACTTAGCAAAAATTTCCCAATCAAGATGACGACGAGCTTTAATCTTTCAGACATAATGTATCAATGTTTCTGTTTTTCCAATAAACTATATTATCCTCATCGTCTGATCTGATGTAACAAACGCTTTTAAAGACATAAATGAGTTAACCAATCAAATTCACACAAATGCAACTTTCATCGGTGGCTACTTAGCTGAACTCATTTTATAGACATGAATGTTGCAACAGTCCAAACGCGACTCTAGAATGTGCACATTCTTATTAATAATTGTGCTATAGGTCGTTACTTTCACGTGGTTTTCATGCTTTAACTCTTAAAAATATACCGCCTAAGGCAAAAGAACTGGCAAAGATATTTCAGTCTCATATTTACAAGATGTGAACACATAGATTTTTTTATAATGTTATATCTCTTTAGGATGCACAGAGACCTTAATGTTATGTCACTTTAGGATGCACAGAGTCCTTTCCCTTATTATATGTGAATTGCCATGCATTCTTTCTGAAAAGGCAGTGGAGTAGATTTCCGTTGCCGTTACCAAGGTTTCAAATTCAAAGTTTTCGTTCTCTTAGACTAGTCTCCACCCAAAGCTAGAGAGCACCAGTCTACTCTGCTATTTAAATCATAGCTAAGAGAAAACACAACAGACTAACGCGGAATTTGAACTTGGTTCACCTATTCCACTTCCTGAACGCGCATATATATATATATATATATATATGAAGAAAAATATTTTGGAAAAAAAAAAAAAATCCTTAAATGCAATTATGTTGCATTTAAGGATTTTTGATTGTTTGTTTTTTGGTTTTTTTTTTTTTTTTTTTCCAAATATTTTTCTTCATTCGGTCGGATTTATATCCATTTATATTTGCTTATATATATATATATATATATATATATATATATATATATATATATATATATATATATATATATATATAGACTGAGTAACAAAAAATATTTAAAAACTTAAACTGAGTTGTATATTAATATATTTTTTTTATTATTTCAATTCGGCACTCGACTAGTTTCGGCCGAAACTAGTCGAGTGAAAATCCCTGCTTGTTAGTAGCAGTGAACTACAAGAGTGAATGACGGTTTCATGAATGACTGAATATATATATATATATATATATATATATATATATATATAATTATTTATTTAAAAATATGATTCCAATGCTACTTAAGAGTTCTCATGTTTCAAAACAATAGCCGAAAACCTCCATATAATTATTTGAATTAAATTGAATTAAACTACTAAGCTCTGTTCCATCTGCAAGCGAAATTTTTTGGGAATAATTTATTTATTTGTACGTTTGTACAAAATGTGGCACAAGGCCAAAAAGGGGGTTGGAGAAGGACGGTCATCTTCTGTCTTGATTCTAAACTTAGCTAGTCACAGACACGGACCCAAACACACCAACAAGAGTCCTATCACCAAAACAACACATTCACTCCTACCTTTCTTACTGCGTCCACCATAATACCTCAAATTCTCTATGAAATCCTAACTAGTCCCCATTGTACATTTCAAAGTCTGTGGGGGGAGGGGATAAAACAACAATTTAAAAAAACCCAATGATTATCTACAATACGATTTAACACTATTTACATAAAACAAAACAAAATAGGGTTAGTAAGAAAACCTCCCACAATCCCTAAATGTGGCAGAAACATCAGTTAACTGGACGAAATAATTGCGGGATTATAATATTATAAAAACAAACACGCCCACAGACACGCACTCATTTAGACACAATAACAAATACGAAAACACACACACGAAAACGAAAGTCATCCCGCAACAACCAGAGAACTGACATTACTGACCACCTAACGAGGGAGGGGATAGGGAATTAAACAAAAGAAAAATAGGGACAGGAATAAAAGGGGCCAGTGAGCATGCATACCCTAGCTAAGTTAACCATAAAACGGGAAACTAAAGATTTAAAATAAAAAACCTAAACTAGCCTAATATCGGGGCGGGTTGCCTCTGTTCAACCCTGATAGGACAAAATCCTGTACCTAACCGACATCCAAGTGCCACTCCAGGTCAGCCCCTTTCACTCTACACATTCGCGCAAGATTTACCAACCTTTTGCCGAATTCTGATGAAGAGAGTCGCCGCCTTTCCATCCTAATCTTGACTTTAAGCAGATGCCTAAAGTACAAGATCAGTTGGGAAGAGGTGAACTTCTCACCTCCATAGAATCCCTTCTGACGTGTCGACCAAATCACGACTCTCATAACTCCAAGCAAGCAGTGGAACACATAAAGTTCAACGGCGGTGCCACATTGCTACAAACAGAAGAGGCCTCAAGGACAAAGAACTTTCCGTGCAACATGCGAACCATGAGGCCTTTAACAAACTTACACAACGGAGCTACCAACTTGCAATGAAAGAAGACGTGACCTAGGGTCTCGACTTCCCCACTACAACGTCGGCAGTTTGGATATTTCTCCAAGCCCGCTGTGCAAAGCTTTTTGGCGACTCAGAGGGCCCCACGCATCACAAGCCAGGTGAGGGATGCCTCATCGTTATTGAGACATTTCAACCCGGGAGCCCAAGGCCAGATCGAGCGAGCCTCCTGCTTCGTACGACCGAGATCGTCAATCAGATCATCATGAACGGCCCCCCTAACTAATACTTGATATAATGCCCTATGAGACAACGCCTGGACGTTGGAGAGGCCATCCGACGCCCGTAAGAGGCGTTTCAGAGCAAGACGACATTCACGATAGAAGGAGCACTCGGCTCGGGGTAAACGGCGGGCCTCCTCCTCGCACGAGTGCACACTTCTCAAGGATGGGAAATTTCGATGGGCGTCTTCCTTCCAGAAGGCACCCTCCTCATCCGGTCCGCGACACAAACGATCTAGGAACCCGATGCGAAGCATATAGAGACGGATCTCGATGCTAGGCATACCTAGACCGCTTTCAGATGGATGAAGGCAACAGATCTCCCGAGAGACACTGGCAGCCTTGCCTCCCCACAAGAAGGAGAACAGGAGCTTCACTAACGCCAGCAAAGTGTCAGACGGAAGTGGAAGTACAGAGAGTCGGTAAGGGAGAATCGGGTAGATATGTGAAACACATAACTCCGCCCTCCCCTTTAAGGAAAGATTCCTCAGAGACCACAAATTAATTGCGATCTCGGCCTTCCCTTGTACCTCCGACCAATTCATTCCCAACTGGATATCTGGGCCGAACCAGATGCCGAGTATCTTGACCGGTCCATCCGTCCAGTGGAAAGGTCCAAGAAGAGAAACTCCCTTCCACGCACCCAACCGCAAGCCAATAGACTTATCGCAGTTGATCTTGGTCCCTGTCACCATCTCATAAGCACTGATTTCTTTGCTGACTTCGTTAATCTCGGCTCTGCTCAACAAAAGAACCGAAACGTCGTCAGCATAGGCAGAATACCTGGCACCAGGTAGGGAAATTCCGCGTAGGACCGGATTCGCCTTTAACTTGCGAAGGAAAGGTTCCAACGCAAGAACGTAAAGCATAGGCGAAAGCGGACAACCCTGACGAATAGATCGAGACAATACGAAAGGTTTCGATCTTACCCCGTTCACAGAAGACGGATCCAGGAGCGAAAGTACGGCCCGAAACCGGCAGCCGAAAGAACAGCCGAAAGAAATCGACGGTCAACCCTATCAAAGGCCTTGGACTGATCCAAATTGATCAGCGCGGTTTCACTGTCGACTTTCTCGATGATCAAGCGTACCATATGATGGTTTTCCTGAATAGTCCTGCCCTTCACAGCACAAGTCTGTTCGGAACCAATCAGACGACACAGGACAAGCTGCAAACGGTTAGCTAAGATCTTTGCCAAAATCTTTAACTCTGTATTTAACATAGTTAAAGGGCGAAAATTACCTATCCCATCCCCACCGTTTTTGTCCTTACGCAGCAACTTGATCACACCCCTGGTGAAGCGTTGAGGTATAGACCCCTGCTTCATCCAGTTGTTGAAAATCAGTTCCAGCAAAGGAACAAAAACGGGCGACTGCCTCAAGTAGAATTCGTAGGGAATACCATCTAATCCCGGAGATTTATCTAGGCCAACCTGTTTCAGCGCTTCCCAGATTTCCGACTCTGTGATGGGATCCTCGCACCTAGCCGCTTCAGCTGCCTCAAGGCAGGGAAAGTCGGCTAAATAGGCGTCGAACTGAGCAGGGCTCAGACCGGGATCCCTGGTAAAAAGATCCCGAAAATAATCCCGAAAAGTCTCACATATGCCCGAGTTTGTAGTCACGGTCCGCTTATCCGGCAATGTGACGCTCGTGATATGCCGCCGTGATGCATTCCTACTCTCCTCTGCACGCAGTTCAGCGTCCATGTTCGTCGCCTCAGAAGACATTCTTTTTAACCTAGCCCTAACTACCAAAGCTTGATCCTTCTTGATAAGCAAGGTCAACTCTGCCTTAGCTAAGGCTACTTCTCCACTATCACGGGATTTAACTGCCCGATCCACCCTTTGCTCTAAAGCCGTTTACGCCGCTAATCTATCTAGATTGAGTCGACGGCTAAAATCGGCAGCAAACGTTCGAATTTTAGATTTTAAATTATCCCACCAGGTGTTTCCCACAACCGCCCCCGTCAATTCCCTCTGAATCATTAGTAGCAGCTGGTCCCGGAATTCCTGCTCGCCAAATAACGTGCAGTTGAATTTCCAGTAACCAGCCATCCTAACCTTAGGCTTATCTAAGTTTACACGGACCCGGACAAGCCTATGATCCGAATAAACTATATAATGGAAACTTGGACACCCTAAGAGCCCTACATCGACTCTCCTAACTAAAACTCGATCTAACGCACACCTACAGCCGAGCTGCCATTATTAGTCCAAGTCCAAACTACCCGCTGAGGGTGCACATTTGACCCTATACGATCTATGTCGGGGTCAAGGATGGCATTTCAATCCCCCGCTAAACTACCCGATGTGATGTCGTGATAAACGTCCCGATCTGCCGAAACAGAGCACGCCGCTCAGTCTGGATATTGGGCCCATAAAACCCAATGAGACGCAAAGCCTTATCCTTTATGGTAACATCCAGCACGCAAAGTCTGCCTTCAAAGACTTGCTCACCAACCAAGAGACACCCCTCGAGCGTCCATCAAAACATGTTGAATAAAGGGTAAACTCCTTAGACAGAATGCCTTAATAATCGCGAGAAGAAAAACGGGTCTCTTGCACACAGCATATATTCACCCCTAAGCGCTGAGGTCACGAGCGGGCCTCACCCTTCGAGACTCGGACCTCAGGCCTCGGGCATTCAGACTAGCCAACCAGAGAGACAGTGTCAAATCGATTAGGGTTGTCCTTCAGGATAGAACATGGCTGGGGTGAGGACACCGACAGCTCGTCCCATAGAACAGGACGCCATCTCAATTTCGACGGTATCATCTTGAGACAAGCTGCCGATGTCCGAAGGATAAGTTAATTTAAGAGCCCTATAAAGAGATGGGTGAACAAAAACGGGGACCCTCCCTTTGAACTCATTGTTTGATTTATCCATTTCTGGGTCAAATAGGTAGGCAGCAGTGGGCACCATTTTTAGAGACGACTGGGCCTCCTCTATTATGCCCCAAATCTCCCGCGTACCCGGGCCAGTTCTTATGACGATCAGTATTCTTTTGGCGGAAGGGAAATTTTCGGGCACTTCGACATCCAATCCGTTGATCTGTTTAAAGTTCCATAAAACTTTTAGGGCTTTCGGGTTCCTAGTCTGCCCGAAAACCCTCTCCGCCTGTACCCGGGATACGCGGCAGACGTCGTCCCCTGGGAGATATGGTGGCTTATTTTTTTGTTTTTCTTCTTGTCAATAGCTGCCTGTGAATCGGGGCTTCTATTTCTTTTCTTTTGAGGAGATTGACTAGGTGTTTGAACAGGTGTATCTCTGGGAGTGGTGGAGGGTGTCATGCCGGAAGGAGTCTTAACAGGGGAAGGTTTTGTCGATTGATAATATTTAGACGGTGAGTTTGTCAATGATTTGGGCGGAGGTTGTTTGGTGAAAGTTTTTTTGGTTGATGAAGGGGAAGCCGGGGCAGAGGATAAGGGGCCCGGTGCCCCCAGCGATTTCTGATTTTTCGCCCGCTTTCCGTCCAGTTTCTCTTTGAACTTTTTGAGGTCTAAAATTTTTTGCCAGCTAGGCTCGTTCAATTTTTGGGCGTTTGTGGCATTTTCTTCATACGACGCCGAGGCGTCGCCCTCAGAGCTGGTAGAGGGAATGGGGCTGTAGGTGTTTTTATTCCCAGGGGTCATGATGGGACAGAGGCCCCACTGTCCGGATCTTCCCTTTGCCCCTAACTACGAGACGCCATTCCCCCATCTTCCTTCTCCTTATCCACACTTGTGGCAGGTGTTGGTTTTGGGGGTAATGTGGGCAAAGACCCAACCGAGGGATTTTTCCCACCGGTCCGCTTCGTAGTTAGGCCCACTACAGGTGCCGCGGATTTGACAGTCTCGGCCGATTTTGGTCGCCAGCGGCCGGAACTCAAGGGGCCTTCTTCCCTGGGCAGGAGGAGGAAAGGTGACCAGTCTCTCCACACCTCCAGCAAGTAGGTTTCCTACCGGTCACAATGACTGGAATTTTCCGGTCGCCTAAATCCAGACAGCTGGGGATGGACTTGAAGGCCTTCTGATCAAATAATAAGTCAAACCAAATTAAAAATTAAACGTTTACGGCCGAAGTCACTAAAGAAATAAATTAAATGAAAAAGAAATATAAAAGTATTAAACGAGTCAAACCAAAAATAAAAGATAAAAAGATTGCGACCGAGGTCGCTAATGAAATAAAAACGAGGGAGGGTATAAACTAAAAAGGAAATAAAAACAAAACTTTCTTTCTTTTTCTCTTTCCTTAAACGGTACCTATTTTTTAAAACGTGAACTGAAAAGAAATAAACAGAAATAAAAGGCAGTAGTCCGGTAAGACTTTGTCAAACCGGACTAAAATAAAAAAACAAAAATGTGGACCGAAGCCCAGAAAAGAAATAAATCAAACAAAAGAAATGAACGAAAGAAAAATAAAACTTAAGAAATAACTTAACTTTACAGAAAAAACTTGGTGGGCCGAAGAAAGTTCGTCGAAGTAAGCAAAAACAAGTTCATCAATCAGCAAAAAGATAAACAATAGAATTCCAAAAATCTCGACGCTTCTGGTCAAAAAATAGGTCTGACAAGAAATTTTTTGGGAATCACTTATTCCTGAAATTTACGCGTTTTATAAGCATATTCATTATTGAAATTAAAATGATTATGGTAACGGCTAGAGCAATCATTTAAAGAAAAGGGGCGTAAGGCTTAATAATTTGTATCAATATCTCAGTTACATTCAAAGAGGTCAAGTCACGGTAAGGTTGGGGTGTCTAAATTTAAAGCGGAAGATGACATCGTCTAGTCTGGTTAAGTGTCTATGGAGATTTATTTATTTTTTTATTTTATTTTATTTTTTCTGAAAGGGTTTTGTGTATATAAAAAACTGTCGTAAGTCGCTATTTGTTTTTTTGCCGACTTCATAAAGGGTTATCCTGTTTTTTCTTTTTTTTTGTATGGCATTTAAACTATTTATTTAGACTATGGAATTTAAAAATTATTTTATTGTTTATTTGTTTTTATGCTAATTATTCAATGCGAAAATTTGATGATGTCGGCAAAAAACCGTTAACTCATGTCTATTGTTTAATAGATTTTTATTATTTAGAAACTTAATAATGTGTAGTTTTTCATGTATGCTCTACTTTGTATCGAGCACTATTTTTTTTGAAATAATAACAAAAATACTAAAGAACTTTGGATTATTTACCTAAAAAGTTCTTTCCTATTTTCTATATAATTTTTACACACACACACATATATATATATATATATATATATATATATATATATATATATATATATATATATATATATGGGTGGAAATAAAATGTGAAAGTACAATGTGAATAAAAATAAAAGGAAAACTTAGCGGATGCGTTCCTTTTATCAAAGCAAATGTAAGGATTTTATTTTGTGACATGTATTTATATACAAGAGCAAAGATTTCATTGTTTTTTCTTTTTGTTTAGTTTTTTGTTTTGTTTTTTTTCAAAATTTTTAGCATATCGTAGACCTAAGAACCTAAAAGAAATCATAGGTAGTAACCACATTTCAGGGGACAAGATAATCCGTAATAAACCAACAACAAAAACAACAGGATTTTCCCATTCAAAGGAAGCTTATGCTGCAACCACATTAAACACAAGAATTCATTCACTAGCTCAGTCATTAAATCTACTTTCAAAATCTACCACGATTCTAACTGTAGAAGTCACAACATAATTTACCTCCTAGAATGCACACTATTCCAGAAACAATATGTAGGAAAATCTGAATGGCTCTTTCACTACAGAATTAATAATTATCGCAATTGAATTAAGTCGACTCCCCATGAAAGATTATTGCCTGTAGAACAACATTTCCGCCTAGAAAAATACGATTTTAAAACCCATGCCAAATTCACTATAATTGAGAGAATAGAAAAGTCCAGAGCAGATAACATTAGAAAGATTTTAGAGTTCCATAAAAATAAGTGGATACAACGTTTAAAAACGCACTATCCAGCCAGGCTTAACCATAAATTTAACAATATAGATAGTATTAATATATAACTCTACAAATCAAAAACTACCCACATTTCTCACACACACAAGATAGACACGCTTACACTTATACGCACACCGACACGAATATACACGCTTACACACATCATACTCACTCACTCTCTAATGAGCCAAATGATAACACCAACCCATAGTAATATACACACATCATACTCACTCACTCTCTAAGAACCAAATAACACACACACTTAACAGCGACACATCCCCTTTTCAGGAACCAATAAAATTGTCAAAATGACCAAGGGAATTCAGAGCAGCATGAATCCATCCAGCTTTTATCTCGAATAACAACTTAAAAGAGACTGTTTAACCAACACAAAGCCTGACCAAAATTCATGTTAAAAAAAAATAAAATAAAATGAAAACTACAGACAAAAGTTCATTTTCTCCAGAAGGCATTCATTTTTGTAATTCACTGCTACCAGCAAGCAGAAAATTATTTTTCTCCTGATGATGGCCATGTTGGCCGAAAATAGTCGAAGAATCTAAATGAAATAATAATAAAATCGAAGGAATATTAATATACAACCCAGTGTGTCTGAAGATTGTATATATATATATATATATATATATATATATATATATATATATATATATATATATATATATGTATGTATGTATGTATGTATGCATGTATGTATCTCTGCGTGTCTGTATGTATATGTGTCTGTGTGGAGGGTAGGTACTCATCTCTATGCTTGTCAGTTTCTAACATGTACTTTGATTCTTTGTCTTCTTATCCCCCAATGTTGCTTTCTCTCTCTCCCTACCTCACTTTCTTCCTCTCCCTTTCCCTCCCTGCCTGTCTCTATCTCTCTCGCCTTCGCCCTCTCACTTAACATGTATGCCTGATTTTAATGTGTCTCCCCGGACTTACAATGAGATGGAATCAAACGCTGTTCTTTTATCCTATTATTTTTTCCTGGTCTTCTTTGTATGTAAAACTGCCAGGTCAGACGAAACCGAATGACTTTTTTTCTGTAAAGAAAAATAAAGAAGGTTGGAATGTATTAGTTTGATACTTAAGGCGATGTCCATTTTGTTCTTTAATGTTTAATCACTTATTAATACTTTAAATCTATTTGAAAATTAAATGAACTAATTTTTGTATACTGGACAATCAGCCTAATCAGCCATATAAAGAAACATCCGAATTCTTGTGAATAGAGCGCTCAACAGAATCAGACCAGAAATAAGACTGGAGCAGTGTAGATTCGTCAAAGACATTGAAACAAGGAACGCGATATTTATGCTCAGAATGTTATCAGAAAGAACAATACAAATGCAGAAGGACATGTACCTGTGTTTTATAGATGACTCAAAGGCGTTTGATAAAGTACGTCACAAAGATCTGTTGGAATTGATCAGCCATCTTGGCATATTTGGGATGAACATTAGAATAATCGAGAACCTTTACTGACAGCAAACTACCTGCATACGAATAGAAAATGTGTTCAGTAAATATACAGAAATTGAAAGGAGTGAAAGGAGAGAAGGATGAATATTCTCATCGAACTTTTTCAACCTATACAGCGAAGAATTTTGAGATAATTAGATACCTTCAGTTTGGGCGACCACAATCTTAACATAAGATATCCAGATGACACAATGTTGATAGAATACACAGATAGAAAACTACAAAATCTCCTACAGAATGTAATGAAGGAAAGTGAGAAGCAAGGACTAAATAATACAGGATGCATGGTTATTGGGATAACCAAAGATGCATTCCAAAAGTATAAGCAGGGTATTAAGAGATAGAAAATGGATAGCAAAACAGGATTTAGAAATAATGAAAAGACAGAATTTATTTAGAATTGCAAGGGACAGGAAATTATGGAGTGTCATGATCGTCTATGTCCTGAAGAGGAAACGGTACATAAAGAGAGAGATCTACACCAGACAACTTGGTTAACCTTTACTTTTTCGCTGTGCATGAATTCGAAAGTATATGATTCGATTTAACATGAAGTTAAAAATATCGACTGGGCCTAAGTGAACTGCTTCTCAAGCTATCAACTGAGGAAAGCTGTTAGGAAAATTAACAGAAAAATGAGAGAAATCAAAACTAAGAATTCAAAACAGAAAAGGGAAAGAATCAAAATATTTTATTTTAAATATTTTGATCCTTTTCAATACTTTTATAATGTTTTATTTGCATTTATTTCATTTTAATTCTCTTATTTTATGACTGATTTCACAACTTAACTTTTTAACTTTCACATTGATTTTTCATTTTCTTTAAAATTAGTTTGATGGCCTTGTTGTAAATTCTCTTGTTCCTTAATTGCACTTGATGCTAGAAAGATTTCTCCCATGAATTGAGAACTGTCTAAAAGTTTGATTCTCATATATATGTGTGAATTTATATACATATGAATAAAGACAAAAGGAAAACTTGTCTTAGATGACATGTTTAGTCCTCTGACAATAAAATAAAATCCTTACATTTGTCTTGATATAGTCTATCAAGACAAATGTAAGGATTTTATTTTGCAACAAGTATTTATGAACAAAAGTAAAAATGTTGTTATTTTTTTTTCAGAACTAAAAAAATAAGAACGCACATAGGCATACTGAAAGTCAACGTAAATTATTGAGGATGCTTAGTGTTATAATACAATGTCTAATAAACGAAAGTGAATAAATGTTGCTATAGTTGAATTTTTCGATAATTGTTTTTTATATTACTTTAGTTTGAGTAAGTTATGCTTATTAAATAATAAAATGTTTTAAATTTAACCATTTTCCTTTAATTTTTAAATTTTTTATAGTCATCATGTATGTTGGCTTGGGAAAGAGGTATTTCTTTTAGGAAAGGAGTTATTTGGAAAAAATCTGGGGTCCAGATTTACAATTTGCTAAGCTTCGATAGCGGTACTCTTAAGTTAATTTCTCTTTTAAAGTGGCGTTCTTTAGATTGAAGTTGTGGTTAAATTTATTTCTATGTATGACTAATGCATTTAATAAATTTGTGTGCATATAAGTTTCTTTCTTTTTAATTTTTGAAAGTTCCCCCAATATATTGTAAAGAACAGTTGTGACATTTTATAATTATTATTATGTCTATTTTGGTTCTGAGTGTAACATAAAAGTTTTGGAGGTGATTGTAATTATTTTGATATTGTTAAGATTGAATAGATTGCTTTGGGTAGTAGATGTTAAGATGTTAGTAGGAAGTATATGTTTTTATCTAGCTTATTGTCATTGCTATTGGTATTGTTGTTGTTGTTGATAATGTCATTATCTTTTTTGTAGTTTTATATTTTGTATGTCTTTCTCTTAGCATTGTGGATGAAATAATGAGAACAATGAAGATTTTTAAAGGTATTTTCTATGTATATTTATTCTTCAGACAAATATTGGTGGCTACAGATTGTTAGTGTATTTAAATAGAATTCTATGATTATTCCAGATTTTATTCTGTTGTTGTAGTGAGAATAGAAATTAATAAGGTCATCCTTGTTGGTAGATTTTTTGTAAGCCTCCAACTGACGGTCATTATTGGTTCTATGTACAAGGGTGGACTGAAAAGTGCATAGACTGAGCATGAAGGATTGAGGCTAGACCTGTGAAATCCTACATGCATTAATTCTACTTCTTATTAATAACTGCATTGTTTTTTTCCAAGTAAACTGACATCTGACTGTTCGACGAAGACTGTTCATCTTGGTAAAAAAAGTCATCAACAGCAGATATGACATCATAATCACTAAAATACTGGTTCCCAGCTAAGTGTTTTTTTTAATGTTGGGGAACAGACGATAGTCAAATCAGGAGAATAGGGAAGGTAATCAACCAGTTCAAAGCCATAATCACACACAGCAGCCATCGAAACCAAGGACTTGTGTATTGGAGCATTGTTCTGGTGAAACACCTTTCATCATTTTTCCTGGACGTTTGCTCTTGATAACTACTTGTAAGTGCCTCAGCAAGTTGGTATCCCACTACCTGTAGATAAAACGACCATGACCTTCTTCGGAGTAGGTGAGAAAGGATGTTTTCACTGCATGCTCAAAGTTATAATAACATCACGATGCCAAATTTTGTTCATTTTTAAAAGTCGCTACTAGTTACTTTTGAAGTCTTCTTTGTCAGTTTACCTGGAAATAAACATTGTAGTTATTAATAAGAAGAGTTCATTAATGAATGCAAGATTTCAAAGTTCTTGCACCACACCTTCATGGAAAGCCTATGATATCTAAGAAGAGTAACGTGTTACTAGTTTCAGATTCAAAGGTAAAATAGTAGGTTCAACGTTAAGTTTGTTAACAAGATCGGGTGAAACTGTTATGTGCATATATTAAGATTATCCGTATATCTAAAATAAGGAAGAATTTTATGGTAAAATATATTTTTGAAAGATCTACTTTCTAGAAATTCTAAAAATAGACAAACAAATGCTATTTTTGTCTATGAAAATTGTTATCAAATGTGAAAAAAATGGTTTGTGATTAAAACGCATATTATTATAAGCATATGTGTAGGAAGAGTTAATTTTATTTTTATTTTGTCAAATGTGGCTTTAGTAAATTTAAGCATTTTTACGGGAATATTTTTATAAAAAGATTTATTATCTAAACTACTTATATATATATATTCTTATTTCTTTGGCGGTTTTTTTTAACTTATTTGAAAGATAACCAGAATTTTTTCCATGTGAGGAGATAATTGTGCCAAGAAGTTTGGATTAAAATTTTGGCAAGTAGTTTACATTGGGTACTACCTATCTCAGATATAATGAGACTCATCGGAATGCCTGATTTATGCATGTTTGGTAATCAGTAGAATATGGGTATCGGTTGATGTTCGATGAGTTGTTTTTATTTTAATAATTTCTTGATTTCATTTTTAAATCTTTCTCTGTCTTGTTTATAACTTGTGTTCGTTTATTTTTTCATATATATTGTCGTCTTCAAGAAGGAGTTTCATTTATTCTTGATATGCGTGTATATCCATAATTATAATTCCACCGGCTTTGTCGGAAGGGGATACATAAATGTTTTGTTATTAGATATTTCTCTTAGAGCTTTCATATATCTATGAGAAAGTGTAGTGCCATTGTTTTTTTGTTTCTTTTGTTTTTTTCATGTGTTTCTGTTATTAATATAATTTGCTTAAATTCAAGTTCTTGGTAGTTTTTCTATAATAAAATCAATATGTTTTTAATCATTTCACTCCATGCAAGTTAGTTTAACCACTAAGACACAAGGGGGTCACTGGCTGTGAAAGAATAAGAAAAAGAGATAACATTATTAAGGAGCGGAGACAATAGAAGAGTAATCAAAAATACATTAGATAATTATTGAATATGCATTTACATTTTTGAAGATCAACGTTGACGGGAAAGCATGGAGTTTGCAAGAGAGTTCAACGAGTGAGAAGTGCAGGAAAAGAAACTGTTAGCATAGAACTTACGGTTACATCTAGCCAAATCAACTGCGCTTAAATTAATAAAGTGTAGGTAATGTAACGAAGAATTCATTCGAACAATTACCATGAAAGATTTTATAGTAAAGGCACGGAGAATCTACACTAAAGCGGTAGAAAAGTGGCTGAACCTGTGCTGCCAGGTCAGGATCAATAATATTGCTAATTCTTTATTTTGATTTTCTATAAATACAGCAGGAACACTGGACCATATACAGCGGCAATATTCAAAGGAAGGTCGAATGGTAGACTTATAAATATGTAAGATAGATTATGGAGGAAAAAACTAAGACGACACAGTGAACCAACTTTCTTAGCAACAGACCTGTCAATTGATTCAATATAATCTTTCCACTTCATGTCAGCCTAAAATGTTATCCCAAGAAGGCTCAACAAGTTACTCTATTGAACGTTAGCATCAGCAATGCTTATGAGAAGCAGAAAAGGGGTCTCTCAAATGATTAATAGAGAGAAGTTTCGTTTTGAAGGCATTAAAATTAACATGCCTATCCTTGCCCCAATTAACAGGGTCATTTTTTAGATCAACTGTCAATTTGACCTTATCGAAATGATCAGACTTACCATCAAGACAGGAGTAAATATTTGTGAGATCAGCATAAATACTAAGTTGGGAACTAATGTCATCAGGAAGGTCATTGATGAAAATTAAGAACAAAGTAGGTCCAAGGATAGAGCGCTTGGGGGCATCAGTACAAAATGATCTAGAAGAGTGGGCGTTCAAGGTAACTTTCATTTCGCGATTTGATAAGAAAGACTGAATCAGTTCGAACATACATCCAGAAATACCATAACCTTTCAACTTTTGAAGAAGACCGATATGCCAAGCCCTGACTAACGCTTTCGAGATATCCAAAACAACAGTTAGAGTTTCACCATTTCTGTATAAAGCTTGATAGACTCTTTCAGTAAAAATCGTTAATACATCAACGGTTAACCTAGAGAAGCGAAAGCTTTCTTGGAAGAATACTCTGCGATATGAGATGCTTAATCAATCTGGAGTTGCCTATGGCCTCTTGTAGTTTGCCAAAAAGAGGTGGGAGGTTAATAGGCTGATAGTTTGAAGGGTCAGACAGTTTACCTGAGTTCCTATAGACTAGAACGACAGAGGAAGATTTCCAACAAGCAGAAAAGCAAGAGGTGGCGAAGCATTTAGTGTAGAATTTAGAGAAAACAGGAACCAGTTCGGACTATTACATGGTTACCAACTGGTCCACATGCTTGGAGATGATAGAAGAAATTATGGAAGGAGTTATATGTATATCACCCAATAGAGACTCAGCTCTAAGAAGAAATTTAAGAAAAAATGCTCCAGATGAGTCAAGAGTGAAGTTTGTAGAAAATTAATCAGCAAAACATTCTGCTTTATCAGCAGATGTTAACACGTCAAACTGAGTGAAGATATTCATTTATTTAATATATTATTGCAGATCCGTCAGTAGCAACGAGAGCCAAATTTGTTGGAAGTTATACGGTAGCATTCTATCAGCAGTGACCTAGTATATATAAATAGCCGAGAAAAATAAAATAAATTATTAAATAAAAGATCCGTGCTCATCTCAAAATGCAGCATGAAAACAAATTTTTACTACGTTACTTAAAATTCGAAAACGGAAAGTATAAAATAAAATAAATAAACAAAATAAAATAAACAAAATAAAATAAGCAAAATAAATTAACAGAAATAAATTACCAAATCACACCTGTTAAAATAGACGAAATAAAATAAAAATAAGAAACAAATTTAATGAACCCAAATAAATAAAGTAAACAATAAACAAATTAGCAAACCATTATGACCAAAATATTAGTTAGACTATAAAAATCAAACAAAAAATCGGACAAAAAAATAGCTATAACTGTTATATAACGATAAAAGAGAAAAAATACAACGTTACTTAAAAATCGAAAACCGAAAATATACAGTATAACAAATAAATAATAACAAGTAAAATAAATTGATCTAAATTCATCCAAACAAATAAATAAACGAACAAACCGATTACGATAAACTAACCGTTAGAAAAAACAAATAAAGTTAATCAATCCAAATAAATACATGAAATAATAAACAAAATAAAAACTGTTCCCGTCAAAATAATAGTTAGAATAAACTACAACAATCAACCCCAAAATTGAATAAATAACTTTTATTATCTTCCCAAACCAAAACAAAACTATGAAATAAGCGATATAAACAAATTGTCACTACGTTAATAAAAACACCGATTAAAATAAAAATGAATAAATAAATAAATGAGATAAGAAATAAAAATAAAAAATAAAAATAAAAAATAGAAAAAAGCAAAATAATTTAACCCAAATAAATAAATAAACAAATAAATGACTTCCGGTAAAATAACCGCCAAAATAGACTACCACTGACCTGTATATATAAATAGCTGAGAAAAATAACAGCACTCATGGCCTGACGATTGTATCTAGCATGAAACAGACTGTCGCCTCTAAGTGTTGACTTCTATGTTCACTTTTATATTTACACACGCTCTATCCCTGATATTGAGCACTTTACCCATAAATATAGCACATCTTAAGACTATATTTCTGCATATATATATATTTATATGTGTGTGTGTAGTTGAATGTGTGCATGTTTATGTGTTTGTATATATATATATATATATATATATATATATATATATATATATATATATATGAATATATCTACTCATAGTTATATTTTTGTACATATATGTATGTATATATATATATGTGTGTGTGTGTGTGTTTGTATTGATACCTGTTATGTATGTACTTGTTTATATATTTATGTGCTTGTATATGCATGAGTGTAAACTTAGGCACGTATCTGCATATATATATATATATATATATATATATATATATATATATATATATATATACATACATATATGTCTGTGTGTATTTGTGTGTTTGTATATATATATATGTGGATGTGTATATATATATATATAAATATATATATATGTGTGTGTATGTGTATGCATATATGTAGTTACACACACTCACATATATATATATGTGGGTGTATGTGTGTATATCTTCGTATGTATATCTGTATATCTTTGTGTCTTGGAATGTATCATCAATGCTAACTAAAATTACTTTTGTTTGATAATGGTTTTATAGACTTAACCAACAGTTGTGTTTCGTTAAATTTTAGTCTTGTATGGACTTTACAGTCCTTTATCGTCACTAAGATAATATTCTTAGAATATATGTATATGTAACGTTTATGTATGTAAATGTGTATGTATGTGTGTCTGTATATATATACATATATATGTGTATATTTATGTATGTTTATATGTAATATGTATATGTTTGTATATGTTTATATATGTATATTTATATGTTTCTGTATATATATATATATATATATATATATATATATATATATATATATATATATATATATATATATATATATAGTCGTACCCGCTTGGAAAAACCTTAGGTATTTCGGCTTGTAGTTGAACAAACCAATACCCAAGGAAAAATGAGGAATAAAAAAAAGGAAGAACTAAGAACATGAAATTGAGATGAAACCGATCGTCCAGAATTCAAGCTCAGAGTCCAAAGAAAAAAACCCTCTAAAACGAATAAAAGTAACTACGTAAAGTGCTCAATACACGAAGTAGAGCAAACGTACTACAAACCTAAAGAGCCAGGTAAACCTGCCTAGGTTTCACCTAAACGGATCTTCAGGGTAAAACTGGCCAAAGAGGTAAAAATGGAACAGAATATATAGCTTAAACCAAAAACAACCATGATCACGTGAGAGAAAAAAACAAAAACAAAAAAAAAAAAACAAGTAAAGCCAATAAACACTCAACAACGAGGGTTTAGGGTTTACGTTCTTTATTCAACAACGAAAAAAAAAACTATTCTAATAACCAGTGTCGACACCTACTAAGAATTTCCGATTTTAGATTTAATAAATTATTGGGTTCTTTATAGCTAGCAATAGCTAACTTTTCCTCCGTGCATAGTGTTGTAAGTAATTCCCACAACCTGCTCCCCCTGTTTGGTTTAATGGACATACTCAAAAATATGCTTATAAATAAGCTAGGTTAATTCTTTTCTTTGGCAGCTGTATTAAGTTACAGCGACTGTCGAACTCTCTGCATTAGCAGAGAGGAACCCGGACGAAGCTTTGCCGAAGGGCAAGGTTTCGTTCGGGGAGGTTGACAGGACTTGAACCCGCCTAGGCGGGTTCGATGGCTATATTTTTGGCCGAGCCTACGGGCTCGGGAAACTCACATTAAACTCGGCCTTGTGCCACATTCAATCCTCGTGGGGGATCGATAAATACGGCAGCTGAATTAAGTGAGCGTTGAGGACAGCTTTTTATTGCTCGTCTCTTTTTGGAATTTACCCTTTTGCTATTTTGAACTTCATTTTGGTTAAAGTTTGTTTATTTTAATTTTACATTTTTGTGACTGCATTGAAAAAGTTTTTTGATTTTTCTTTTTTCCCTCCATTTTATTTTTACCCATTTAACAGTATATGAGGTCCCTCCTCAGCTTATCGCGGAACAGCTCGCTGCTTTCTTTTCCCAGTACGGCAAAATTCTGGGCGCCTCCTATGATAGCCTGAGCGGGGGTGGAGCTTTGATATCATGCTGGACGAGAAAGCCTTCCGATCCATCCTCAACTGTCTGAATGTCGGTAGCTTGAACGGTCATAGTAACGGACCGAAGACCGGTATGCTGGAGGTGTGGAGTGACTGGTCATTTCTCCTCCTGCTGCCCAGAGAAGAAGGCCTCTGGTAGGCAAGCTCCAGTTGACCAACATCCCCCTCTGACCGCGTCGGTACCTTCCGCCTCGCCTGTAATGGGCGTACCAACTTCCGGGACCTGGTCGGTTGATCCACCGGTTGCGATATCATCAAAGACCACATTCCCCAAAGAGCCTTCGCCCGCTGCTAGTGTAGTTGTGGAGAAGGGGGAGGGGGAATGGCTGGTAGCTGGTAGGGCCAGAGGGAAGCACCGGACAGCGGGTCCTCAGTCCCCTGAAGCCCCGAGGGCTAAAGACACGCACAGTCTCACTCCCTCTCGCAACGTTAAGGGTGATGCCCCGGCCAAACAGCTATATTTCAAGGAACAACAAAAAAAAGTACGATCCAGCTTATGAAAAAACGGAAAAAAATAAAGGAATTAAAGAAAAAATTGGACAGCGAAAATTTTTCTAATCCTCGTCTTTTTTCCGTCCAAGTTTTCGGCCCGGTCCGCTCCTTCTCCCAAGAAAAAACCTTCCCCTCCGACAACCCCACCCAAATCTCGAGACCCCAGCCCTTACAAACATAGGTCCTTTTATACTCCCCTTCATACTCCCAGACCTTCCCCTGTTAAACAAATTTCATCCCGCACCCCTTTGCATACTCCCAGTCCTTCCCCCGTCAAAAAAGCTGAAATCCCTCCTCCTTCTTCTAAACGGGAAGCCCCACTCAAGTACATAATGAAAAAAAAGAAGAAAAAAACACATTTTCAACACAGGGGAAGATATCTACAAAATTAACGCAGCTCAGACAGAGAGAGCCCGGGACTATGGAAATAGGGTTAAAGACCTAAAATATCTTTTATCCATTAGGCAATATGCCGATCTGGATGTTGAAATACCC
Source organism: Acanthosepion lycidas (assembly GCA_963932145.1). Classification (NCBI taxonomy): domain Eukaryota; kingdom Metazoa; phylum Mollusca; class Cephalopoda; order Sepiida; family Sepiidae; genus Acanthosepion; species Acanthosepion lycidas. The sequence goes on along the minus strand of OZ010585.1, from coordinate 78,001,985 downwards.
CCAAATTTCCCGCACGCCCAAAGGGTCCTAACGGTTATACGGACAGGACCTGGCTCCAAACCAATTTGGACAATGTTAGAGGAGGCCATTATGTCTTTCAAGATGGCCTTGCCTATCGCCATAGTGCAGAACGAGAATTTAAAGCAGCTGTCTAAACTTTGTGCAGGGAGGGTCCCCGTTTTAGTTCACCCATCCCTGTATAGAGCACTAAAATTGACTTTCCCCTGGGATATCGGCGGAATCACCCAAGACGGTACCATCAAAAATGAAATGGGCCATGGGTCTATGGGAGAGGCTGTCGGTATCCTTACCCCGGCCATGTTTAATTCAGGTAAACAACCCTAATCGGACTTCTCGATGGCGCTCTGGTTAGCTACTTTAAATATGCGGGGCCTGAGGTCCGAGTCTCGCAGGGCAAGGCTCTCTCGTGACCTTCAGCGCCTCGGGGTGAATGTTTGTTGTGTGCAAGAGATCCGGTTTTCTTCTCATTACCGTGAGGATATACTGTCTAAGGGGTTCGCCCTTTATTCAGCATGTTTTAATGGTCGTTTGAAGGGTGTCTCTTTGCTAGTGAGCAGGTCTTTGAAGACTGCATGTACCCTTGTCTTCACAGATCCGGCGGGCAGGCAATGTGTGCTGGATGCTACCATAAAGGATAAAGCTTTACGTCTCATTGGGGTTTATGCGCCCAATAACCATGCTGAGCGGCCTGCTTTGTTTCGGCAGATCGAGCCGTTTTTGATGACTTCTCGTCGGGTAGTTTTAGTGGGGATTGGAATGCCGTCCTTGACCCCGATATAGATCGTATAGGGAAAAATCCGAGTACTAAAAATCCTGATGTAAAGGCATTTCGGGACTTAATCGGCGGGTTTGATCTTGTCGATAAGTTCCGGAATGAGCACCCTCGGGAGGTAGCATGGACTTGGACAAATAGTGGCAACTCGGCTCCTGGCAAGCTTGCGAGCTACCTGGACCGAGTCTTAGTTAAGAGAGTCGATGTAGGGCTCTTAGGGTGTCCAAGTTTCCACTATATAGTTTATACGGATCATAGGCTTGTCCGTGTCAGTGTAAACTTAGATAATCCTAAGGTTAGAATAGCTGGTTACTGGAAATTCAACTGTTCATTATTTGGTGAGCAGGGTTTCCGGGACCAACTGCTACTAATGATTCAGAGGGAATTGACGGAGGCGGTTGTGGGAACGCCTGGTGGGATAATTTAAAATCTAAAATTGGAACGTTTGCTGCCGATTTTAGTCGTCGACTCAATCTAGATAGATTAGCGGCGCAAACGGCTTTAGAAGATAAAGTTGATCGGGCCTTGAAATCCCGTGTTAGTGGGGATTTAGCCTTAGCTAAGGCAGAGCTGTCTTCCTTGCTTATCAAGAAGGACCAAGCTCTGGTAGTTAGGGCTAGGTTAAAAAGAATGTCTTCTGAGGCGACGAACATGGACGCTGAACTGCGTGCAGAGGAGAATTGGAACGCGTCTAGGCGAAATATAGCGTGCGTCACATTGCCGGATAAGCGGACCGTGACTACAAACGCGGGCATATGCGAGGCCTTTCGAGATTACTTTCAGTATCTTTTCACCAGGGAGCCTGGTCTGAGCCCTGCTCAATTCGACGCCTATTTGGCTGACTTTCCCTGCCTTGAGGCAGCTGAAGCGGCTAGGTGCGAGGGTCCCATTACAGAGTCGGAAATCTGGGAAGCGCTGAAGCAGGTTGGCCTGGATAAGTCTCCGAGACTAGATGGTCTTTCTTACGAAGTTTACTTGAGGCAGTTGCCCATTTTTGTTCCTTTGCTGGAACTGATTTTCAACCACTGGATGAAGCAGGGGTCTATACCTCAACGCTTCACCAGGGGTGTGATCAAGTTGCTGCGTAAGGACAAGAACCGTGGGGATGGGTTTGGGAACTTTCGCCCTTTAACCATGTTAAACACAGAGTTAAAGATTTTGGCGAAGATCTTAGCCAACCGTTTGCAGCTTCTCCTGTCTCGTCTGATTGGCCCCGAACATACTTGTGCTGTGAAGGGCAGAACTATTCAGGATAACCTTCATATGGTACGCTTGATCTTAGAACAAGTCGACAGTGAAACCGCGCTGATTAATTTAGATCAGTCCAAGGCCTTCGATAGAGTTGACCATCGGTTTCTGGAGTCTGTCCTTTCGGCGGCCGGTTTCAGAGCCGACTTTCGCTCCTGGATCCGACTTTTGTATGCGACCCCCGGTGCGCCGGTGGAAGTGAATGGGGTAAGATCGAAGCCTTTCTTATTGTCTCACTCCATTCGTCAAGGTTGTCCGCTCTCGCCTTTGCTGTACGTTCTTGCGTTGGAACCATTCCTTCGCAAGTTAAAGGCGAATCCGGTCCTGCGCAGAATTTCCCTGCCTGGGGCTTCTACCTCAGCCAGGTATTCTGCCTATGCTGACGACTTTTCGGTTCTTGTGTCGAGCAGAGCCGAGATTGACGAAGTCAGCAAAGAGATCAGTGGGTATGAGATGGTGACAGGGGCCAAGATCAACCGCGATAAGTCTGTTGGCTTGCGGTTGGGTGCGCGGAAGGGAGTTTCTCTTCCCGGACCTTTCCTCTGGACGGATGGGCCGATCAAGATACTCGGCGTCTGGTTCGATCCTGATCTCCAGTTGGAAATGAATTGATCGGAGGTGCAAGGGAAGCCGAGATCGCGGTTAATCTGTGGTCTCGGAGGAGACTTTCCCTGAAGGGAAGGGCGGAAGTATGTGTCTCACACATCTATCCGATTCTCCTGTACCGACTCTCTGTACTTCCACTCCCGTATGCCAGACTAATTTTATTAGTACGGGCCTTGTTCTCGTTCTTGTGGAGAGGCAAGGCCACTATGGTATCTCGCGAGATCTGTTGCCTTCATCCCTCTGAAGGCGGTCTGGGTATGCCTAGCCTGAGATTCGTCAACATATGCTTCGCATCACCTTTCTAGACCGAATGTGTCGCGGATCGGATGAGATGGGCGCCTTCTGGAAAGAAGACGTCCATAAACATTTCCCATCCCTGAGAAGTGTGCGCTCGTGCGAGGAGGAGGCCGGACGTAGACCCCAAGCCGAGTGCTCCTTCTACAGCGAATGTCGTCGTGCTCTGAACCTCCTCTTTCGGGCTTTGGATGGCCTCTCCAACGCCCAGGCGTTGTCTCGCAAGGCATTGTATCAAGTGTTAGTTAGTGGGGGCCGTTCAAGATGATCTAATTGGCGAGCTCGGTCTTACGAAGCAGGAGGCTCGCTCGATATGGCCTTGGGCGCCTGGGTTGAAATGCCTCAATAACGATGAGGCATCACCCACCTGGCTGGTGATTCGTTAAGCCCTCTGGGTCGGCAAGAGACTTTGTTCAGCAGGCTTGGAGAAATATCCAAACTGTCGTCGCGGTGCGGGGGAAGTCGAGACCATTGGTTACGCCTTCTTTCAGTGCAAGGCGGTAGTGCCGTTGTGCAGGTTTGTTGCAGGCCTCATGGTTCGCATGCTGCAGGGAAAGTTTTTTGTCATTGAAGCCAGTTCTGTTTGTAGCAATTTGGTGCCGCAGATGACGAAGGCTGAACACTGTGTTCTGTTGCTTGCTAGGGGTTATTAGAGTCGTGATTTGGACGACACGTCAGAAGGAATTCTATGAGGGCGAGAAGTTCACTTCTTCCCAACTGATCTTGTTCTTTAAGCATCAGCTTAAAGTTAAGATTAGGACGGAAAGGCGGCGGCTCACCTCATCAGAATTTGGCAAAAGGTGGGTGAATCTTGCGCGTATGTGCCGAGTGAAAGGGGCTGACCTTGAGTGGCATTTTGATGCCGGTTAGGCATTAGGATATTGTATTCCTGGGTTGAACATAGGCAACCCATCCCGAACTTAGGTTAGTGTAGGTCTTGTTTTTTGATTTTTAGTTTTTCTTCTTTTCAGTAAACTTAGCTAGGGTGTGCTTGCTCATTGGTTCCTTTTATTTCTGACCCCATTTTTTTTCCTTTAGTTTAACTCCCCATCCCCTCCCTCGTTTAGGTGGTCAGTGATGTCAGTTCTCTGGTGGATCCGGGGCGCCTTTCTTTTCGCGTGTGTGCTTTTCGTATTTGTTGTTGTGTATGAATGAGTGTGTGCCTGTCTGAATGCTTGGGAGGAATGAATGTGTTCTTTATTTTCATAGTCCCGCATCGATTTCGTCGGGTTAACTGATATTTCTGCCACATTTAAAGTTTGTGGGGCGTTTTATTACTAACACTAATTTTTGTTTGGTTTCTTGTAAATATTTTTGTCATATTGTAGATACTCATTGGGGATCTTTTTAAAAATTGTTGTTTTTATGCCCCTCCCCCCACAGACAATATTTGTACATAAGGGGAGTATTTAGGATTTGCATTGAGGTATTTTGGTGGATGTAGTAAGAAAGGTATGGATAAATGTGTTGTTTTGGTGAAAGGAATATTGTTTTGTATGAGAGGGTTAGTGGTTGTGGCTAGCTAAGTTTTATATTAAGACAAGTGATGACCGTCCTTTATCCCAAACCCCTTTTCTGGCCTTGTGCCACATTTGTTTTATTTTTTTACAATAATAAATATTGGCAGCTGAATTAAGTTGAATAAAGTTTATTCTCTTCAAGTTATTCATTACAATTTATTCAACTTAAAATAATGGAACGATACCTCAAGCCTGACCGACTGGAACTCGATACATCAGACCCTGACTCTAGTGACAAATGGCAACATTGGAGGGATATGTTCGAGGGATTTATTTTGGAGCTGCAGTCTTCTTCTACGTCGGCATTGACTGGCTCACAGAAATTAACCCTCTTATTACACCATGTTTCCACTCCCATTTATAAGTGTTTGTCCGAGTGTCAAAATTACGATACTGCTATAAGCACTCAGGATGGTATGTTCATTAAGAAGAAAAACTCCATTTTTGCACGATACTTACTTGCTACTCGGCGTCAAGAGACTGAAGAAAGTCTAGAGGTGTATCTTCAAAACCTGAAAATATTAAGTCGCGACTGTGATTTTACTGCCCTGACAGCAAGCCAAGTCAGGGATATCTCAATAAGGGATGCCTTCATCAGTGGAGTACGGTCTAACCAAATCAGACAAAGGATGCTCGAAAACAATGACTTGGATCTGGCTACCGCCTACGAACTAGCCCTTACGTTGGACATGGCCCAGAAACAATCAGATCTCTATTCGCAACTTGATTTTTCAGGGGCTACTATTCCTGCCCATTCTCATTCTCAACAAATTCCCATCTCAAATTCACAACATTGTGACCCCCAGGATAAGGATTCTTCAAATACTATTGAACAACCCTGCAGCTGAGATTAAGTGCTACTTCTGCGGTCTTCGTAAACACACTCGTTCATCCTGCCCGGCTCGAAACAGTAGATGTCATGGATGTGGCAAGCAGGGACATTTTTTAAAGGTTTGTCGGTCGGCCCCTTTACAGAAAACCCGTTTAGCCGCCACCCTATCTCTATCTGCCGTATCGACTGTCTCGCAAATGCCTCTCTAAAACAGTTGTGCCGGCCAGAGTGAACGGACTAAATCTCCATGCTCTTATTGATACGGGGAGTTCTGAAAATTTTATCGATGCACATATCGTGGAAACAAACAAATGGAAAATCTTTTCCTGTTCTAATCAAATATCGATGGCCACTTCGTCCTTATCCTGCCGTGTAATCGGATTCTGCATGGTTAATCTCGAGCTAAAAGAAAATTTCTATTCTAAAATCAAGTTGCTGGTAATGAGGAACCTCTGCTGTGAAGTAGTTCTAAGGCACAATTTCCTTAATCGACATTCTCACCTTACAATTCCGTTCGGTGGTACCAAACCAGCGCTGCAAATATGTGGATTAGCAACTGCAAAAGTCCAATATCCATCTCTCTTCTCAAATCTAACCTCTGACTGCAAACCTATAGCCGTAAAATCTAGACGCTATTCGCTCAAAGACAAGGAATTTATTGCAATGGAAGTGAAGAGACTTCTTAAGGAAAATATTATAGAGCCCAGCAAATCGCCATGGAGAGCCCAGGTCCTAATAACAACTAATGAAAACCATAAAAAGAGGATGGTTGTTGATTATTCCCAGACCATCAACAGATATACACAGCTCGATGCGTATCCGCTGCCCCGTATTGACAAAATGGTTTCCGATGTCACTAAGTATCGTATTTTCAGTACGTTGGACCTTAGGAGTGCCTACCATCAGATACCCATCAAGCCGGAGGAAAAACCTTAAACGGCATTCGAAGCTTGTGGGCGTTTATATCAATTCCGTAGGATCCCTTTTGGTGTTACAAATGGGGTCGCAAGTTTTCAAAGGGTAATAGACGAAATCATTTCTAAGGAGAAATTGAAGGGTACTGTGGCATACATAGACAATGTCACTATTTGCGGTTATAACGAGGAAGATCATAACCACAACCTCAAACGATTCATGGCCGCTGTAAATAAATATTACCTGACCCGTAATGAGGAAAAGTGTTCATATAATTTGAAAAGCATCAAGTTACTAGGGTACATAGTAAGGAATGGTGCCATGAGACCGGACCCCGAGCGACTTAAAACCCTAATGGAATTACCAATTCCTGGAAATATAGCTGAATTACGACGAGCCCTTGGCATGTTTGCCCATTATTCCCAATGGGTTGTGTCCTTTTCTGAAAAAATACATTTACTTACTCAAGTAAGAACTTTTCCATTATCTGATTCAGCCATTAGAGCATTTCAAAATTTAAAAAGGGATATTGCTAATTCTGCCATTGCTGCCATTAATCCTTCAGCTCCACTCGTAGTTGAAACCGATGCATCTGATTCGGCAATAGATGCTTCCTTAAGATAACATGGTCGGCCTGTAGTTTTTTTCTCTAGGACACTCTCGAAGTCTGAACGAAGGCATACTGCCATAGAAAAAGAAGCGTACGCCATAGTTGAAGCTTTACGAAAATGGAAGCATTATCTGATCGGTAGACAATTCCACCTTATCACCGACCAAAAATCGGTATCATTCATGTTTAACCCGAAAACCTCAAGTAAAATAAAAAATGAGAAAATTGCAAGATGGCGGATGGAACTCTCCTGTTATTCATTTGACGCTTCTTATCGCCCTGGAAAGGAGAATGCTGCAGTTGACGCACTTTCAAGGGTGTGCGGTCTAACAGCAAGCTCATCTGATCTTCAGAGCATACACCGAGAATTGTGCCACTCGGGCATCACAAGAATGACACATGTAGTCCGGAGCAGGAATTTACCATATTCAGTTGAAGATGTAAAAAGAATTACCAACTCCTGCCAAATATGCGCAGAAAATAAGCCAAGATTCTATAAGCCCCCTCAAGCAACACTCATAAAGGCCACTCAGCCTTTCGAGAGGCTTAATCTGGATTTCAAGGGTCCACTACCTTCCAAAACTCAGAATAAATACATGCTTACCGTAATTGACGAGTACTCAAGGTTCCCCTTCGTTATTCCATGCCCTGATGTAACTGCCACTACAGTTATTCAAGGCCTCTGCTCCCTTTTCGCAATTTTCGGTGTGCCTGCATACATTCATACAGATCGGGGATCTGCCTTTATGTCGGAAGACCTCAAGAATTTTTCGCATGAACGAAGAGTGGCTGTAAGCCGAACCTCCCCTTACAACCCTCAAGGGAACGGCCTCCGTGAAAGATATAATGGAATAATATGGAAGACAGTTCAGTTGGCGTTGGCAAACCGGAAAATGCCGATCTCAAAATCGGAAAGTGTCATCCCCGAGGCTCTAAACGCTATCAGGACCCTACTGTGTACATCTACAAACGCCACTCCACATGAGAGGTTTTTTCCGTTCCAACGACGAAGCTCAACAGGAACTTCCCTCCCCTCATGGCTTGCTCAACGTGGAATCGTTTTATTGAAACACCATGTTCGTCATAGTAAACATGACCCCTTAGTCAGCAAAGTGAAACTAATTGAGGCGAACCCCCAAATACGCCCAGATTGAAACTGCGGAAGGAAGACAATCAACCGTCTCCTTAAGAGATCTCGCGCCGGCTGGAAATACATCTGAAGAGGCTACTGCGATGGAGAATCGTGAAAATCCAGTTTTCAGAACCAGCCCAGTGCAGCTAGGCGATCAAATTCCGCGTACATCTAGTTCAGATACTCTACCGAATTAATCCGATTATCCTGATGAACCTTCTTCTACTTCTGATTCTGAAGAAAGACCGACACCCCCAAAACGGACTCACCCTACATCGGAGACTGACACTTATTTTTCAGACACCCAGCAATCGAAACAAAAAAAAAACGGTGCCGTTTCAAGGCTAGACCATCTACGCAGAAATGTGTTAATCACGATAACTATAACTTGTCGTCTGACGTAGACGGCCACCAGTCACCTGAACAATTAAGATGTTCCCAAAGGACCCGAAAAATGCCAGGTCGCTGGAAAGACTTTATTCTGTACGAATAACTAGCCGGTAGGGGAGAATGTTATAAGTAATTCCCACAACCTGCTCCCCCTGTTTAGTTTAATGGACAGACTCAAAAGTATGCTTATAAATAAGCTAGATTAATTATTTTCTTTGGCAGCTGAATTAAGTTACAGCGTCTGTCGAACTCTCTGCATTAGCAGAGAGGAACCCGGAAGAACCTTTGCCGAAGGGCAAGGTTTCGTTCGGGGAGGTTGACAGGCCTTGAACCCGCCTAGGCGGGTTCGATGGCTATATTTTTGGCCGAGCCTACGGGCTCGGGAAACCCACATTAAACTCGGCCTTGTGCCACATTCAACTCTCGTGGGGGGATCGATAAATACTGCAGCTGAATTAAGTTGAATAAAGCTTTCTTATGTTTATTCGCTTCAAGTTATTCATTACACATAGGGAACAAAATTTGTCACCTACTTTATACCTGTGACATTTTTTTTAATATTTCCCATTTAAAAATGGGGTCTTTATTATCCTCTTGTTTGACCTTCCATACATAAGAGGACAAGGTGGTACTGTGTTTATAAGTTTCGCTATTGAAACTACTAAGGTGCTTATAGTATCGTGTTTTGAAATTATTCTGGGTAGATCCTATGTAAACCTTAGGGGTTTTATCGGCATTGTTCGGTTTATCCTTATATATTTTTACTTGGTAAACCACGCACTCCTGCTGGCATTTGCACTGGAGAGGGCAAGCTTCCTTATTCCTACAATTACACTTGGGACGGTGCGTGGTTTGTCTTTAATTTTTCTTTTATTATATCTAATAATTAAACTAGTCATATTAGGCATACAGCTACAGATTAATTTGACGTAGTTTTTATTAAAGATTTTGTGCAACGTATTTGTTTGTGGGAAATTCTTTTTAAGTAGTTTAAAAAATATCTTTGGTTTTCACCGCTAAATTATATGGGGCGTTAAACCATAATATTTTTCTACTTCTGGTTTTATGTCTACTTTGCGTTTTAGGGGAATAATTCATATCGATATATTCTAATTTACTATTATGCACACTACTCTTTAAGGCTTGTTCGTAGATTAGTTTACTTTTATTAAAAATATTATTATTAGATGAGTTAGTGGACAATCTGTGATTAATACCTTTAGGCATCTGTTTCCAAATATGTGCCGGGTGGTTAGAACCTACGTCGATATATTGTAGGTGCTGATTATCTTTTATATACGGTGAAATCGTACCATCACATATGTCTAGCATAATGTCTAAGTAATGGGTAACCGTATAGAAAAGTTAATCAGCACCCACAATATATCGACGTAGGTTCTAACCACCCGGCATGGAAAGCTGAAGTTTAAAAACAGTAAAATCGACCTTGATAATCGAACGATTCTCCATGGCTCAATCGGTTAAGACACGTCAGGCTAAATGACGTATAGAATTCCGTATAGGGTACAGGTTCGATTCCTGTTGGAGAACGAATATTTTCTATGAAAATTTTCTCGGACATTCAGGCCGGTAAATGTTATTAATACTGTTTATTATAAAAACAGAGCATTTACTTAAATATTTGTATCTATAAAAAGAATGTATAAACATAAGAATGTCTTTATATATATATGTATTTAGTTTATGTTGCTGTATAGGTTGATATATTTATAGTTATTTCTATGTGTGTATATATGCATATGCGTGTATATATATATATGCGTGTGTGTGTATATGCTTGTGCGTAGGTATACTTTTTTGTATGCTTCTATCTGTAGTGAAGAATGCGTGTACACATATGTCTATATGTATTTTTTATTTTCTTTCACATAGGTTGGTGCAAAAATAATATCGTTTTTGACGTTAAAAAATACGTCAAAAAACTATATTATTTTTACACCAACCTAATATTTGTACTCGTGTATATGTACTAATACGTATGTAATTATAATTGAGATATATATATTTCTGTGCCCTGATGTAACTGGAGTTTTCTTTTTTATATATTAGATTGTGTTATTTTTATGCGTATATATTTCTATTTCTATCCATTTCTGTATATTTTAGTGTCTTTTTTCCTTAAGTTGTTCATTCTACTCATATTAAATTTATCTATTCAACCATTTTTATCTATATATCTTTGCCCGTATAAGTTATATTTTAATAGTATGTTAGAATTCGTTTACTAACACTTTTCTCAGAAATATAGACAGACTCTAACACTTTCAAATTTGAATATTTCTTGGTGTGTATATGTGCGTGTCTTTATCAGTGTATGTGTGTATAATCGCTTATATGTGCCTTTCATTGTATGTATATGTTGTCTTTTTTTTAAGGGTCGTGATCATATTTCCTGTCTCGTCGCTTTTTTTGCATGTTTATATATCTAAATATGCCTGCGTGTTTGTGTATAATAATCTGATTGTGTATGTATTGTGTTTTGCAAGATTTCACCCTCCCTTGCCCATATCTTTACTTCAAATGTATCTAAGTTGTAACGGAGTTCAGAGCAACATTAGGTCTTAACGTCTATTCCAACTTAATTTCAATAAAAGCAAAATAAATAACAAAACATATATATTTTCCCTCAGTTTCTTTTTTAGATAATTTTATAATTTTAAACTTAATATAGATTAAATTTAAAATTTAAAATTAGTAATTTTTAATTAGTTAGAACGAATTCTATTTTAGTCTAACCTTAACATGAAATCATTAAATAATTATTATAAGCAAAGTTCGTTGTCAAGTTTTTTGAATTCTCATATAATTGTATTTTAATTGGTCATTCCAGCTTATGTAACAGCGTTTCTCCTTAGCGGGGAGTGTTTGATTGATTTGAACCTTTTAAAACACTTTATTCTACATTCAACACCATCATTTGGTAAGACACCCGAAGTGTTGAAACAAAATGACTATTTTTGTAGTGATTTTATAAAATATTTATGTTATAATTTTCGAATAAATAATTATATTTGCTCTACTCTGTATTGAGCATTATTTTAAGATTAGTATCTGTTGGTTATTGGAATTTATTCCGTATACACCAATCATATACCTGGCTATATATATATATATATATATATATATATATATATATATATATATATATATATATATATATATATATATATCAGGCAAAGGACCTGAAATCCTTCTTCAGAAGAATACGGTTAAAAGCCCACTACGGGGAAAATGATCATACACCTTCCATACTTGAGACATTAAAAGAGAAGGACACTACCTACACCCCACAAAACACAGACATTACTATACAGACATTTGAACTAGCCGTAGCAAATGACATAAAGAAAACAACAGCACGTAAGCTGCCACGTGACAATATTACTGAAGGGGAACGTATAGCCCTCGATACGTTGACATATAGAGATGGCCTAATCATAACACAGGTTGACAAAGGGGGTGCGACAGTGATCTGGGGAATCGAAGAATACATTAAAGAGGCCAAAAAACAGCTAGCCGACAAAGAAACCCATAAAAGCATACCTACAGATCCCCTTCCAGAATACCAAAAAGAATTAACTAGCTCACTAAACATAATGCTTCGCAACAATCTAATCGACAAGGAAACATACACAGCACTTACACCCACAAACATTACACCTGCTCGTTTCTATCTCCTTCCTAAAATATACAAAAGCAACAACCCAGGAAGGCCGGTTATTTCATGGTTCAACTGCCACACGACAAAAATTTCCAAATACATAGACCATTACATACAACAGCTAGATAAGGAAGTAAAATCCTACATCAGAGACACAACAGATCTACTGAACAAAATTAATCACATACAAACAGTACCAGAGAATGCTACTCCAGTGACTATGGACGTTAGGTAACTCTATTCAAACATTAAAAACATCGAAGGGCTAACCGCCCTTCAGGAAGCACTTACTAAAAGAAGAAAACAAGACACCCCCACAGAAGTCATCATAAAACTCATGGAGCATGTCCTTACATTGAATACTTTCAACGTCAATGGAGCACACTACCTTCAAATAAGAGGTTGTGCCATGGGCACCATAGCAGCTCCATCATATGCTACAATATTCATGGGAAAATTTGAGGAGACCCATATCTATCCAATCATTGGTAGCGACTGCGTATTCTATGCAAGATATATCGATGATATATTCTTTGTATACACGGGTAGTGATGACAAACTTACCCAATTCCTTATAACCCTAAACACAGTGCACGACTCAATTAAGTTTAACTATGAAAAATCCACAACATCAGTAACATTTTTAGACACCCGCATTTACATAGATGAAAACAGGAAACACAAACGACACTACACACTAAAATCACCGACACCCACAACTATCTACACTTTAAGTCTTCCCACCGTAAACACCTCAAAGAGAACCTTCCCTATTCACAAGCATTTAGACTCAGAAGGATATGTTCCAACAATGAAGAATTAAATTAAATAAACACATTGAAAATCTGGAGCATCATTTCACAACACGTGGCTATAAACAACACCTAATCAGGGAACAAATAAATAAAGCAATTTCCAGACCTAGAGAAGACAACCTAATTTACAAGATTAAAAATGAATCTAGCCGCATCCGTCTAGTAACTACTTTCAATCCCACTCTGCCTCCACTATCCCAAATAATCAAACGTCGCTGGGAAATACTACATCTCAAACCAGACCTAAAAAAAACTGTTTAAGGAACCCGGCCTTCTTGCATATCGTAGACCTAAGAACCTAAAAGAAATCATAGGTAGTAACCACCTTTCAGGGGACAAGGTAATCCGTAATAAACTAAGAACAAAAACAACATGATTTTCCCAACCATGCAACAACAAAAGAAGTTTATGTTGCAACCATATTAAAAACACGAATTCATTCACTAGCTCAATCACTAAATCTACTTTCAAAATCTACCACGATTCTAACTGTAGAAGTCATAACATAATTTACCTCCTAGAATGCACACTATGCCAGAAACAATATGTAGGAAAATCTGAATGGCCCTTTTACTACAGAATTAACAATTATCGTAAACGAATTAAGTCGACTCCCCATGAAAAATTATTACCTGTAGAACAACATTTCCGCCTAGAAAAACATGATTTCAAAACCCATGCCAAATTCACTATAATTGAGAGAATCGAAAAGTTCAGAGCAGATAACATTAGAAAGATTTTAGAGTCCCATGAGAATAAGTGGATACAACGTCTAAAAACAAAATATCCAGCCGGGCTAAACCATAAATTTAACAATATATAGATAGTAGTACGAATATATAACTCAACAAATCAAAACCTACCCACATTTCTCACCCACACAAGACAGACATGCTTACGGAGGTGTGGAGGCCTCACACTTATACACTCACCCACACGAATATACACACTTACACACATCATACTCACTGACTCCCTAATGAGCCAAATGATAACACACTCACAGCAATACACACGCTTACACACATCATACTCACTCACTCCCTAAGAACCAAATGACACACACACAAACACTAAACAGAGACACCAGGGCCAATAAAACTGCCAAACTGACCAGAGAATTCATAGCAGCATGTATATATCCAGTTCTTATCTCAAATAACAACTTAAAAGAGACTGTTTGACCAACACAAGGAATGTTAAAAGATTTATGTTAAAAAGATTTATGTTAAAAAGATAAAAAAAATAAAAAAAACAAATGAAAACTACAGACAAAAGTTCATTTTCTCCATCAAGACATTCATTTCTGTAGTTCACTGCTACCAGCAAGCAGAAATATTTCTCCTCCCGATGATGGCCATTTTGGTCGAAACTAGTCGAGGAATCTAAATGGAATAATAATAAAAAAAACGAAAGACTATTAATCTACAACCCAGTGTGTCTAAAGATTTTAATTTTTTAATTTTTTTATTGTTCAATATATATATATATATATATATATATATATATATATATATATATCTGTAAAAAAAATAAAACAAAATGAAAAACTTTTCTTGGCCGTAAAATTTTTAAATTTAAAAACGATCATAAATATTCTTTAGGTTAACTGTGAACATCCAGTTAAACTGAGTGATGTAACTTATTGCCTAATAAGCGACAGTGATTAAATATTATTAATGTTGTTTAAATATTATTAATGCTGTTGTTGAATTGTGAAAATTGTCGCCATTTCATATTTTTTATTTCACGCATGCACGTTGTTCGTTTTTTATCTTGTCGATTCCAATACAAACATGTCAGAGTGTTTGCGCATAATCTGAGGACAGTGCTGAGGAGTCGGAAAGAGTTGGATGAGTCTAATGGTGATTACGAAGATACGGCAGCTCGAAAAACTCACTCTGATCGTTCAGTGGTAGTGCTGCCCTTGGTCAAGAGCGTGGCTGCTGGAAGAACCTATGTCTGGCAACTGAACTCTGCACCATGCCAAGCAAGCAGCAAACCCCAATCATAGCTGTCAATCAATTTCTGCTACCACATCACCCCTTACATTTGGCTACCGAACTCCAGAGATTGTAACCCCCTTGATTATTACATGTGGGGCGCAGTTGACCGAGAGACCAGCAAATCTCCTTGTAACATCAAAGATGAAGTGAAGGCAAAGATTGTGGCAACTTAAACAAGGAGGCTGTCCTAAAGAGTTGCTGTAGATTCTGAAGTCACCTGGAGGCCGTGGTTGAAGCCAATGGGGCTTTTAGTGAATAAATTTTCTCTTTATATTTCAAGATGTTTTTGTGTAATTGTGGTAAATATATCTGTTAAAATGGGATGTGCGTGTTATTTTCATTTTTGCATAATTTACGACAATTTATCCACCGCACCGTGTATATGTATAAATATATGCACATATGTATAAATACAGTGTATACCGTGCATATGTATAAATACAGGTATATATAGATATATATATATATATATATATATATATATACACCTGTATTTATACATATATATATATATATACATATATATATGTATAAATACAGGTATACATATATATATATATATATATACCTGTATTTATATATATATATATATATATATATATATATATATATATATATATATATATATATATATATATATATATAACAATTTAATACTACAGAACGCATAAATTGTATTAAACAAACACTGTTTAGTATTATTTTTTAAACCAAGGCGCCTATCGGCCAACACTTCTTCGGGGACCAACGTTGACAAAATTATTGTATCAAAATTGGTATGAATAGATAATATGGCGGAAGATTTGGAGTACGTCTAAAACATGTAAATTAACGATTAAAATATACGTAAATTCAAAAGTTGTAAATACTCCAGCGTGAGTGTAAAATATGAAAAAAATTAATACTCACGATCCTCCAAATAAATGAAGTGACCGAAGAAAATTCTTCTTCTGCTTTCATAAAGAAAGTTGCTGCAATTCAATACATTCGAACACTTGCAAATGTTGTTTGGAACGAGCTTTATGCAAAATAGAAGATTAGTTGATAAGCAGAAAGACAATTTTCTTCGGTCACTTCATTTAGTTCTTATTTATTCGTTTAGTTTTTATTATATCCCGCCACAAATTCTTTTTTTTTTCTTATCAATATAAGTAAATTTCTTTTTAAATTTTCAACATTATTGAAAAACATTTTCCGATTTATTCCATTGTTTTCAGTCATCCTTCCTAAGATTTTATCAACTACATAACCCTTTTTTTTCAGCAAAGGACTGCTCTGCTTGTCCTTTGCAGCCTTCAGGATTCAAATTCTGGGAAAAGTGGAATAAATGATAATGTGAAGGTACAACATTTCTGGATGGAGTTGTAACAATTTTTGCTGGGTCACCAACAATATGAATTACACACTTTATTTTAACTTTTTCGGTTTTATATTTTTCATTTGACGACCAGTGCCTTCAATTTATCTAATTGGGAACAGTACACCTGCTTAATGCCATCATTTGTTTGTTTGGAACGTGATCATAATAGAGGAGACCTTTGAAATCAATATATAAACAATATCAATTTCTTTGTTCATTCTTAGATTGAAGTTGAAAAGGAATTAGCAAAATTATTGGTATATTTTTTTTATAAAAGTAAAAATTGCAGTTCAAACGCAAATTTTGCAGTTCATGGTGAATGATCGAACATGAAGATAGTTCATTCAATGATGCTCCACGGTGGATGAATGAAGACTGTTAAAGTTTTGGCATAATTTGCACTGGCTAGGTTATATTAACGGCGTTAAATAGTGCTCTCCCCATAAATTAATTAAAAAAAAGAAGTATTTATTATTTTTAAAGAAAATTATTTTGATCAGCTAGAAGTCTAAAAGACGTTCTAATGGTGATGTTTTCTTCTTCTTTTGACAATGAATGATCATCAACTATGTTTTCTTTCTGTGTTATGATGAAAAAAAAGTTTGTCCTGATTTGAGATTCTATATGGTCCATTAACAAACATAATAAATACATAACACTGTCATCTATGAGAATATTCACTATTGGAATGTTCATGTGTTTTATGGATATGTTTTTTTTTCTAAATAAAAGTTTACTGTTTATATAAAATGGGAATCGTAACTCACAAGTAAAATGTCAAAATTACCAATACCGTTTTAAATCCAAAATCTATTGCTACTGTTATTGATTATACCAATTTCTTTAGTTAAGACATGCATACTGAAATTCGCTCCTATACAAATCCAGAACACGTAAATGAACACAAAATAGGAAAATCAATTTAAATCCGACTGAAAACAGATCAAAAGACAATTTATGTGAAAAAAGTAGTGGTAAGCTATAAGAATGATTGAACCAATACAATTTATCTGTAAAGATTTTAAGTAATGAGAATATCTGACAATTATGACTACTATTAGGTTAGTACGTTATTCTGACGACGAAAAGGAAATAAAGGCAGAAAAATAAGAGCATAATAACAAAAATACTTGTTAATCGAATCGAAATGCTAATTACATTTTTTTCTTTTTTTAATCGAATTCACACCAAGCCAGGCAGTAAAGCCATTAAGACACAAAGGGTGTGGGAAAGAATTAGAAGCAGAAATATTACTAATGAGCCAGAAGGACAATAAAGAGCGATTGATATTGCATAACATTTTTAAGATTAAAGTTAGCTGTAAAATTGAGGTATAATTAAAACCAAAATTTTGCTGTCTTTTATAAATAATGACGTGCCAAAATATTGTGTAGGACTCCCATCTCTAGCTGTACAAATTTCAGTATCTCAATGTGGCATCAATTTCACATATAGTCGGAAGACCTGTGATGGGATGATGTTCATTCCATTTCGTCAGCTGTCCGTAGCTAACTAATATTTGGAGATGCGAGGTCTTGTGTATGAATATAACTTTCTGCCACCGCTTATAAATGCATAGTTGGGTTCGTGTCGGAAAATGTGGTAGTCATACAATTCGTTTTAAGTTACCAGAATGCTCTTCAAACTAATTTTGGACAACTTGAATAGGTGCAAATTTTCACAAAGCAGTGAAACGTATTCATTACTGATCAATAAGCAGAGCAGCGTGTTACATCTCACTCCATTATGGAACCATGATCAGCATGCAGAACGCCTTGTTAACAACTGGAGTACATAGCCTTATGGGGTTTGCTTCGGTATGCCTGGTATACACGTGACACTGTAGATCGAAAGATGTCAAAAGTGCTCATATTTTCAGAAATGTAACCACACATCTACCGAGTATCGACTATCATATCCCGTTTAAATTCTGACTTCATGTTGCCTTGTCAAGTGCAGCTTAACCGGTGTTGATACTATCACACCATTTGTTAAGATGTCAGAACACAATCGATATAGTTCTTGCCACTTCTATGATGCCATAGTATGGTAGTGCAACCTACCATTACTTTCACATACTGCCAACCCATAAATTTTGACATGTTATTTACTAAGCTTAGGTTAGTTTGGTGAATTTTGAAGTCTGAAGGAAAGAAAATCTACAAGGCGTATATAAATGACTGTGTTAAGCTAAGCAAAGACATTAGTTTATTTTATTTATCATGTTTTAGTATGTATTAGACTAACAGAATCTGTTAAAAGTGTTTAGTCCAATCAATTTTTTAATAAGTTGCATAAATCAATGCTCTCTAAGATTGAGTTTTATTTAAATTTCTAAAACCTTTTATGGCAGTTAAATTCGAAATGAAGTCGAAATCATCGTATTCAGATCGAACAAATTCATGCAGATCTATGCATGCGTACATAGATAAGAAAAACGCAGAAAGTATACATAAAATGACTGAGATTCAATAATTGGATGGTATAGTTGTAGTAAACAATTTCTTTGGTACAGAAAATTTGTCAATAATTCAACCAAATTGGTCTTGAGATAAATGTTAATCTATTATCAAATAACAATTTCTTTTCGAAGTTGCGGGTATCTGCATTTATTTTGCGGAGGAATCAGCGGTTTCGAAGTGTGGTTCGTCTGCTGCCATCAACTAATATGCGGTATTGTCTGTAAGGGAGGGTCTCAACAAATGTACCGGTATTATCCTAGTACAGAGGGTTATTTCCCTATTGGTTTTGGATAGACACATGTTCCAATAACTTCTTGGTATGCTTGGTTTATTAACGAATCGCTGGTTGATGGGCCTCTCACGCTCCAACCATTCACGGCGGAATTTTATAGGGTTAGGCAGGTGGTCATTTAAGGGGCGAGCAAACAGAATTTCTGCAGGTGAGGCACCTAAATCAGGTGGTGGGGGTGTTGCGATTCAGTAGGGGCGCTTTTGCTACTTCATTTGTATCTAGTGAACCGCTGGTGCTAATGTTTGTTGTGAGTATCCGTTTCATGTTTTTGACAGCTACCTCGGCTCTGCCATTGCTTTGTGGATAATAAGCTGAGGACACTCGTTGGGATATGCCCCATGTCCTTAAAAATCTCTTCAATTCATCTGAGTTGTATGGGGGTCCACCATCACAAGCCACTTCCTCTGGTACACCATAATTTACAAATTACCTGCTTAATATGTTGCATGTTGTGGAGGCTTTCGCATCTTGGTGCATCGTCCAACCTGAGTACCTGTCACTGGATACCATATATTTACGTCCAGCTATGTTGAAAATGTCTGTGACCATTGATTGGAAAGAGTAGTCTGGGTGAATAAGGCTTGAATGCAGATTCATTAGGGTTTGATGGAGCAATTTCATTGCAACGTTTGCATTGATTTCGTTTTTCTTGCAATTGTGTTCCCATACGAGGCCAAAAGAAATGTTGCCTGACATTGCTTCTCATGCTATTGAGTTCTTGGTGGCAATATGAAGCTGGTCAATGAGTTCACGGACTAGTTTTCTTGGAATTAATACACGTCCTTCCTTGAATACTACTGACTTAACTGTGTACAAATCGTTCTGTATATTCCAGAATTCCCTGCTGTAGACGGGCAGATGTTCCTTATGTTCAAGGAAGCCCTTTTCAATTGTTTCCTCAAGGCTCAGGTACTGGTAATCCAGCCTCTCGTTGTATTCGTGCCATTTTGATGAGGTATGATTCTTGGTTGTACTGGGATTCTATTCCAGTTTGTACCGCCTCTTCCAGACCGTCTGACTCAGCTGCTGAAACTTTGGTGATAGGTGCAGGGATACGATACCATTTGCCCCACCATTGGCGCTGACGGGTATGGATATAGTCTTGAAGGTCCGTTCCCAGATGTCTAATATCCTGGGGTTCTTAATTTCGTTTAAGCTGCGATCATTAAATATTGTCACGGGGGGTTTGTAATCAATAGCGAGTATCAGGTGGGGGTAGCCCAAAACAAACATTCTGCAGCTTTCCAAGCCAAACTTTATGGCTAATGCTTCTTCTTCGATGGGTGCATAACGGCTTTCAGCAGGTTTAGTGAATCGAGAATCTGCATATACAACCTTCCAATACCCTGATCCGTAAAGGTGGTTTTCTGTGGATGGGCACTCGCAATGTTTTTGTAGTATGGTAAATCCTATTCCTGCCCGACTCAAATTCGTGGTCAGGCATGTTGGGCGATTTATCTCGAATGTTCGGACGCCATCCTGGATGCTGTTTAGGATTTCATCTTTGGATCGCTGAAAAAGTTGTTCTCAGGTGTCGTCCCAGTAAAATCTGCCATTATATTTAAGCAGTTCCCTGAAAGGTGATATGATGGGTGCTTGGGCGAATGCATATGAGACCTGGTTAATTAGACCAAAAAATGATCTACTCCCTGTTATGTTTGCCGGCGATGGGAAGTCTCTGATGCGTTCAAATAATTTCTGAGACGGTTTAGTTGGGCTGATGTTGAAACCAGCGAATTTCACATTGTCTTTTGCAAAATTAAATTTATCCGGATTGAAGACGATCCCGTTGTCAGCACAAAGCATGATGTATTTAATAATGTGCCAAAATGATAGTGCTACATCGTCATCCCATAAAATCGAGTCATCCACACAGCGGGCTACACTGAAGAAACCCCCTGTAATGTCATCAAATCGCTTCGTGTAGTCATCGTTGGATGCTTGGAAGCCTTGAGGAGCTCGCAAGTATCTTCCCCATTCCGAGATGAATGTGGTGGCATCACGTACCTTTGCAGAGAGGGGCACACGTGGTATCCGTTCCAGGCATCAAGAATTGTTTTCTTCTTTCCTGGGGGTATCGTTCTGATAAGGTTAAATGGAGAGGATGTGTCTCCCGTCTTGTAGCTGCATTCAAGTCCTGGAGATCTACCGGTCTACGTGGGTCACCATCTTTTTTGGGAACTGAAATCATTCTGGAGCACCATGTCATCGGTGTTCCAGCAGCGACTTGTTCTATGATGTTTATAGCAACATCAGCATCCAGCTGTGACTTGACAGCTTCTTTCCAGTGGTGGGGTACTGAAATTGGTTTATGTATGGCTGTCGGTCGGTAGTTTTCTAGAAACGAGATGGTGAGTGGTTCTCCTGTCATGGTCTGCAACTTCTGGTGTGTGCATATGTTGAATGCACTGCTGGCAGTTCTCTCGCTTCTCGCGATATACAAGTGGAGCGAAAAGTGGTAGTTTATCTGGTAGTGGCGAGCAAGGTGTTCGGTACAGACATCCGCATGGGGCTTGTGTGCCATCAGTTTGTCTTCTTTTGTGGTGGCTACTTTCGTACTCAGTTGCGCCGGAAAGTTGTCTTCAATGATCTTCAACCTCTTTAAGGTCGTCTGTTGGACAAATGTAGATTATCTATGAGCATGTTTCATCACCAAGTGATATTGTGGTGATTAAGGCTCCTTTGATAGGCAGGTTGATGTCATTTACAGCATGTAAACGGTGTCTAGTATGATTGCATCCGAGTTTCTTCAACAGATCCTCCCCAGCTGCATTTGTTTGAGCCCCTGTATCCGCCGTAGCAGTTAACTGAATGGTTTGAGGCTTGAATTAAGTGCAATCGTGTTTAATGCGATTTTAACACGAATAAACAGTGGTGGTTCTGGTCTTTCTGGGGTGAATTGGTTGTTGGTCCAGGTACCATATGAGATTCCTTCTCCTTCATTTAGTCATCTAGGCTGTGTACACATGGTTGATATGAGGGAGATATTTTCATCTTCGGTGTCGTTAGGGTTATCCTCCATTACAGCATTAGATGAGGCTATGCCACGGCATACATATGAGAAGTGGTTTTCTGTTCCACACTTGTGGCATGACCAAACAGGTCATTGACTACGGCTTTTTGGGTGTGTTTTGTAACCGCAACCTTTGCGTTTGTAGTTATCGTATTTTACTTTGTTTTTGTTGTGTGGTGGGAAATTTCGTGATGATGCAATTTTGATTGAAGCGATTTGTGGTGCCTCTGTCGGTTGAAAATGGTTTGTTGCTCCGGTGGTGGATTCCAGCGTTAACAGGCGTCCGACCAGGTCATTCAGGGTTGGCAAAGAATTGATTTCCGTCAAAATTTTACTCTGGTGGGAGGTTTCCCGTAGGCCGGCAATGATTTGGGTTTTAATCATATCTTCGGAGAATGAGGTTGTGCAGTGCTGGTTATCACAACCACATTGTCTCTCGAAGACGCAGAGTATCGCTTGTGACTTCAATCTGGATACAAACGACGTGATGGTTTCTCCATAGCTCTCCTTCATTGCGAAAAATTGCTGACGGTATACTTCTGGGTGGACGGATTTCACGGCAACGGATTTAATATATTTCAGCAGTTATTCCTCTGTGTCATTATTAAGGGCATCGGGGCCAACGAAATTGAAGAGCATTTCGTTGACGGATCGTAGCTCGTTTCGGGTTTCTGTTGGGTCGGTGAGCTGGGTTGTTTCTTTGTAATGGGACCATGCATCTCTAAAGATGATCCATATATTGTCCAACGTGTCGGATTCTATCACCGGGCGCTCGGGATTTTCGTGCTGATGGCGCAACGGAGTAGATGCATTTTGTTCGGCGGACTTGAGACGTGCCAATAGGTGTGCATGGCGAGTTGCTGTTGCTGCATTTGCAACATGAAGGTTATTGGGTCGACTTCGGTTTGTTGTCCTGTTGGGGGTTTCAAATGGATTTTCGACGTGTATTGTGTTCTACTTTGTGTTGAACATTTTAAGTGAGTGTAGAGAACAAAACAAAATAAACGTAGGTAAAATATACAGTAAATTGTGACACTGTAATGAACGAGCTTAAATAATGGGTGATAAGGTGGTTCAGCTGTTAATATGTTGGGCGAGGGTATATGTTTAGGAAATTTCTACATTACCACGTGCGTTCGTTGGCTGCGCCGGGTCCCCGTTTGTTTGTTAAATTTGTCCGTTGTCGAATAAAATGGGTTCAGTAGTCCCTCCGCTTTTTGAAACCCCACTTCTGACACCATTATAGTGTCCCTTTTTCGTCTCCTTCTCTATGGAGTGGAGGTTTAAGGCACATAACTAGGTGTTAATTAAAGATGTGGAGATTATGACTCATGAAGGCTTTTGAATTAAAGTGAAAAGATTAATAACAACATCGGGATATAGTAGCTAACTCCGATAGAGATCTGGGGAGAAACCAGACCCTAAAAATGAGTACTGATAAGACCACCCTCTTATTTTGTTGAAACTGTATCAGACACCCATTCATAAGCGGAGGTTGGTAAAGGGAGCAGTGGGGGATATGTTAGAATCAGGGATGATAGAGCAATCCATGTAACAATGGAGTTTTCCCATTGTGGTGGCGGCGAAGAAAGATAGGAGCCGCTGCTTTTGCGTGAATTTTCGTAGACTAAATGCCATCACTAAGCCGATAGCTGTCCCGCTGCCTCTGATCGATGATATATTAGCCCTACTGGGAAGATTTACATGCTTTACTGCCCTGGATTTAAGATCTGGATGCTGGCAGGTAGCATTAGATGAAGTAGATCGAGAAAAGTCAGCGTTTGCCTCCCAGGTGAGACTTTTTAATTTCCGAGTTATGCCATTTGGGTTATTTAATGCTCCCGGAGTATTTACGGAGTTGATGTCTATCGTTTTGAATGGGATGAAAAATTTCGCCATTGACAATATTTGGGTATTTTCGAAGACACCTGAGGACTACTTTGAGCATCTACGGCGAGTGTTCAATCGATCGCAGGAACACAGGTTAAAGATCAAATTGACGAAGTGTCAATTCCTGAAGAAAAATGCAAAATATTTGGGATTTATAGACAAGGAGGTTGTGCGCCAAGATTTAGATAAAGTGGAGGTTATCAGGGCCAGTTTGTTTACATTGCGCAGATCAGTACGAAAATTTCAGTGATTTTGCAGGTCAGTGTTGCCAACATTGTGTGAAAATATTGTGTGAATTGATTGGACGGGTTTTGAAATATTAGAAAAAAATTACCTCGATAATAATTTGGCACGCAGTAATTATATATATATATATATATATATATATTGCATATAGTTCTCTTGTTAATATTTCGGTCTTTCGCGTGGTACAACGTCATAGAACTGCATTATGATTTTACGATTTTCGTCTGATATTTCGTGACCGTTATCGTCCTATAGCAATCTTCTATGTCAGCATAACAGAATCGACTACTGTATTTGATCATTATGTGTGCATGCTGTGTGCTTCTCTGTGTGTGTGGGGGAGGGGTTATGATCTATTTAGTGCTGGATTAAATTTGTTTATGAAGTTTTTTTCTTGTATTTGTAATTAGGAATAATTGTTTGGTATATTGGCATTATTTTAAATTTACCTTGATTACATTTGTAGATATGTTGTGATACAAAGAGTTTTCTGTTGTTGGGTAATTTGATGTTTCTTTTGAAGGGAAGCTCTTCGGTTTGGCTGATACCTATATATGACTTTTTGCATTTTCTGCATTTGAGTGCATAAATCACATTTTTGGAGTTGCAGTTTAAAATTTTGTTTATTATGAATGTCGTCATGGGGTTTTCAAAAGTGTAAGAGTTCCCTTCTATAATGATATTACAAACCCCACAACTTTTTGCTGCATTTTGTAACCCCCTGTATTGTGTATTAGTTGAATTTGGATGAGGTTAATATGTGTTTCAGGTTTTTAGATTGGAGTTTGCTTTTAATTATTTTGGTTGTTTTTAGTATATTTTTCATTTTGTCATTCTTGTTAAGTAGGTCTAGATTTTTTGTAGTTTTTAAATAGTTTTGGATTGTTCCTGTTGCATGTTGGGAGATACGCTACAGTTTGTTCGACGTTACGTTTCTTTGGACTTCGAAGTTGGTCATAATATGTGGAAATATCCACTCTTTGGCTGAAGAAGGTGGCAAGACATGAAAAACTTGTAGCAAAATATGGAAATATATATATATATATATATATATATATATATATATATATATATATATATATATATATATAAATCCACATTGTAACTTTTTAATATATATATATATATATATATATATATATATATATTAATTAATTAAAAATATCAAACACTTAAAATCCTATATGTAATAATTTTATTTCATGAAAGCTCTAAAAAAACCCTGTTCACAATCTTCAAGATCTACAAACAAATCACAAATGAAGTAAAAAAAAAAAATGCCTGATTAAAATCAAGAGATATTGCTATTTTATTTAGAAAGTGGGAAAAGGCAGAGAGTGTTGACCTTTTTTGATTTACTAACCTCAGTATATATCTGAGAATGGTAGAAGGGCTTGAGGATGGTGGAAGGGCTTAAAGTGTCGTTAGTTCAATGTGAATAATCCCGTCTTTTTCTGTCAACGGCCAAATTTCAATGCTGATATATTTTATTCAACGAATAATTTGTAAATAATATTAAAAGAGGACATTTTTAAAGATTTCGAAATTAGTGAAAAAAATTTCATAAGCTTTTGATATAATTTGATATAATTACCTAAGAAATTTGAATTAAATGATAATTATACCCAGAGAAACATATTTATAAAGGTTATATACCTAGAGTATTGAACTTTTATATCTTAGATGTATCTATTAGTATTTAGCAAGATATGAATGTACTTTAAACTAAGGAAATGTTAAATCGGGTTTAATCTGCTGTATTTCATTCAACAAATTTTGTAAATGTTATAGTGGAACACACCTATTCTATAGTTAATAGACTCTCCCAACTATAATAAGTAGGAGTAGGAAGGAGTCGCTCAGTGGGTCGGTCAGTCAGTGATGCCGGACGACCGTTAGTCGGATACTAAAGTATCAGCGACCAGAACAACATTTCTCTGCGTCATTACCTATTATATCAAGTTCCTAACGTTTTGTACGTCGAACCTATTTTAGGACCGACTTAGTACAAATACAAGCCTCCACTGTGAAACCACTCCATAACACACTTGAAGACGAGGATTCGAATTCATACGGAGGATGAAAAACTTTCGTTCGCAACAACACACTTGGCGACGAGGTATTCGGATTCATACGGCGGAAGAGAAAAAAAATTCACCCGCCACAACATTTGGTGACGAAATTCGTACTCATACGGAGGAAAAAGAAAAAATTTGCTCGTCACAATTATTTCAGCGACAAAATCTCGGATTCACATTAAAAAAAAGAAAATAAAAAAAAGAAAAAAAAACTTGGCAAAGTTTTTCGAAAGACAAGACGTCAACTTAATGACGAAAAAAATCAGTCGTATTCTCAACTGAGAAAATAATTTTTTTCTCGATAAGACAGTTTGCTCAAATAGGTTACGAATTGCAAATTCGTATGACCCCCCTCTACAATATTTAAGCATTGCGTAAACTTTTGCGAAGATAGGGGAATGCAAATATATATTCCAGGAATTTTTTAAGTTCCAGACGGAACAACAGATGACAATATTAGAGCAACAGAAGACATTCCAGATGCAACTACAGGAGGAAACTTTTAATAGACAAATGTAGTTTCAACGACAAATGGAACAGACGCATAAGGAGTTTCAAAACAAAATTCTGGAAATAAGTGAGAAGAGGAAAGAGAAAAATCTTCAAAATGATTCTTTCCCAGAGAATACAATATGGAATTCAATTGAAATATTCACGTACAGTCCAGATGAAGAGATAAATTTTGAGGATGATTATAAAAAATATACGGACGTGTATAACGAGGACTGCCACTCGTGGTCTGAAGGAAAGAAAGTTAGGCTTCTTTTAAGCAAGTTAGAAACTGATGAACATAACAAATTGGTAAACTACGTTTTACCGAAAAAAACTAGCTAGTTGACATTTACCAAGGCGGTAAATATATTAAGTGAATTATTTAGTAAAAAGACATCTTTGTTTCACAAGAGGTGGAAATGTTTGAATCTGATGAAAGATGACGAACAAGACTATATAACGTATGCAGCCAATGTGAATAAGCATTGTGAAGAATTCAAGCTAGCAGAGTTAAGCGCTGACAATTTTAAGTGCTTAGTGTTTGTACAGGAGCTGGTATCGGAAAGAGACGCAGAGTTGAGAAAATTAGTACTGTCAAAATTAGAAAACGAACCAAGGATTTCGATACAGAAGTTGGCAGAAGACAGCACAAGATATGTTAGCGTAAAGAGAGATTCGAAAAAGATAGAACAGTCTGGTGTTTCGCATGTAAGGAAAATACGCTACAAAAAAGAAAGTCAGTCTACCAAAAAGAATTCTAAAATTGCGGATTATCAAACAAAAAGTGAAATACCAGAGAAAAATAAACAAAAAATCCCGAAGCCATGTTTTTCTTGCGGTGAACTTCACTGGTACAGATACTGCAATTTTAGGAATAAAAGGTGTTTCAACTGTGAAAGAGTGGGTCATGAAAGCTCGCACTGCAGGTAAAAAATAAAGACAATAAAATAAGAAAATTAAAGTCCGACGAGGTGAACGATGGAATAACCAGAAAATTTGTTACCGTCGAAATAAGTAATAAAAAAATAAAAATGCAACTCGACACTGGTTCCGACCTACCTATCATAAATTTGCCTACGTGGAAGAAGTTGGGGAAACCAACTTTAATGAAGACAAATAAAATCGCGTGGTCAGTGACGGGAGAAAAAATACAATTTATTGGAGAATTTGTTACAAACGTCACGTTAAATAAAATAAACGCGAAAAGCTAAACTATTTGTCATAGAAAATACCACGAACTTACTTGGTACGAATTGGATAACAGAATTTCAATTATGGGATCTACCGATAAATTCTTTCTGTTACAAGTTTGAAAGTTTAAACTCAGAAGCCAAAAAATTAGTAAGGAAACTTAAGGAAACATTTCCTACTGTTTTTTCTCCAGGTTTGGGAACGTGTACCAAAATGGAGGCAAAATTACAGCCAAAAGAAAACGCTCAGGTGGCATTCAAAAAGAAAAAGAATGTGCTGTTTGCTTCAATTGAACAGATAGATAAAGAATTGGACAGATTAGAGAAAACCTGTGTATTTAAAAAAAAGTTGAATGGGTAACACCGACGATATACGTGTAAAAAAAGCCCCAGAAAGTAAAGATGAAGCCGACACCGAGAAAAACTGGGGAGCGAGTTACCCGCAGTCAACGACATTAAATGATTTAAGTCAACTGAAGTCACCACAGAAAACGTTAAGAAGCACAAGATCAACAAAACGGAAGCTAGAGGCTGAAATAGAACCACAAGAAGAACCTACAACTGTGACTCAAAGCGGAAGGTTGTTTCTGGTAACACTATGGAGGTACCAAAAACTAAAAAAAGCTGACTGGCAATATGATGTACTTGGTGAAAGGCGAAAAATTCACGTGCAGTAACCAGATCAGACGACGTTTTTTCAGACGTGGTTGACAGCGGTCCCGCGGAAAAAACGCCGATGGAGGTGATTTTTCAATACGTTTGATCTAACAACGCCTGCAACAATTTTACCTGAGATTCGCCGATCCATAAGAAAAAAGAAAGGCACTGATCATTTAAAAGTGGATCAAGAAAAAATGTAGGAGATACGCTACGATGTTGCTAAAAAATGAAGTTGTTTGTTTTTTTGTTTTTTTTTCATATATTTCCTCTAAAAAATGAAAAATAAAGAAAGAAAACTGTTTACTCCTACGGAGTAAAGTTTTAGGAGGTGGGATGTTATAGTGGAACACACCTATTCTATAGTTAATAGACTCTCCCACCTATAATGAGTAGGAGTAGGAGGGATTCGCTCAGTGGGTCGGTCAGTCAGTCGATGCCGGACGACCGTTAGTCGAATACTAAAGTATCAGAGACCACGACAAGATTTCTCTGCGTCATTATCTATTATATCAAGTTCCTAATGTTTTTTACGTCGAACCTATTTTAGGACCGACTTAGTACAAATACAAGCCTCCACTGTGAAACCACTCCGTAACATTAAATAATATTAAAATAGTGTCTGGTTCAGAACATTTTAAAAACGCTTTTCGAAATTGTCGAAAAAATGTTTTTAAAATTAAATGTAAATTAGTATAAACTTTTTGTATAATTAACCAAGAAACGTAAGTTAAAAAAGCTAAAAGATTTGAATTAAGTGATTATTAATTATATTCAGAGAAACAAATTTATAAATGTTATATACCTAGAATCCTGAACCTTTATGTCCTAGATAGATTTATTAAGATTTAGCAGGATATGAATGTACTTTAACCTAAGGTAAAGTTAGATCGGGGTTAATCCCCTATTGTATATTTATTAAGTTAATGAGTTTAGTTAAAGACGTATTCCACATTAATTTAAAGGAGAACCGTTTAACCCGATTACTGCGTAGCATCGCAAATAGAGTGAAACCCAGGGTCACAAACTCACATCAATCCAGCTATATATATATATATATATATATATATATATATATATATATATATATATATATATTATTTCTTCACCCATAATGCAACACTGCAACAAGGATAGTCATAATGGGCAAATCACTAGTATAAAAAAGTAAACATCATAATAAAAATAAACACCATAATAAAAAATAATAAAAAATCCATAACATGCATGGCTAACAAAATTTCAGTTAGCACCATATATTCGCATATTCCCATATATACATCCTTATACACATATATATATATATATATATATATAGTTTAAGCAGAAATTATAGATAAGTAACCCTATCAGTTTTCATCCGTCCATATACACACATACACACAAGGCATACACACATATATATACATCCATGTATTTCTCTCTAAACACAATATTCCCACAAACGCACCTATAAGTATCAAGAAACCCAAAATGACTATACACAACCATAAACACCCGCACATATATATATATACACACATACATAGTCACACACATACGCATTTTACCACGAGCAAATCCATATTCAATTAACCATACTTACTACGATACACATACATACACACACATCACAACTATAAATGTTAGATTCCAATAAATAGTTCTATTTAAATATATTCTACAACATTACAGCCATGTAGATACAGACAGGAATTTATATAATCCAGGAGAAAGGGTACTTTTCTATTTTTAAGGCGGTGTTTGTGTCTGCATTTTGATATGAGTTCACTTCGAAGGTTAAATAAATCCACCTGTTTTTTTTATATTTAATTATAAGTATTTTCTCCAGCAGATAAAGGTTCCAAGGGTCCATGAAGGTCTTAGAAGTTAGAGCTCTGGATATGAATTTCCACTCCAACTGCTGTGTGAGAATCTTTGTTAATAAGATCACAATAATATTTGGATAAAGCTGTTTGGTTTTTGAGTAACCTATTGCTGAAGGAGTGTTTGGTGATTATATAAGCGTTGCTTCCAGTTTCCCGTAGATATTCCAATGTAGATCTTCTTCAGGTCTACATTTTCTTCAGGAAAAATCGTTGCCTCATAGCACGTTTTTAGACCTGCATTTACCTCTAATATGACACAGTTGTCCTTCTGCAATTGCATGTGGGGTTAATATCCGTTACTTCACTGTTATGAAATTTATTTAGTCGCTTACTATTGTGGGCTGACATGATTTTCTCTACATTGTTAACACAAGAGTAAGTAATTTTAAGTGATTTTCTATTTTAAATTTTTAATAGAGGATTCTTTTCGTCAAAATGTTTATCTTTTAAAAAGAAATGGCTTGTATTAATATTGGAAAGTTTGCAGTAGGGTGGGTTGAACTTTTGACTTTCCTTTTTCTGTTTTTAGAGTTTTTTGAATTTAGGTTCTCATCCTGGTAGTGCAACTCTTGTTTAAGCTTGCTATTTCTTAGCGCTTGGTTGTATATAAACTTACTCTTACTAAAAAAAAAATTGTTAGAGGATAACCTATTTATTCTTGTGTTGACTGCATTTGGTATATGTTATATACTTGACTTTGGATGATTAGATTGTGTTAGACATTTTGACGGTCGTCTTCGAGTACAGAATCCAGAGGTTAGCAGTGAATATTTCGGAGACAGTAGGAAAGCGTAGTTCAAGTTAGCAGTGGATATCACAGCAAAGTAGCAGAGCGTAGTACTTCCTTCTGTTCATCTTCGCCTGACAATTTGGCACTGGTCATTCGGGTTGGGTAAACAAAAATGGCCGCCTTTATACACGACAGATTGTATGTTGTACGTCTTCTGATTGGTTAACCTTCTATTGGTGGACTATAAAGTGAGTCGTGTCATTCAAACTGGCTCACTAGTTACATAATATATACTGGACCCTCGTGTGTATTTTTGCTACTGACCTGTTTCCTTTGCGTCTAAAAGATAAGCCTTAAGTTTACATTTTTGTAACCTTTTTTTGACTTTCAGTTTTCCTCGTTCTATTTTTTGCATTTGTCTAATTTTTTCTCTTTATTTTCCGTTTTATTTTTGCTTTTTGTATTATTTTGCCTTTTTCTTTCAGTTTTTTTTTCTTTTGTAAATTTTCCTTGTTTTCGTAGTCCATTTTTCTTCTTTTGTTTGAGTTGTATATTACCGTTTGAGTTTGTACGTTTTTTCTTTTGATTATTATTTTTTACGTATGTGAAACACCAATATAAGTTAAAGAAAGCAACAAAAGCTTAATTGTTCGGCGTGGTGGGCCGAAAAATCCCATCATGGCCGACAACAATATTGACAAAGACAATACACCGCCTTCACAACCGGTGTCACCCCAAAAAACGGCCTGGGGTAAAAACAGGCCGCCAGAAAAAGATCCAGCCTTTTACTGCGAGCAAAGGAAAAAGTTTGAGGATTCATTCAAAGGGAATGAATTCCTTACTATTCAAGAAGCCTTGGATGCAGTCGACACCAGGACAATCTCTCTTCTAACTTCGGATGTAAAGACCCGGAAGTTGATCGGTGTCGGCAGAGAAGTGATGGAGGAGGCCTTGAAGTCTCTACAAATTTACCCCAAAATCCTGGCTCGAAGGACAAACGCTCTGTGGGATATACCCCTAGCTACAGAGGAGCAGGCAAAGGCACTGGCTGGAAGTCTGCTCTCAACTAAGAACCTGCGCATGCAGACAGAGTACATGGGAACTCGCAGAACCAAGGTGACAATTCACGGTGTCCCAGCAGATATCAGCGAGGACATGATGGGGGCCTTTTTCGTTAAATATGGTGAAGTGAACGAAGTTAAGGCCCTTGTCAGTAAAAGCGGCATCCAAACAGGAGACATAGAAGTCCAAATAACTGTCAACAGGGAAAACTTTCGGGAAATTCCAAACACCCTGGTGTGCCGAAAGAGAAGAATGCTGGTTGTTGTCGAGGGAAGAAAGCCGTGCTGCTGGGCGTGTGGTGCGTCAGGGCACATGTCCAAGGAGTGCCCTGGCAAAAATGTTAAACCAATGCCCCCTCCAGCAGCAACAACAGCAGCAGTGGTTGCGAAAGAGACAACCGGAAAACCTCCCGAAGAAGTCTGGAAAGAGGTGGATAGGGGGCGAAAAAATATTAGCGATCCAGCTCCGAAGGAGACGCCCCCAAAGAAACAGCCCGAAAAGAGGCAAAAAGAAGTACAGCCTTCAAAGGTGTACGAAAAAGAGAAACAACAACAGCAACAACAACAACAGAAACAAAAACAGCAGCAGAGTCCAAAAAGTCCGGAAAAAAGTCCGGAAAAGCAAAACAGCGACATGGAGGTGGAGGAAGTGCCTCCCAAACGGGCCACCTCCTTGAAAAGAAACCGGGAGGAAGATGAGGAGGAAGATGAGGAGGAACAAGAGGAACAAGTGAAGCAGATTCATAGACTAATTGGACATATTAGTGAAGAGAGGGGTAGGGAAACAAACAGATGTACATCCGTCCCCTCTTCACCAGCTAAAAAGGGAAAAAACACTCCAGCTGATAGGAGTCTCCCTCCTTCCCTGTCTCGATTTCCACTCCCTGCTAGCAACCCCACACCCCCGCACACACCTACTCCTACTGCATCAGACCCTCCAACTCCCCAACCATCCCTCCCTACTCCAGCCCGTTCATCCACTCCCACTCCACCACCCCCAGATAGGGGAAAAAAGAAAAAAAGAATCTTCGGCAAAGTCGAAGAAATTTGCAGAATAGATAAGGGGGAGATAGATAAAAACCTCTCCTCCCGCAAGAGAGCACTGTTAGGTCCTCTAATCAAGCTGTCATCCGTTGACGGCAAATCAATTGAGGATCCTAGAAATTTTCCTGGTGCCCCGGGAGTGGTTGGACTTATCCGGGACACAGGCAAACACATGAAAGTGTGGGCCCATCTCTTTGAGGCCAGAGAGGCCTTCCCAGAGATAAGAATGATTGAGATGGGCGCACAAGATTTGAAAAAAATGCAGATGTTTTGTGCAGGAAGGGCCCCCGTACGTCTCCATCCATCGCTATATAGGGCCCTAAAACTAAAATACCCCACGGACGTCGGCGGGATTGTCACAGAAGGACGGATGACGTCGGAGTTAGGAGTGGGGAGCCTTGGACAATCCGTCGGGGTCCTTTCACCCGCAGATTTCCGTCCTGTATGTGAATAGGTTTATTGCACTTCTTCTTTTCTTTCTTTGCAGGCTTAGAAGATGTCTATTAAGATAGCGACTTTGAATGTGAGGGGCTTAAGGGATCGGGGTAAGGCTGCCCGCCTGCTCCGGGACCTTCTGTCCCTGGATGTGGATGTTGCCGCGATCGAGGAGACCCACTTTGTTTGCAGTTCCGATGCGTGTGTGCTGGACGATGACTTTGTCGTCTATTCAGCATATGGGGACCGTTCTGCCAGAGGAGTTTCTTTGCTTGTCAGGCGTACTCTTGATGCGAAGGTGGACCTTGTGCATACCGATGCCGAGGGCCGGTTGATCGTGGCCGATATTGCCGTGAAAAGTGGTTCGTTCCGAGTCGTTGCGGTTTATGCGCCCAACGACCGGGAGGAGCGGGTCTCGTTTTTTCGGCGGTTGGGGCCCTTCCTAGTGGATTCAACGCGCCTAGTTTTAATGGGGGACTGGAATGCCATCCTGGACCCCAAGTTAGACAGGGGGCGGGGAGCTAGCGGGAGAAGGGGCGATCGTAGCCTGGTTGATCTGATCGACGATTATGGTCTCGTCGATAGATACCCGGTCGATCATCCCGGGGGGAAAATGTGGACGTGGGCTCTTAATTGGCCTTTTGACAAGGTAGTTAGCTACCTTGACAGAATGTTAGAAGAGCCGACATAGATCTACTAGATTACCCTACGTTCCACTGGGTAGGCTATTCGGACCACAAACTCGTTTGTGCCCGGGTGGCGTTAGACTGTAGGCCTAGAATGGCTGGCTACTGGAAGTTCAATCTGTCCTTACTGGACAGGGAGGACTTTCGGGAACAGCTAATTAGACTAGTGCAGCGGGAGCTAGTGGGGGCGGTTATCGGGAATAAGTGGTGGGAACGCCTTAAATGTAGGATTAGGTCCTTCACCACTAATTTCGGCAAACGGCTCGCTCTAGATAGAGCTGATAAGGTGAAGACACTCAAGTCTAGTTATTCCCGGGCGGTGGCTGGGGGGGATCCCCTAGAGATAGCCTTAGCTAAGGAGGCCCTGGATCGTTCGAATAGCGAGCGGTACATGGGCCAGGTAATTAGACATAAGTTAAGCAAGATGTCTTCCGAAGCTGTGAATTTGGGCGCAGATCTGCGCAGGGAAGAGGTCCGTCGAGGTGGCGATCGTTACATTCGTGAAGTCGAATCCCCGGAGGGGCGTACTCTTCGGGCCACTGACGACATGTGCGAGGCGTTTCGGCGCCATTTCGAGAGCCGGTTTACCAAGGAGCCTGGTCTCCGTGAGGAGGAGTTTCGTAGCTATTTGGCTGACTTTCCTCGGCTTTCGCCGACTGAAGCGGCTAGCTGCGAGGGTGAGATCACGGAGGGCGAAGTCTACGCGGTTTTGAAGAAGGTCGGCAGAGGCACGTCGCCCGGTCTGGATGGTTTGCCCTATGAATTGTACTTGAGGCTGTCGCACATCTTTGTTCCGATTTTGACTGCAGTGTTCAACAACTGGTTTCGGTCGGGGTCCATCCCCAACCGGATCACCAGGGGCGTGATCACTCTGTTGAAAAAGGGCAAAGGTGGTGGGGGGAAGCTAGATGACTACAGGCCCATAACTCTGCTAAACACAGAGTTAAAGATTATGGCCAAGATCCTGCAGGAGCGTTTGCAGTCAGTTGCCGAGTCTCTGTTGGGACCTGAGCAGACTTGTTCTGTGAGGGGCCGAACAATTCAGAGCAACCTGCATCTGATCCGCACGATCATAGAGGGTGTAAAAGACGACGAACAAGCCGCGCTGATCAATTTGGATCAGTCCAAGGCATTTGATAGGGTCGACCATCGCTACCTTGCTACTGTCCTGCAGGCCGCTGGATTCGCACCCAACTTCTGCCGCTGGATTAGCCTCCTGTATCGCTCCCCCAGTGCTGTGGTACAGGTGAACGGAAGGTTGTCGGACGCGTTCGTGCTGTCTAGGTCGGTTCGTCAGGGTTGTCCGCTGTCGCCTCTCCTTTATGCTTTGGCGTTGGAGCCTCTCCTTCGCCGGCTGAAGGACGAGACCGGCAGTCCGGCCCTACGCGGAATCGCCGTTCCTGGAGGGGCTCGAGCCAGGGTTTCCGCGTACGCCGATGACGTATCTGCTTTCGTGTCGTCCCGGGAAGATATCGAGGCGGTACAGAAGGCGCTTGACCGGTACGAGAAGGTGACAGGGGCCAAGATAAACCGCGACAAGTCTTCCGGCTTGCGGTTAGGTGCCTGGAAGGGGGTCGCTCTTCCCGGCCGCTTCGGTTGGACGGATGGACCTGTCCGCATTCTTGGAGTGTGGTTTAGACCGGACCTCCAGCTGGAGAAGAATTGGTCTGAAGTACTTGGAAAGGTCGATTCTGCCGGCAAGACTTGGAATCGACGGCGGTTGTCCGTGCAGGGCAGGGCGGAGGTGTGTGCTACATACATTTTCCCCCTGATTCTTTATCGATTGTCTGTACTTCCTCTCTGTGAGACCCATTGGAAGGCGCTCGAGCGATCGCTATCCTCCATTTTATGGAGGGGACGCGTGAACAGGGTCGACAGACGAGTCTGCACTAAACGTCCGTGTCATGGGGGGCTGGGAATGCCGCACCTCTTGAGTCACATCCGTGCCTCTAGGTTGGCTTTCCTACGCCGCGCATTGACTGGGAGAGATCCGATTCTGGAGGGGATTGTTAGGGACGCCTTCCCTAGCCTTACCATCAGTCCCCCCATCTCGAGGGTTGAGCGCCGTCGTAAACCCCGGGACGAGTCGGATTTCATCCGCGAGTGTCGGTCGGCCTTGAAGGCCATTCCCCGGTCCAGTGACCTTTCACGGCCTAGGAAGGTCTTCTATCGTGGATTAGTGGAGGGGCCCGCGAAGGATTCCCTACGTGATACGCTCGGCTTGTCGGAGGAGTATCGCTCCTACTGGTCTTGGGCGCCAGCAGCGGATTACCTCAGTAACCCTGAGTTTTCGCTTACCTGGCGATTGGCTCGGAATCGGCTCCCTCTCAACGACAAGGCTTTCATATGGGGTTTGGCGGATTTGCCAGACTGTGAACGGTGTGGTCTTGGCTTAGAAGAAACGGCTCCGCACGCCTTCTACCATTGCCCCCGGGTCCGCCCCTTATGGGACCATGTCGGCGAGCTGACGGCTCGTCTCGCTCCCGAACAGCTTGTGTCCATTGATCGCGCATACGCGTGTGACAATGTGTCGCCCCCGTATTCCGGGGTGAAACGAATGGTGTTTCTGACGCTGCTGGCCACGGCTCGAATGGTGATTTGGACGACGCGAAAGGAGGAAGTCTTGCGGGGCAACCGTCTTTCTCATCAGCATCTGATCCAATTCTTTGAGCATCAGCTCAAGATGAAGATTAGATCTGATAGAAAACGATTGCATTCGACAGTCTTTAGCGAAAGGTGGGTAAAAGAGGCGAGCTTGGTTCGTGTGACCGGGGCTAGCCTTGATTTTCTCTTCTAGGTCAACCTATTGCACATCGGGGTGGCTTCCTGTGGAACCCTCCCCTTGGTTAGGTTAGACAAGCTTCAGTGTACCTAGTTAATGTGAGTAAGTGTTGTTCCTGGCCTGTAACCCGGCTACTCTTTGGTTATGGTCCAAGTCGAGATTCCCAACCTCCCCAGTTTGTTTCGGCCCCCTTTTATCTCGATTGGGTCAGCTTTATATTTTCCCATTCCCGCATAATATTTTAGCCTTCTTCCCACTCCCTTAGCGAGAGTTGCCTCTTGATTTTGTCCCCTGGGCAGAATACAGCGGCCTCTCTATTTTGAGGGTTGGACGGTCCCCTACTAACATCTGTTATGTTTAGTTTGTATTTTGTGTTTATATTTATTTGATTATTGGGTTCATCTCCCCTCCCCTCTCATTCTATCATTGTTAGAATTTTAATGTATAGCATTTATATCATCATCAAATTTTTATGGTGTGGGGCGCGTTTTTGCTAGGTTCCCCTTGAGAGGATGCGGTATTATGGTGGTTGGAGGATTGTTTGGTGACGGACGAGTTCTTGTGGTGAATGGGTAAATTGTAATGTATGAATGGGTCGTGAATCTGATTAGCTAGGTATAGGATAGTTAGTTTGGACCAGCCTCTACCCCTCCCCTTCATCGGCCACGTGCCAAAATTTGTAAATTTTACAAATAAATATCCTAGTTACATAATATATACTGGACCCTCGTGTGTATTTTTGCTACTGACCTGTTTCCTTGGCGTTTAAAAGATAAGCTTTAAGTTTACATTTTTGTAACCTTTTTTTGACTTTCAGTTTTCCTCGTTCTATTTTTGCATTTGTCTAATTTTTTCTCTTTATTTTCCGTTTTATTTTTGCTTTTTGTATTATTTTGCCTTTTTCTTTCAGTTTTTTTTTTTTTCCTTTTGTAAATTTTCCTTGTTTTCGTAGTCCATTTTTCTTCTTTTGTTTGAGTTGTATATTACCGTTTGAGTTTGTACGTTTTTTTTTTCATTATTATTTTTTACGTATGTGAAACACCAATATAAGTTAAAGAAAGCAACAAAAGCTTAATTGTTCGGCGTGGTGGGCCGAAAAATCCCATCATGGCCGACAACAATATTGACAAAGACAATACACCGCCTTCACAACCGGTGTCACCCCAAAAAACGGCCTGGGGTAAAAACAGGCCGCCAGAAAAAGATCCAGCCTTTTACTGCGAGCAAAGGAAAAAGTTTGAGGATTCATTCAAAGGGAATGAATTCCTTACTATTCAAGAAGCCTTGGATGCAGTCGACACCAGGACAATCTCTCTTCTAACTTCGGATGTAAAGACCCGGAAGTTGATCGGTGTCGGCAGAGAAGTGATGGAGGAGGCCTTGAAGTCTCTACAAATTTACCCCAAAATCCTGGCTCGAAGGACAAACGCTCTGTGGGATATACTCCTAGCTACAGAGGAGCAGGCAAAGGCACTGGCTGGAAGTCTGCTCTCAACTAAGAACCTGCGCATGCAGACAGAGTACATGGGAACTCGCAGAACCAAGGTGACAATTCACGGTGTCCCAGCAGATATCAGCGAGGACAGGATGGGGGCCTTTTTCGTTAAATATGGTGAAGTGAACGAAGTTAAGGCCCTTGTCAGTAAAAGCGGCATCCAAACAGGAGACATAGAAGTCCAAATAACTGTCAACAGGGAAAACTTTCGGGAAATTCCAAACACCCTGGTGTGCCGAAAGAGAAGAATGCTGGTTGTTGTCGAGGGAAGAAAGCAGAGCTGCTGGGCGTGTGGTGCGTCAGGGCACATGTCCAAGGAGTGCCCTGGCAAAAATGTTAAACCAATGCCCCCTCCAGCAGCAACAACAGCAGCAGTGGTTGCGAAAGAGACAACCGGAAATTCTCCCGAAGAAGTCTGGAAAGAGGTGGATAGGGGGCGAAAAAATATTAGCGATCCAGCTCCGAAGGATACGCCCCCAAAGAAACAGCCCGAAAAGAGGCAAAAAGAAGTACAGCCTTCAAAGGTGTACGAAAAAGAGAAACAACAACAGCAACAACAGCGCCAGCAACAACAACAGAAACAAAAACAGCAGCAGAGTCCAAAAAGTCCGGAAAAAAGTCCGGAAAAGCAAAACAGCAACATGGAGGTGGAGGAAGTGCCTCCCAAACGGGCCACCTCCTTGAAAAGAAACCGGGAGGAAGATGAGGAGGAAGATGAGGAGGAACAAGAGGAACAAGTGAAGCAGATTCATAGGCTAATTGGACATATTAGTGAAGAGAGGGGTAGGGAAACAAACAGATGTACATCCATCCCCTCTTCACCAGCTAAAAAGGGAAAAAACACTCCAGCTGATAGGAGTCTCCCTCCTTCCCTGTCTCGATTTCCACTCC
Source organism: Acanthosepion lycidas (assembly GCA_963932145.1). NCBI lineage: Eukaryota > Metazoa > Mollusca > Cephalopoda > Sepiida > Sepiidae > Acanthosepion > Acanthosepion lycidas. Next base: position 77,962,470 of record OZ010585.1, on the reverse strand, counting down.
CTCCTAGCAACCCCACACCCCCGCACACACCTACTCCTACTGCATCAGACCCTCCAACTCCCCAATCATCCCTCCCTACTCCAGTCCGTTCATCCACTCCCACTCCACCACCCCCAGATAGGGGAAAAAAGAAAAAAAGAATCTTCGGCAAAGTCGAAGAAATTTGCAGAATAGATAAGGGGGAGATAGATAAAAACCTCTCCTCCCGCAAGAGAGCACTGTTAGGTCCTCTAATCAAGCTGTCATCCGTTGACGGCAAATCAATTGAGGACCCTAGAAATTTTCCTGGTGCCCCGGGAGTGGTTGGACTTATCCGGGACACAGGCAAACACATGAAAGTGTGGGCCCATCTCTTTGAGGCCAGAGAGGCCTTCCCAGAGATAAGAATGATTGAGATGGGCGCACAAGATTTGAAAAGAATGCAGATGTTTTGTGCAGGGAGGGCCCCCGTACGTCTCCATCCATCGCTATATAGGGCCCTAAAACTAAAATACCCCACAGACGTCGGCGGGATTGTCACAGAAGGACGGATGACGTCGGAGTTAGGAGTGGGGAGCCTGGGACAATCCGTCGGGGTCCTTTCACCCGCAGATTTCCGTCCTGTATGTGAATAGGTATATTGCATTTTTTTTCTTTCTTTGCAGGCTTAGAATATGTCTATTAAGATAGCAACTTTGAATGTGAGGGGCTTAAGGGATCGGGGTAAGGCTGCCCGCCTGCTCCGGGACCTTCTGTCCCTGGATGTGGATGTTGCCGCGATCGAGGAGACCCACTTTGTTTGCAGTTCCGATGCGTGTGTGCTGGACGATGACTTTGTCGTCTATTCAGCATATGGGGACCGTTCTGCCAGAGGAGTTTCTTTGCTTGTCAGGCGTACTCTTGATGCGAAGGTGGACCTTGTGCATACCGATGCCGAGGGCCGGTTGATCGTGGCCGATATTGCCGTGAAAAGTGGTTCGTTCCGAGTCGTTGCGGTTTATGCGCCCAACGACCGGGAGGAGCGGGTCTCGTTTTTTCGGCGGTTGGGGCAGTTCCTAGTGGATTCAACGCGCCTAGTTTTAATGGGGGACTGGAATGCCATCCTGGACCCCAAGTTAGACAGGGGGCGGGGAGCTAGCGGGAGAAGGGGCGATCGTAGCCTGGTTGATCTGATCGACGATTATGGTCTCGTCGATAGATACCCGGTCGATCATCCCGGTGGGAAAATGTGGACGTGGGCTCTTAATTGGCCTTTTGACAAGGTAGTTAGCTACCTTGACAGAATGTTAGTTAGAAGAGCCGACATAGATCTACTAGATTGCCCTACGTTCCACTGGGTAGGCTATTCGGACCACAAACTCGTTTGTGCCCGGGTGGCGTTAGACTGTAGGCCTAGAATGGCTGGCTACTGGAAGTTCAATCTGTCCTTACTGGACAGGGAGGACTTTCGGGAACAGCTAATTAGACTAGTGCAGCGGGAGCTAGTGGGGGCGGTTATCGGGAATAAGTGGTGGGAACGCCTTAAGTGTAGGATTAGGTCCTTCACCACTGATTTCGGCAAACGGCTCGCTCTAGATAGAGCTGATAAGGTGAAGACACTCAAGTCTAGTTATTCCCGGGCGGTGGCTGGGGGGGATCCCCTAGAGATAGCCTTAGCTAAGGAGGCCCTGGATCGTTCGAATAGCGAGCGGTACATGGGCCAGGTAATTACACATAAGTTAAGCAAGATGTCTTCCGAAGCTGTGAATTTGGGCGCAGATCTGCGCAGGGAAGAGGTCCGTCGAGGTGGCGATCGTTACATTCGTGAAGTCGAATCCCCGGAGGGGCGTACTCTTCGGGCCACTGACGACATGTGCGAGGCGTTTCGGCGCCATTTCGAGAGCCGGTTTACCAAGGAGCCTGGTCTCCGTGAGGAGGAGCTTCGTAGCTATTTGGCTGACTTTCCTCGGTTTCGCCGACTGAAGCGGCTAGCTGCGAGGGAGAGATCACGGAAGGCGAAGTCTACGCGGTTTTGAAGAAGGTCGGCAGAGGCAAGTCGCCCGGTCTGGATGGTTTGCCCTATGAATTGTACTTGAGGCTGTCGCACATCTTTGTTCCGATTTTGACTGCAGTGTTCAACAACTGGTTTCGGTCGGGGTCCATCCCCAACCGGATCACCAGGGGCGTGATCACTCTGTTGAGAAAGGGCAAAGGTGATGGGGGGAAGCTAGATGACTACAGGCCCATAACTCTGCTAAACACAGAGTTAAAGATTATGGCCAAGATCCTGCAGGAGCGTTTGCAGTCAGTTGCCGAGTCTCTGTTGGGACCTGAGCAGACTTGTTCTGTGAGGGGCCGAACAATTCAGAGCAACCTGCATCTGATCCGCACGATCATAGAGGGTGTAAAAGACGACGAGCAAGCCGCGCTGATCAATTTGGATCAGTCCAAGGCATTTGATAGGGTCGACCATCGCTACCTTGCTACTGTCCTGCAGGCCGCTGGATTCGCACCCAACTTCTGCCGCTGGATTAGCCTCCTGTATCGCTCCTCCAGTGCTGTGGTACAGGTGAACGGAAGGTTGTCGGACGCGTTCGTGCTGTCTAGGTCGGTTCGTCAGGGTTGTCCGCTGTCGCCTCTCCTTTATGCTTTGGCGTTGGAGCCTCTCCTTCGCCGGCTGAAGGACGAGACCGGCAGTCGCCCCCGTATTCCGGGGTGAAACGAATGGTGTTTCTGACGCTGCTGGCCACGGCTCGAATGGTGATTTGGACGACGCGAAAGGAGGAAGTCTTGCGGGGCAACCGTCTTTCTCATCAGCATCTAATCCTATTCTTTGAGCATCAGCTCAAGATGAAGATTAGATCTGATAGAAAACGATTGCATTCGACAGTCTTTAGCGAAAGGTGTGTAAAAGAGGCGAGCTTGGTTCGTGTGACCGGGGCTAGCCTTGATTTTCTCTTCTAGGTCAACCTATTGCACATCGGGGTGGCTTCCTGTGGAACCCTCCCCTTGGTTAGGATTAGACAAGCTTCAGTGTACCTAGTTAATGTGAGTAAGTGTTGTTCCTGGCCTGTAACCCGGCTACTCTTTGGTTATGATCCAAGTCGAGATTCCCAACCTCCCCAGTTTGTTTTTAACCCTCCTTTTCATCTCGACTGGGTCAGCTTTATATAACCCCATTCCCGCATAATATTTTATCCTTTTTCCCCACTCCCTTAGCGAGAGAGCTTCTTGATTCTGTCCCCTGGGCAGAATACAGCAGCCTCTCTATTTTGAGGGTTGGACGGTCCCCTACTAACATCTGTTATGTTTAGTTTGTATTTTGTGTTTATATTTATTTGATTATTGGGTTCATCTCCCCTCCCCTCTCATTCTATCATGATTAGAATTTTAATGTATAGCATTTATATCATCATCAAATTTTTATGGTGTGGGGCGCGTTTTTGTAGGTTCCCCTTGAGAGGATGTGGTATTATGGTGGTTGGAGGTTTGTTTGGTGATGGACGAGTTCTTGTGGTGAATGGGTAAATTGTAAGGTATGAATGGGTCGTGAATCTGATTAGCTAGGTATAGGATAGTTAGTTTGGACCAGCCTCTACCCCTCCCCCTCATCGGCCACGTGCCAAAATTTGTAAATTTTACGAATAAATCTCCTAGTTACATAATATATACAAAAAACTGTAACACCCCCCTTATTTTGGGTATATTATGGAATCTTCCTTCAAAATATTAGTAAAATCAATATTAATATATAACAAATACTTCAGTATTGTATTCCAAAATTTTTTTTAGCATTCATAAAATACAGTTTATTATTTTTATTTATTTTTTTTTTAGCATTCATAAAATACATTTTATTATTTTTATTTTTTTATTTTTTTATTTTATTTATTTTTTTTTTCTAAAGAAAATTAATATCCACAAAAAATTAATCATATCACTTTGTCCACAGTTAAATATTCAGGTTAATAAGTTTGGGTTGTGATCACAACAAAAAAGTGGAAAGAATTGTTACTTTACCCATAGCTGGGACCCATTAAAACAGTTACTATTACTCCGGATCAGAGTGATCCTGAGGGTCATTAGAAGAGGATTGCGGCTAAAAGTAGGACTATTTACATTTATACCCCGAAAATAAGGACTCACATTCATACCAAAAACTGAACTGACGCTAATGGATGCAGTTTTACGTCTTGCCCAGGACCAATAAAGACCCAAGAAGCCTATACCAAATATAGCAGAAGTGAAAAGCCCGTAATTTCAATTTCGTAATTGGTTTTGTAAATAAATCCGCCATATTATTTCCCGATTGAACGTATTCAATTTGTACTGTTTTCTTTTGTACTTGGTCCCTGACAAACTGATATTTTATATCGATATGCTTTGATCTTTGATGCATTATTGGATTTCTAGCCAAAGCAATACTGCCCTGATTGTCGCAGTAAATAATTATTGGCTCAGTTATTACCAGTGTTGTAATTGTTTTTATTAGTAATTTAAGAAAAATAGCCTCTTGTGTTGCTTTTGATAATTGGGTTACCGTCTGCTAGCTTAAGGCAATAGCCTGTTATACTCTTACGATCTGGTGAGTTGGCCCAATCAGCATCACAAAATCCTTCCAATTTTAATGGTTTATCTGATTGTTGAAATACTAGGCACTGACTCTTAGTTCCCTTTAGATAACGTAATACTTGTTTAGCTCTCGTTAAATGCACAGTCCCCGGTTTATTTAAGTGCTGGGACAACTTAGTAACCGTATAGCAGATATCTGGCCTGGTTGATGTCATCACGTAAATAAGACTTCCGACCAATGTTCTGTATTCTTTCTCACACGCCGCTATACCATCTTCCTTATTCATAATTGTGTTTAAGTCGATTTCACATGGAGTAGTTCTTGTTTTACAATTTTGCATGCTGAATTTAGATAAGAGTCTTTCAATGTATCTAGATTGATGCATTGTGATAGTGTTGCCTTTAAATTTGAACTGTATACCAAGAAACCATGATAGTCGGCCCAAATCGGTCATTTTAAACTTTATTTCTAGGGAATCCTTGATTTTTAATAGAGCTGCCTCACACTTTGATGCAATTAACATATCGTCGACCCAAATAACCAGAATTACCAATATTTCATTATTAAATGTTCCCGTGTATAGACATGGGTCAACTTGGGAGGATTAAAATTATTGTCCAATTAAATAAGAATGGGTTAAATTATTCCATGTTCTTCCGCTCTGTTTGCGTCCATATATTAACTTTTTGTTCATAATTATCAGCTTCTTCAAAACCTTCTGGCGGTTCCATGTATATTTCATAGTCGACGGCAGCATTCAAAAATAAGCTCCTTTAACATTCATATGGTGTATATCCATATCATAATGTGCGCCCCTTTGCATCAAAATTCTAATTAAAACTTAAGGTTTCTACATAAGTCGTCCCCCCCTTTATAATCTTCCTCATATATCTACGAAAATCCATTAGCTACAAAACGAGCCTTGTATACTGGCGATCCATCCTCAGTTCGCTTTACAGTATAAACCCAACGGCTGCCGATAATATTTTTATCATCTGGGGCCTTTTTTAATTCAAACGTGTTGTTTGATACTAAAGATTTAATTTCTTTTTGCATGGCAGCTATCCACCGTTTGGAATTGACAGAATGTATGGCTTCTTGATAGTTCTTTGGGATACATTTGTACCAAATAGCAACAGTCGATGTTACAAAAATTACATTGACCCATTTCAAAATAGTCTGGCTTTCTTCTATTTCTTGTTGGATAACGCGGAATTTTCACACCCCCTTTCCCATCATCGGTTGCACTTTCTTTTAACTCAAGATTTGCGTGTGATTTTTTTTTCCTCGTCTAACTTTTCGGAATTTGCCCCCCCCCCTTCCCTCATCAATTGTATTTAACTCATAAACCCACAGATTTTTGGGTAACTTAGATTCTGTTAGCAAACATCTAGCCATTTCAAAAAGCGTCCTCAAATTAAGTTCAGCAACTCCGTTCTGGTGTGGAGAATAAGAACAAGTTTTCTCATGTTTAATGCCTTCATTTATTAGGAGGTTTTCGTAAGCATTAGAAGTAAATTCGTCACCATTATCTGTCCGAATTATTTTTACTTTTGCATGCGGGGAGATATCGGATAAATAGATTTTTTTAGCTTGAAGGGTATCAGATTTATTTTTCAGAAAATATATCATAATAAGTCCTGAATATTCGTCAACAAAGTTTAAGTCATTTTCCCTTTAATACACGTGTCACAATATTTTAAATCCTTTGGAAGTGTAATTTTCATTCCAGTGACGTGTTCTTGTAATCTTTTAACATCCGAATTATTACAGTGGCCTAATATTTTATGCCAAGTCCTTAAGTCGTACATGGCTGTCTTCGCAGACTTAATACTTTTCAAATAATACAAACGTCCATTTTGCTGTATATTAAATTCAGTTCCGTCTGGATATATTAACTTTGAATTGTCTTGGTGAAAATTGATTTTAACGCCAGTTTTAATTGCAGACTGAACTGAAAAAATATTTTGCTTAAATTTAGGAATATATAAAGCCCTTTTTAATAAACATTTACAAATATTTCCTTCAGTATTTCGTAGATAAATACAGGCATCGCTTCTTTTTAAAACTAAATTATTATCTATGGTCCCGTCAGCTAACTCGATAAAATGTGAGTCGGGCTCAAAATTGGTGTCAAAATTAATAAATTTTGTTTCATCTGTAATTACATGATTTGTCGCACCCGTATCGACCAGTTAAGCATTATAACTACTGGCCACAGTACCCAATCCAAATGAAAAGGCATATGTACGTCCATTCGAAGGAGTTTTTACATTTTTACAAAAATCATTCTGTGTATAAAATTGACATTTTGCACGAACATGGCCGACATTACCACAACAAAAACAAACGATATTTCTCTTAGTATTTCTTCCTTTATAATTCTTGTAATAATTGTTTTTAAAGCCCCTGTTCTGAATATCGTAATTCCTAGTCTGATCGGTTTGAGGAACTGATTTTCTGATTTTTTTAAATTACGTTCTCAGTTGCATTACGTTATTGCCTTGATTTTGGAGTGTACACATTTTTTCAGTTTCTTCATAGCTACGTAATGATTGTATGAGAGTGGATGTAGATTTATATTGAGAGGATTTTTTTTCTTTAGAGCTCTCACGAAATAAAAATTATTACCTATGGGATTTTAAGTGTTTGATATTCTTTAATTAATAATAATTTCTAATATCTAATTTTGCTACACTTTTCGTCATAATCAGAAAACCTGGAAGATAAGAATCAATATGGGAAGTATGGGCTTATAATGGCAATGATGAACCCAGATGTGACGTTAGGAAGTATAATCAGTCGTTGTAATTTATACTGAACATGAGCGTCTTTTATTAATTAAATTTGTTCAGATATCAAGACCGAAAATGCACAACTAATAAAATCAATAAAAAATACCGACATCACAATATAACTGCGTATAGAATTTCACGAAAATTAGTGCGCGTCTTTAGAGTTTCAATATTGCATGTGGATGTTTAAAACACTAGGCAAGGAGAGAAATACTGTTCCTTAGAGGAGTTGCCTGTGAGGAAATTCTGTTCTTCAAATCCTAAGTATCTGTTTCCGTTATTTGCTTATGTGATCCCCCTGAAATAATATTCACAAGAGTTGTGCGGTCATTGGCCGCTCTGAGCGTGAGTTTTCTGGAGGTATCACGGTTTCCTGCAGATTCCTAAAATCGGGCGCTTCCGATTCGGGCATTTCTTTGCTGCTCACTTCCTCTGTATGGAAGTTCTATACAATTTATTTCAACTGTAAAATTTCTGAAATATTTGGGAACTTATGGAGTGCATTCCCCGCAGCAAGTGCTTACTTTGATAAAATATCTAAGAATAGAAAAAAATCTTCGGTAAATTTGAGGTTATTTTAACGTGCTAATATTTTTCGTCGGTTTTCAATAACTGAACTGGAATTTTCCAAAACAAAAAATTAATAATCAAGTTCAACTGAATTTTGATAAATTGAGTATTATCTTATTCTGAAATTAAGTTTATTCACAGAAATCTTTAGAAAACTTTATCAGATATTAAACTATTTTAACACTGGCTACAAACGGAAGTTATGAGAATTGTAAATCAAATTATTCCTGCTTGGTCAAGAAAAGCAAATTTTCACTTGATAGGCATCTTTTCTTGAAAGAAATATCGATCTTCAACTCAGCATTCGACATATTTTAAAATAGTGAATATGCCCATCAACAAAACTTCTATCGACAGCGTTATTCTGATAGAATAAAATACTTACACCGTATTTTGTTCATAATTAAAGAATACTATATATTCAATATAAAGAGAAATCATAGCAAAGTAGTATGCATATAGTTAGATGAAACGCTTCTTCTACCCTTTAGGTTAAATCATTCTTAATGCTTTTAAATTTGAATATATGAGTTTGTTAAAAAGATTAATGCTTTTATTAAAAGTTGACATTTTTGCTTCAGTTGAATTAATTGGGCGATCAAAGCATCTTCAGTTCTGTTATGTTATAGCGTCACACATGATAATAATAAACAAATCCCTACCGCACGGGAGCTCTAAAGAAACGTGTGGTCAAAAAGTAATATGGCTGACAAAACTATATTTTTTTACAGGAGAGAGAAGCTTTTTGTCGATTACCTGACGAAAATTTTTTTTAAAATCTAATTTAAGTTTTATTTCTTAATAACCAGAAAAGAAGACTGTATGCATAATTCAAAAGCTAGGTTAAATGTATTTTCTTAAATGAATTTGTGTAATTTCAACTGAATGTGAAACAGATTGCAATAGATCAAATGTTTTTATTTGCGCTTTGTTTTAATTGTAATGCTGACGATGGAAAGGAAAATGGCTAAGAGAAGAACAGAAATTAATACAGAATTCGACCAAAGGACAAAATGAGATTCTTTCCGTCGAACATCAGAAGGGAATTAAAGCAAAAGAAAATATTGCGATGTACTGATGACAGAAAGCCTATGAGAGTCTCCCAAATCTTGATCCTAGGAGCGATATCACAAGGTCCAAGTAACAAGAAAGAATTTATACGAGTTCATATGCATAAACTGGAAAAATAATGCCTAAAAAGTATCTCTTTTTGTTTATGTTCAGGTTTTTACCCGCTTTTTTCTATTTTCAACCGCTTCCTTCCTTCTCTTTGGCTCTAGCTATGGCAATATCGTAATTTGTTAACTGCAGGAATCACAACAAAGCAAAACACTCTCCATCGTTCCCTTTATCTCTCTCTTTTCTCTGCTTCCCTCTTTCTCCTTAACGCTAGTGTGTTTATTTCTCATTTCACTAGAAGTTTTATTGCCATAACATATTTACGATATCTATGGGTGCCCCTGTTTTGGGATCATTTCCTTTTGAATAAGCATGTAAGTAAAACTGTAAAAACGTCACTTGAGTCGTTCAAGTCATTTAAATAACCATACTATGGAACAGAAAAATGATTATCCTCAGTTGATATCACATAACACTTGCAAAATATATGTGAAAGCAAGATTTTATATGTTAAAATTAATGCTGTGTTAATAGAACATAATGAGAAGTATCAAGTGTTTTCGTCATTTTATTTCTATAGCCAATCATTGAAGATTATTTCAAAACGTATCAAACAGGACTTTATAGAGTGACAATTACACTGGTTTGCAATTTTTTGTATTTTTAACTAGAGATCGAACAGAATAGGATAATTAATTTAGTTCTGTATAAAATAAAAACTAATTTATCTTGAAAGTGAAAGATTTTGATATAAAGAAAGGGACATGGATTCAGCGGTACGCATAAATGCATAATCACCCAAAGCAATTATTGTGTAGCGGAAGGATGAGGTTAGAAGGTTAGAACTTGATACAATCTACGTTTGATACATACATCGCATGTATGTGGTATAATTAATAATAACATAATTCGTATTATCTGATAACACAAGTTTCCAATGAAATATTTATTTAATTGACCATATTTTATAGTTTTTCAGCAATCATACACTTAGCATATGATTAAATATATTTGTCATGTCTGTTTTAATTTATAGTGTTAACCTAATTGGAAATTCGTTGAAATCAGACAGATGAACACAATAAATTTTTAATGTTACAGAATGCACCATCCGAAGTGAAATGCTTGACATACAAAACATTTAGATTAGACCAATATCTTAAAACTACCGATGATTGAGTACTGAAATTAGTTTAAAAGTATGGAAAAAAATCAAATAGAAATTAAACTAGTTTTTGAAAAACAATTGAAAGGTGAAAGATAGAATACATAGAGAGAAATGGGGAAAAAGTTACCCCCACTTACGCACGAATTAAACAATAATAGCTATGGATACAAAGTAAACAAGAAATTTTTCAATCACCCACTCTACCTGGAGAATATCAAACTCTTTGCCAAAGACGACGATTTGAAGGGTTTCCTCAATATTATAAAATGTTTCAGTGATGACATAGGTATGGACTTCGGATTAAATAAATGTGCAAAAGTAACATTTAAGAAGGAAAGAATTACAGAAACACATTCAATGGATCTAGACTTAGTAACAAAAAATAGGGAACGGGAACAAGATGAAACTAAGAAAATACTACAAGCGTGTGCGTCTTGTATTAAATACCGAGCTAAATTTAAAAAACAAAAACAAAACAGAATATCAGCTATAAACACATTGGCTGTCGCCTTGGTGCAATACAGTTTCAACATCCTTAACTGGACCATAACTGGACGCCAAAAATGAGAAAGCTTCTCTCTTGTCACCGCATGCATCATCCGAAGGCTGATGTTGATTGTCTGTATGTACGCATATCCGAAAGAGGCTGAGGATTAGTTCAACTAGAACTGTCTACCACAATCGGCTTTCAAAAATACCTGGAAACTACAGAAGACTGAATGATGATCTGTGTTAAAGAACATGAAAGAAATAAGAAACTTTATTCAGTAATAACAGAAGCCAACAAGTTCAAAATGGATTTTTAAGTGAGTGAAGAAATACAAGTAAAGCATAATACACCAACTGAAGCTGCAAAAAACTTAAAAACCAAGTAAAGGCAAATGCAATGGACCAGATACAGAAACGATGGCAGGATAAACCTCTTCTCGGTTAATATTCTGCCTGTACAAAACTAGCTGATATAGACAAACTGCGTATTCATCATTGGCTACATAGTGCAAGGTTAAAAGATGAAAAGTTTTCCTGAAAAAGTTTTATGGGACTTTGCAATACACACAGACAGAACAATCAAAACTAGACGCCGAGACATTATGATCAGAGACTGCAAAACAAAATGTGTCTTCTTATTGACATCGCAGTTCCTGCAGACTGTAATGTATATTTGAAGATCTCCAAAAAAAAAAAAATCTATCAAAATACAAGGACCTTGAAATTGAAATCTCCACGAGGACATCAGAAACTGCAGTTCTATTTGGAACTTTCGGATTGATTGGAAAACATTCCACTAGAGTAATTGAAAGAATTCCTGGTAGCACACGCCTTAAAGAAATACAAAAAAATTATACTCACAAATACTTGTGATTATAATTTTTTTGTATTTCTTTAAGTCCACACCTTACGAAGTGCTTTATCTATGTAAAATATGTGAGATTTTTTAAAAACTGCTCAGTGGAAAATGTCATGATGCCATTTCTGACCTTAGGTTTATAGTTTAAACCCAGAAAGAAACCAAAGGAAATAATAATAATAATAATAATAATAATAATAATAATATACACTGACTTTACAATGCACACAATTTATCAAAGTTAATAGTCCAAACATAGTATTCAAAGACAACAAAAACAGAATGTGCATTCTTATTCAAATGACTGTTCCTGCAGGCTATAATGTAGCTTTGATCTTCAAAAACTATCAAAATACAAGGCTTTTAAAATGGAAATCTTAAAAATGTAGCACGTAAAGATATCAATAATTCTAATTGAATTTGGTTCCTGGGTTTCATTGACAAATAGTCTCATTGAAGTGATGCAGTAAAAAACCTTTTCTCACAAACACCTCTCACACCCAACGAAGGGGATACGGTATATGTGTTTTTTTTTTTTAATATACACAAATGTGCAGGGAAAAATATCATGATGCCATTTCTGACCTTGGATCTTTGTTTAGGACCCGGAAAGAAATGGGTATACAACAGAAATCAAAGGAAACAGTAAAAACAACAGTCTGGTAGTAGTAAACAAGTAAAAGATAATATGACAGGGAGCGGACTGTCAACTTATAGTAGCAACTGCAATAGATTTCTTCTGTTTCTCGACCGCAACACTTGTAGCCAAATCGCAGTTCAAATGAAAGCCCGTCGTAACAGTCCAACAAGCAAAGTAGAAACAACAAAATGGTGTCACATGTTCAACTTTCACTTCTCACGAGCAAAAATGCGTGTTCAGCTCCCCAGCTCAGAAAATCTCCTGCCTTTATAAGCGAAAAACAACGGCTTTGGTTCATCGAGAGATTTTTCTGGTTGGTCACGCCATTCAGGGGAGGGGAGAACATTAGCATAGATTCTCGTCATTGAAGTAGATTTTTGCTAACTACTTTTTGTAATTTTTCTTCGGCAGATCGCACGCAGAACACGAACTTTTTCGGGGTAAATGATTATCTCTTTCGCTAAATATTACCATTTCATTTTTTCCCCACCAATAAACTTTGTCCATTGTTCTTTTTTATTATATAATTTACTCGATTTAGCTCTGTTGAGCGAGGTACGAAACGGGTTAGCTAATTCATTTTTCATTTTTACTTTTTATTATCATGAGTGGTAATAATAAAACTAATTTTTGTCTATTCATGGCAGTGCTATATATATATATATATATATATATATATATATATATATATATATATATATATATATATATATATACTTGGATACAATGCATTCTGGAAGATTTCCATTGCTTGACTACAAAACTGAATTAGGTTTGCTCTTTAGCTTTTCCGAACTATTGACTGTCTTGGATGCACTCAGTACATGATATAACTACTCAAACAAAGCAATACTTCCCCTAACCGTAGATATGTGTGAATATATAGTGTACGTGTTTCTTCTTCATCTTCATTAGAACAAAAAAAGTACTTATCTGTTTCTTCGGAGATCCTTAGTGAATTTTCATGGCGATTGTTATAAAAATAAATGTAAAATCTTAGTACGTTATTGTCATCTTAAGAATACAAATATATTTTAATTAAACAGGAGAACCTATTATCTTTTTATATTTCCTTTAGTTAAATTTTGGATTAACATTTCATTGTTTTCTTTGTTAGTCTCGTTAATATTTCTTTCAAAAGATTTCTTTGCCAAAATAGATCCCAGTTTAAAATTTGAATAAAATTATTTATTGCATTATATCTTCTATATTTAATCAACCCTCCTAATTTGTTTGCGTATTTCTCCCGATTAAATTTATACAATTGCTTCAAAGATGAAGGCCATATCGTCAAAAGAAAATTTATTTTATCCAATCAATATTTAGCAATTAATAATTTTAATTAAATATAAAACAGATTCAAATTAGTAAATTGTATAATTAATAGAGATCGTCATGGCTTTGATCAAAATAATAGTATCTTCTGCATTTCTGCTTTTGACATACGAAATTAAAAGAGTTCCCTTTCGTTTCTTTTAACTGGAAAACAAGAGATTTTGCCACTCACGACATTTAATCCGTTTAATACTCGTCTTAGTTCAATAGAAGAAAGTTTATGTTTTAAGAAATTAATTCTCAGATGAGGCAAAGTCTCAAATGAAATGTCAGGAAAATATCTAACCTTTTGTTAGGAATACGCATAAAATTATTGGCTTTATGTCATAATGAACAAGTTGGTCACCACTTTGGAGTATAAAGGACATAATAGGAAAACAATCAATGAAGCTTACTCAATTAGAATGACGACACTTGTTTCTCATTCATAAAAAATATGAAGCTGAGTGTCTTTCATCAGAGTTCATGTTATAACAATGGGCAGGTTGATTTTTCACTTTTTTAGGAGATCAACATTGCACTCAGTGCAAAAGTGGAGGTGATGAAGTTTTAAAGATCACTTGAAAAATGTAATGAAATACCTAATTTTCACAGGTTTTTACTTACAAACTGACTTAAAATTTTACTATTTCAAGGCAAAATGCAAATAAAGTTGATATCTTTTGTATTATATACATTGAATGGAAAATATATTCAAACCAGAATTCTAATTATTTTAAGATTACAAAAAAGGCTACTCAATGAATAAGATTTGTTCGATCATTTGTTAGATCATAATTAATGAAAACAAAAAATATATGAAGGTATATATAACTCTCTAATACTGCTGGGTACAAATTAAAAGATAATATAATTACATTCTTTATTAAAAATCGTACTAAAGCTACTGCACTGTATAACATATCACATCATAATATAGGTAAATTGTTCAGTATAATTTCCTTTTGAAGTAAATAAAGGTATTATTTGATGGCACAATAATTTAGTAGTAATGTGGTTGTGCCTTGTTTTATTAAAGGTTGTGTTATAAATTTTTCATGAAATTCCAGCGCTCCAATTTTCAACCTAAACTTAATCTTCAAACTCGTTTCCTGAAAAAATGGTAACGAGTTGGGAAAAAACTATTGTAAAAACCCCAACTTTTACTACTACGGTTTCAAAATTGGCCTGTCCTAATGGCACATACCTTGAATCCATCATAAATATTCAGAATGTGGAGTTAATAAATCAGAAACAATACAAACACCTCGGTATATGTAAGTAAAGTTTACTATTGGAAATAAGGAGTTTGAACACATTGTAGTTTACGTTAAAGGTAGTTCTGCCCAATACTATAATATGATACAGAGCCAAAACATTAACATAAGTCATGTTCTTACATAACCTTGTCATGTTTGAAATTTTATATGAATGTCATGCATAGCGACCAACTCGTTTAGAAATGTCTAAACTATCATCTATACGTAACTGTTTTCTCAGATCAATGATTAAAAATGTCTTCAAGTAAGTGAATCTTTTAGGTTTTAACGAAGAATCCTTCATAAACACTGGCACTACAGAATCACACAGATCTTTATCAAATAACAAAACACTATATTACTTCCATCAGTAGAAACAACTAAAGTGGATAGTGCATGTGAATAGAAGCGGAAATAATGATATATTTATGATGCTGACTTTCTACACTGCATTATGCAAAACATATCTCATCAATACGAGAGAGAGAGAGAGATAGCAATGGACTCGAAAAAGTTTAATTTGCTGAAAAATGTTTAAAGAAAAGATTTTATAAGTAGTCTATAAAATCTTTTCTTAAAATATTTTTCACCGACAGTAACGTTATCTGATCAATGAATACCGAATATTTCATGTATGGAAACATCTAATTGCACCATTATTATGGAAATGGCTAATTACACCATTATCATATAATATACAATATGATATTTTGAATTTAACAGCAAGTTGTCTTTTAATTTGTTATCGCTTCGAAATATTTTTGCCAAATGATAACTTTGATCTATTTCCCACTCTGTACCTGGAAGTAGTATTTAGTATTTTTATTTCATCTATTTTTGATTGAAAAAAATATGCGCTTAATAGATATCTACTAAGAAAAGATTAAAAAAATCCTTTCCCAAGAGAAGTGAACATATTGATATTTCGTCTTTTCTAAATCTATATCACTGACATTAAATCAAATTCGATAATAAGAACAGGTGCAAAATTAATGCCGTCTATAAAATTATTAGCAATTTCATAATAAAAAAATACATTTTCTCCGTGATGGTCAATTTTGATAGGTGTTTGAATCACATATCCGCGCACTTGGGGACAACAGGGAAGCAAAATACTAACTGTCGTTTCGACTTCAGAAAACTGCAGTAGATAAAACTTAACCGAATACTGTCAGTAAATTTTAGTTCTTGGCTCTCATTATTTCAGCTTCTTCCAAATGCATTCCTTATTGCCGAATGTTGGTGCAATTGTTCGAATAAGTAATTATGGAAAAGTAAATTTGCGTCTTTATGTTCTATTTTTCGCATCCTTTTCTTTTTTGCCACATGAAAATATGCAGTTAGATGCACAATTAAAATGTCGATTCAGTTCAGTAAATGAAGTATTAAATTATATCAATGTCTATTAATTTTAAATTGATTATATTAACGAATAAGCATTATAAATCTATTAGGTGTGTATCAAAGTTTCCAGCGAAAAACCGTTTTTTCAACAGTTCATACAGTCTAGTTTAAAACAAAACAATAATATGTTTGCCCAAATAAGACTGCAAAATTTTAAATAAAAAACATTGGACATGAGGGCTTTTCGTCTTTACATATGAACTTAATAGATAAATAGAAGAATTTGTATTTAATTTTGGTTTTTCCTATATTTTTGGCAAATTTATTAAAAGTGGGGTGCTGAAAATTCTCGCACCTACCCACTTCTCAAAATAAACATTAGAATATTGATTTTTGTAAGTTGGTCGGGCTGTGAGCCTTTAAGCACCAATCATTATATACTGCTCATACAGAACTCACAAAGATGTTTCTGATAATGAACCTCACTATCTTGTCCATTACCTTTTAAACAACGATTATAAATTCCAGCAAACTTTCTTTTAATATTTTGGAGTGTAAGAATGGTATGCAAGAATGACATGCACAGTTTCTTTTGACGAACTAATTTGAAATTTCTACATTGGGCATGATAAAAAAAGAATTGCATTTCGAAATGGTATTTAATGCCTTGAACGAGGTAGATGCCTGTTTAATAAAATATCACTTACTGTAAAAAGTATATATTGATTTTTATGTAACGCCTGAAGAGCCATGATTTATAGACGGAATTTCATGGCGCTTCGCGTTTCCCTGACTGATTATTACTACGAAATAAATTTCCATTGTTTGCCATGTATTCATTTATGAACTAAACAAAGACATGTATTACCTACCTATTGTATGGTGCTATGTAATATCAATTAATACTTCTGGTGTTATGTGTTATGTATTTTCCAGAAGTGTAACTCCATCTTGAGTTAAAACCCGACCACCTGTTTCTGTCTGAAACAGGTATCAATGCCTCAAGAGTTCACAATCCCGTGCAACTCACCCCTATTAGCCTAACACGGTCATCTAAATCTCCACGACCACGGTCTCAGAGTTTACATCAACGACGGATTTCCCTGTGGCAAGGACGCAAAAAACGAGGTCCCTGATCTCCAGTATGTGTGTGACGGGGGCAATATCACCCCGAAATAATAATAATAATAATAATAAAGGAGAATATGCTGGAAAGCAGGAAAAAAGGCGTTTTCAAAAGGACCAAAATGTTAAAAATGCCGTAAAGACTTTGAAATGTAAATTTTACAGATTTTAGTTAAAAAACGAAATACAATGTTTTTTTTTCTATTTAAGCGTGCAAACAATATCAGATTATTAATAGAAAATAGTATTCAGAAGGTCTTGATTTAAAGATTAATTTTATCGATAACAAGACAGCATGAATCTATGTAAAGTTGACTAAAATTGATCAAAGCTATTAATAGATGAACTTAGAACAATAGCAATACGGTAAGGTACTGAATGATGAAACGAGTGTGAAGTTTTGACTTACAAGTGTGTCGGGAAATGGGTCTATCCCGTTACTAATAAAAGTATGTCAGTACGTTCGCACTAAAAAAAGCAAAAAAACAAATACGTCACCATTTTCTATATAAAGAATCAAGCTAACCGGAAGGAGAGCAGAGTTGAGGAAGTGACGTCAGAGATTGGAACAAAGCGCCCGCTAACATGTGCTGTTGATATAAATACCGCTGCTCCTGCTACCACTAATATTACTGCTACTATTACTACTCCTGAGGACGGGAACATCGACAGTGGTAGTTGCGCTAAGAACAGACCAAAAGGTTTAAACGAAGCCACCGCTCTCCTTTAACGAAAATAACCGGAAGTATTTTCTCTTGTTTTGTTGATCATCGTTCATATGCAAGAGACATTCAACTTCTTGTCACGAGAATTGTATTATTATATGTATTGTTGATGTTATATATATATATATATATATATATATATATATATATATATATAAATTTGTCCCTCTAAAATCGGATCGACTTTGTCATATTTACTTGCTGTTAACCCGATTCTCACGCAACAAGTTATAGGTAGACCAACGGAGAGCTTTCGGAATTTCACGACCCAATAACTACTCGCCAGGATCAAAAAATCACAATGTAGCTAGTGGGTGGAATCGAATCGACATTTGAAACCGAAGACTTAGGTCTAACCTGTAATACTGGACCAAACAGGAACAACGGCCAGTCTTGCGGATGACGTCGGCCCATGGGCGCCTTGACCAGGGATCGCGTTACAATTGACACCGTGCGAGAGGATTGGCGTTACATATGTGCTACCACGTGGCACTTATCCATAGTACTACATTCGTCTTCGCTCTCTATCGTCACTCGGATGATGGGACACTAATTTTCGACCGAATATTTGAGAGGATTGATAATACCCTCACTGAATTTCCATCGAGTGCCGTTCATGTATGCGTTGACTTCAATATCCATCACAAATCGTGGTTAGTCTACCCGAACAAAACCGATGAAGAAGGCAGATATTGCAGAGATCCATCGCCTATAAACTAATCCAGATCATCGAAGGAGCCACACACGTCTCGAACGTGACAAGACATCAGACAAACCACCTCGATCTTTTTTAACATTCTGCCATGACAAATGCTTAGCAAAAGTATCCCCAGGCACATCAGAGCATTCCCTAGTCAGTGTCAAGATTGATGCCAAACCAAAGACATCATCTGATTTACCGCTCCATAGAACGATTTTTCGCTACGCGAAGACAGAATGAGACAGCTGACAATCTTATATGGCTGAAGCTCCTCTTTCAACTTTCTTCAAGCACTCCAAAACTACTGCCCTCGTCTCGGAAAGGAACCTTTCTGGAATGATACTCCACCTCCAAAAAAGAAAATTCTAGCAAAAGCCAAACAGTCATCCCTGGTACACCCGTGAATGCGCCGCTTCCATAGCTCACCAGAGCCACTATTTCAATATCTATCGTAAGGACCAGTGTATTTTGACTATTACTGCAATCAGAACTACCCACAATCGTTGAAGGAATGTTCTGGAAAACGCAGTGTTACTATACACAAACAGTCCAAGCCAAGCTTGAAAAGAATTAAATAGGATTGCGCAAATTCTGGAAGATCGCTAACCAAATTATGAACAGTGAAAAAGCGGCTGTGCCCATTAATATAAATAACCCCAGGGTCATATCTTCCTGAACAGACAAGATGAAGCTTTTCGCCTCGATTTTTACCTCAAACTCGACTTTAGATGACAAAGGCCATTCTCCACTTAACTTCGCACGTCTCACTGCGCACAATCTCAGTAATATTTTAATTCAACCATGAGAAGTCTCAAGACTTATCAAAATCATTGACCCTAAGATAGCTACTGACTCAGTGGTTGTCCTTAAGAATATCAACTTAAAATTACCCCCGATGCTAGCGAAGTTGTTCAACCACTACCCCTCCTAGAATAGACCTATCAGTCTCCTCAGTATCATCAGTAAGCTTTTTGAGGCTATAATCACCTAGATAAAAACAAACTCTTGAGCGACGTGCAGTACGGGTTTCGATCGGCTTGATCCACTGCTGATGACCTAACTACCATTACTCACAGAATTAGTGAGGCTCTTGACGACAAACACACATAGAGAACCGTAGTATTAGATATTTTGAAGGCTTTTGACAAGGTATGACACAAAGTCTTGTTACTCAAGCTCTCCAGCTATGGAATCATTGGAAGGGTTTTCTCAATTATAGTCCTTCCTAACAGTAGGTCCCCGAAGGTAGTTATTAACGGCCAATCCTCTGAGGCCCTGACAGACAACACAGGAGTCCCCAGGGGTCACTTCTCGGACCAGCCCTCTTTTTGGTTTACATAAATGATCTGCTTAAGTATATAAGGTCATTTGTAAACATCCATGCTAATATACGACGGTATACGAACGCACCTCTAAAACTCTTGATAATCAGTTATTGGCGGCTGATATGATCTAGCTCTAACATCTCAGTGATTACATTAAATGCCTCGCAAACTAAAACTAGTTACATTCCATCACCGCCGATCGGACCCCGAACTACCGCCAGTCACGATGAACGGATGTCCACTCGGCAAGGCTTTACACCTTGAGAAACTATTGGGTTTTAAACTCAAGTGGAACTCGTACATAAAATCCATCACTAAAGATGCAGAAAAAATTGGTCGTCTCCTTGTACTGCTCCAGTACGTATTTAACTCCTCATGCTATCCTCTACCTTTACAAGAAACAGATCAGGCCTAAAATGGAGTACTGTTGTCATATTTGTGTGGAAGCTGACCAGTCCTCACTTTCCATTCTTAATAGAGTCCTTATGGGTTTCCAAGTCCTTGTGGATGACGAATTATGTTCCACCCTCTAACCTCTCTCTCACAGGCAGGATGCGGCGATCATTTAACTGCTCTATCGTTACCTCCATGTAAATTATTCGGACGATCTATATTTCATGGTTCAACCTGTTCTAACCTTCACAGCTAGGACCCACCATGTAATATTGTAACAAACCAACCACATTCCCTCCGTATTCAAGTGGTGAGAAGTTCCACTCGAACGGCTTACCACGAACCCCTGATATGTGGAACCGGCTCCCAAGAGGTTGTTTCCCCAATCACTACAACCTTGACATGTTCATGTCTAGGATTAACCTTTATCTTCCCTCCAATCTGTATAAACTCCTCCATGTAACCCTCTACCTCGAGTGGTTCCCGGACCTTGGTGAACACTACCGTATATATATATATATATATATATATATATATATATATTCATTTATTAATCAGTATATTTATTTTCGTCTAACGGCCTGAATATTCGAGTAATCTTAAAAAAGAATATGAGCTCTCCGGCAGTCCCTCCTCCATTATACACGGCGTACAGTTGAAAAATGCCTTTAAAGACAGATCTTTCTCTGACTCTCGAAATAGACATATCTGTTCAGTTTCGTATCCTAACGTAAACATAGCAATATACTAACAAATAAGCAGAGCGTCTACTCAAATATGATTATCCACTAAAAATAACGTTTAAATAATAAAAATAAGAATTATTTACAACGATCAAATCTAAAATATTAGAGGAAATGTTGCTTACTCCCATCTGCCCTCATAGGCCGCATTTAAGAACTAATCAATTATAAGATTTTGTAGTCTAGTTCATATTCCGATTATTAAAATCTATTACAACAAAGATCGAGGTAAAATAGTTTAGGCGTTCTTAAAACTCGCTATCATTTTCTCTCCTACTATTCAGTGAATGATATACTCAAGCAATATCTTGATCAATTAAAATCAATGCCACAAACGTTGTGTCTTATATAAAGAGATTACAATTTGTAGGATAGGAATGAAAAATCTCATTTACAAAAAGTTAGGTCGATTGAGTGGATTGCACGGTGGAGCAATGGATAGCGGCTCGGATTGAGAAATTGAGCCGAATTCGAATTCCAGTCAAATCCATTACATTCATTTATGTGTTAATACTCTTGAATCCTCTTCTCCTCCGCCCTAGCTGGGGGTGGAGAAGAAGTAAAGACCGAGTTCTATAGCAGAAAGAAATGGCAACCTACTGCGGGAAAAAAATCTACCTCGTTAGTCATCTATCGAAAGTGTGTATCATTGCATGGCACATAAATGACTGAAGCAATAACAAACACATTCACGCAAATTCGTTACAAGTCGAAGGAGTCAGATGCAGGAAGATAGAAAGCACCATAGTGGTGTCAATCCCACCTTCATGCATTAACCTGCTTAAATTGTACTATCCTACCACGTTTCATGACAACGTTCTCACCTAAAACTTGCCTCGACTTCTTTGAAAAGAAGTCAGCTCCAGCGGGGTCAAATCAGGCATTATATCCCTGCAAGTCTGTAGCTTCAAATTGTCGCAAACTTTGCTTTAGTGAGCAGCTTTGCTAAATTCATTGCATTTTGTCTAAACTTTTCACTTTTTCGTCCTTGTCTAAAACATGATTTAATCAAAAATGAACACCAAAAAGTTTGGCCTGTTCCCTGCTCGAGTTACCATTTTCATTGTGAAATACGGAAATACCGAAAATGACAAGGTTATTGCCTTGTGATCCTTATTTTAAATTTCAGTGACTACTTTGGTTTCTCTTATATCCAAGTAAACCAGCTATTGGAATAATACCAATGGAAAGTGTAACAGTATCATCTGCTCTGAACATTTCGGAAACATTTATTTTTTCTTAAAGTTGGGGAAGTCTTTCATTTGAATCTTAAATCATATTTCATCATTACATTTTGTAGTACCCCCTCAGTTTTTCATTGAAAATATTCTCCATTAAATTATTTAAATCTTTAACATTCATTTCAGAGATTCTATCTGAAGGATTTTCTCATTTACCGAGATTATTTTGGGTAGCGAGATAGCAGTTTCTATCAGAGTTCGATAGTTGTTAGTTTCTTTATCTGGTCAATAGGATCTGAGAGACTATCTGGTTCTTTTCTTTTGTTTTTTTTTTCATTTGACATGATCAATTAAAAGCAGTACTAGATTAGATCTTGTATAAGGTAAACGTTTTACTGCAAGGCCATAGAAATAAACGCGTCCCAATCTACTATACTCTGTCTTTCTATTTCTGTTTTGCATATCAATTTTCTATTTTCTGTAAGTTTCTTCTATGTTGATTATGTACTTATACTCTTTAGTTTAAAGTCTCTTGTCCAAGAATTTACATTAATTCTCTGCATTTATATCGATACCCTCAAACTTTAAAGAGACCTATAATTTAATTGCCTACAATACTAGTACAAGACATTACTCAATCAACTCCGTGTTGAGTTCTATGTTGTGGTTGTTAATTGTTCCCACCTAGTATATAATTTTACATTGATTACTAACGATTATTGTTGCGAAATCAGTTTTCATGTACTTCTTCGCTCGACTTAAGCTTTTTAATGATGATGATATTTTGGTTAATTTTATGTCTTAAGTCAATGTTCTTATTCGGCATCTTTTTCCTCTGTTTACAATCGCAACATCAACATCTTCAAATAGTTTCTTATTGCTCAATATTTTTTCTAGCTTATTAGCCATTTAATTTTTCCCAAATGTATTTTTGGGACGTTCTTAGAGTCAGATAGATTATTTCACAGTTTCTAACACTGTGCTTCCAATTATTTCCAATATCTTGTTTCTCTTGAGGTTATATCTTTCTTACAACCGATGTTTTCTACGACCAATTTTTATCTGAAACTACAAAAATAAATACTAATTAAATAAATAGCTGTAAACATTTTAATAAAAAATATTATACACCCAAATGGACATTATTATTATTGTTGTTATTATTATTAGTTGTAGTATTTGTAACATAAATTACATATAACCTGAAAACAGATTTTATTGCAAAAAGAAATTAATTTGTATAAAAAAAATCCTTTAAAAATACATTTAAAGTATATACATATATGTGGGGGATTATGTGTGTGTCTGTGTGTATCGGTAGCAGTTATCGTATATATTTTTGTGTACTGGAGTGCCTGTATGCCTAAGGCGATGTATTTAGATAAAACTAAGGAAATTTAATAAGTGTTATGCTTTTCCTATTTATTTATTTTTTTTATATTTCAAACACGAAAATAAACCCTTAACCGAGAGGTCAGTCGTATTGTATTTGAATAATACCAATTTGGATGTTGTCAATCTAGTGAAATATAAGAGGGGTGGTTTGGGTCACATATATTTGATTCAAATATTCAAAGATAAACACCGAAATCAAATAGTGTGACTGACGTGACATCGTTTCATGGAAAAAATGAAATCATTCTACACAAATTGAATGGGTTATATCTTCATTTAACGATATCAACTCAATTTAGTTACGATTCTTGTACAATTTACAAGTAAAAAATTTGCTGCTCGTTTAGCCAAAAACAAAGTCACCCATGTGTAGAACTTTTTATTTGATTGCCACTTTCGAGCAGGAATCTACGAGAATCTATCGGTATTGACTGAGATAAAGATGTTAAAGTAATTTTGAAAGCTGTAACTTTCAACATATAAAAACATGTATATAGCACTTATCCGCTTGTGTCAGAATAAAGTTTTTGTAAATGTATTAATACTTCCATCTTCTTAAAACTTGCTGATGCATAGAAGAAGGCGATAAATTCACTTTACACTGTTATTTTATTAGCAGAAGAAAGGAGGATAGTTTTAATATAAACAAAAAATATAATTAGTAGTTACCAAAAATGACAGAAAAGGATTCAAAATTCATTTAAATTGCATTGTATTAAAAGAAAGGATTTATTTTTTAGATACACATAAAATGTTAGTTTTGTTTTAACTTGAATCAAATGTTTCATGTATTTGATATGGTTTAAATTAATTAATATTAATTAAATATATTTTTATTCATTGTTATTCATTTGTACAATCATCTTTCTGTTTTTACGGTTTCTCTTTATTCGGTGTTCATGCAATATTCTGTAATAGATGCTATTGCAACAGTATATATTCATTGTTTCTTTTATACATATATGTATGCCCACAGATACATACTTGTAAGCAGATTTATGCAGTTGACCTGTAGAAAAAATCTGAACTACCGTTGCGATCACTTACACTAAATGAGAAAACATCTCTCAGCGTATATTGGGCAAGTGCTAAAATAACATTTTGAACATAGAATGATCTGTTTTGTATATTATGTCTTTAAGAAAGGCAACGATTTTGCTAAAGTATGACGATACAAATGCTTGCACTAATAAAAAATAAAAAAAACAACTGAAAAATCAATTCATTTCAGCACAAATAAAACATGAGGAATTCAAAAACGAAAGGGCAAATCTTTTTTTTTGTACTCTCCGCGCGTATGCATAGATGCATGCATAAATTACTATCTCAAAAAACATCTCGTTAATTGACTTCAAAAATGAGGATGCATTTTCTTTTCTTCACTTTATATTTCTCTGTTTTATGCAGACTCAGTGTACATCATACAGTCACACGTTACACGTTCATACACAGACGGATGCCGCACTTATGATTTGTTTCTTTCCCTCTCACCCTTGGAACTACAAATTCACTTCTGTTTATGATATTTTTAATCATTCAAAAAGAAGCAATAGTGTGTCAATCAACTTTGAAATGTAAAGGCCATCATTTACATCACTATATTGTGCATCGATCTCAATATATCAAATCGATATTTTCCTGCCAATTGTGCTTAACTTCACCACACTGAACAATTGGTTCTAATACACAGTGACCATGTTAAAAAATCAGATAAAACATCTAATAATAAATATTGAAATTAGATTTGATTACAATGAACTACAATGAACTTTTTCATTATTTATGTTTTCTTTTAATCCATGTAAAATCTTGTATTTTCCTTTGGTGTCGAAAAATTTCTGCTTTACTTTAAGTTGGCTAGAATTATTGTTTTTGCATATTATCTATTATATTTAGGAGTTTTGGATATTCCAATATTCGAATATAGTTATACCGTAATGTTTAATTAAGGAGAATTTAATGAAGACATTAATGATGTGCGTTGCCGTTTTCAAATACAATCACGTTATTTGAAAAAAAAAACAAAAAAAAAAAACAATTGTATATTCATTTTAATTCACGAGCAATTAACTATAAAATCTATTCTAGTAGATGGAATTTGATTTGTTTTCATTAACACTTAAACTATTTCAAGTTCACGTTTATCGATACTTTCAAGCCTAATGCTACAATGCTTGATTTAAAGGTTAAACCTAGTAAAATATTTTCTGTCTCATAAACTGTGAAAATAAAAATATCAAGTGGCATTAAATTACATGAGTTATTCGTTTGAACTTTATCGTTGTTTACAGGTTTATCAATAGTTAATAAAATATGTAAGTCAACTAGAACCAAGTATCTCGAAAATGAACTATGATATAAGATTACATGAAAAGGTCATCTTCGACAACGAATTGCATTCATTGAATTTTCATGGCGCAGGTCCAAAACAGTTTCCATATTTCATTCTTTCAAATAGAGTGGAAATTTCAAATTCAGATGTAATTAAGAACAACGAAATGATTTTCTGTATAAAGGTATTTGGTAAAAGAATATATCAATTTTTATCGCAGAAAAAATGTAGTCTCAATAAATGACACATTTTCATAATTTGAAAAAAATCCCAACAATTCGCCTGGAATGTTGCTTAAAACAGTGCATTTCAACACTCTTTTTGATTTTACGAATATAAATATGAAAACACATGAAATATTACTGATCGATAAAAAAGGAAACTAAAACCTCGAATGTCAGAATTTCTACCACAAGTGCGTGTTAATAGCAAATTAATGCATATTTGAAACAGCGACAAATCAAGAAACAACCTTCATATTGTTTATAACTTAGAGGAAAATTAAGATTGCAAATTTTATCTTGGGCAATTGAATTCTTTCTTCGTGTACTTGATCCAATTGCCACAACTTTTCAACTGCTCCATTCTTTGGTGTAGGATCGATATCGAAACAATACCAGTTATTTAGAAAATGACCTGAGAAATATAGTTGCTAATGTCTCAACCGAATCAATCCCCTCCAGACTAAATAATGGATCTACGCAAGTACACTGGTGGTTCTAGTGTATCAACGAGAGAGAGAGAGAGGGGGAAGAAAGAGCGATATATTCCTAAAATCTTAGTTGCAAAGTACAGAAAACCATGTGCTGCTGAAATCTCTACTATCGTCCAACTTGTGTACCAATCTGCTAAACCTATTGATGCTGCTTTTTTTTCACAATTTTCTCACTTTACTACGTTTTGCTTGCTGTCGTTTATCTGGAACTCAGCCCAGAAAAGATAATGCGTGCCCTTCTCAAAATATATGTTGCCATCAGATTTGTTTTTATCTTACTTTAGTTGTAATAAATAGCAGACAGTAAACTTCTATAATGACGTTTCCATAGGGGGACATATTGGTCTAATATAACCTGTTTATGATTTTCTGAATCGAGAACGCTGCTCTTTAGAAGAATGATTTTACTGTTATAATAATAATTAAATATGAATTCAAGAATACAACACCAAATAATTTATCATCAGTCACAATGAAAACTTGAACAGCACAAATTCATTCAATATTTACAGTTATTTCTTTCA
Source organism: Acanthosepion lycidas (assembly GCA_963932145.1). Classification (NCBI taxonomy): domain Eukaryota; kingdom Metazoa; phylum Mollusca; class Cephalopoda; order Sepiida; family Sepiidae; genus Acanthosepion; species Acanthosepion lycidas. The sequence continues at coordinate 77,935,224 of OZ010585.1, read as the reverse complement.
ACTATATAAATATGCTAGGTAACCATGACATGTTTCGGAAGGATATTAGAATAATCCAGAACTTGTACTGGCAACAAACCACTTGCATATGGATAGAAAATGAATTCAGTAAATATACAAACATAGGAAAATGTGTAAAACAAGAATGTGTCTTCTCACTGGACTTATTCAACCTATACAATGAGACGATTCTGAGAGAATTATAAGTTCTACCAGGATTCATTCTTGGCGGCCACAATCTTAACAACATAAGATAGGTAGAGGACAGACACATAAAGGAAACAAGAACTCCGACAGAGGGTGGTGGTGGAAAGCAATAAAGGACTAAACATCAACTGCAAGAAGACAGAATGCATTGTTGTTGGCAAAAGGAACAGCCCAACATGCAACTTACAAATTGGAGATACCGAAATCAAATAAGTACAATTTAAATATCTGGGAAGTGTTTTAACAGAGGACAGAAAGTACAACACCGAAACTCTAAGGAGCATTGGGATAGGGAAAGATATCTTAGAAAACTAATCAATGTATTAAGAAACAGCAAAATTTCGTTAGAAACAAAGAAGAGTACTGAATTGTTATGTAATATGAGAAGTGTTCCTCACAGTTGAAGAGGAGAGAAATATGGTTCTACAAAAAGATGTCGAGAATACCATAAACCGACGAAGTTTACGAAAAAAAAAGACACTTAAGAAGAGAGAGTTGAAAATTCTAGGGCACATTAAAGAGCTTGGAAAATTTGATGCCCACGTGATAGACTGATGGCAAGAAGGAGAGATGAAAACAACGCATACTCTAGCTAATTTGAGTAAATGGGTGGCAGAACGAGGCTTAAGAAAGATAAAATTGGAAATTGAAGAAAGCCATAATCGCCAACGTTCTGAAAGGACACAGCACATAGAAGATAAAATATAAATATAATTTGTGAGATTTTCACTGGGAATCAATGAGAGTAAATCTCCCCAATACATTTGTATTCTACTCAGCATTCCTACCGATTTTATTAATACTGTTGTTTACTATAAACATATTTAGTGTAAACTTGATTGAAGTGTTTGACTGGGCATCCATATGTTTTATTTCATTTTAAAGTGGAGAAATTGAGATCTAACTGCCAAGGCAGCCAGATGCATTCTTAAAGAAAATGTTTCTCTTGGACACGAAAATAAGCAGAAAGAACCCAAATAGATACCTGCATTTTTTAAGGTAAATTGAACCTTGTTTTCATGCGAAAATTTTTGGTGGTTGACCGTTTAATCAGGCCGAGCATAAAAGTAGTTTCCAATAATAAAGGAAATGCTAGTTGGCCGAATTTTCTTGCTAGATAAAATGTCCGAACATGGAATTGTTTTTGCTGTTTCTTTCTTTCGTTGTTCTTAATTTTATTGAAAGCAAGTCCCGCAAGCCCACTGTTGGTAGGGGCGGAAGATTGGCCGTTGTCACCCCCCCAGCTCTGCGTTTCATTGAAACTCTATGCTTGAATTTAAGGTAAGCCGTACATTCACTGGTTATCATGAGAATGAAAGCGAACAAACACTCGCTGCCACGTGTGATGTGGCATTTATCAACAAAGCCGGATAACCTTATTTTCTTCAATTTCTTTTTTAGAATACGACAATGGGACTTATTAAAACTTAGTGTATGAAAGGGAAAAATACAAGTGTCAGCCTATACACTTTGCCAACTACCTCCCCCTCTTATATTTCTCTTTGTTTTTGTCGTTCTTGTATGTGTTATATGTAATAGCAGTAGGTATGCTTTCCTATCGCCAGGTCAACACTCCTTCCACTTCTCTTGGACATGAGTAGAGGCTCACACCTTGTTTCGTGTTTAGGAAGGGGTTCCTGGTACTCAATTCGCCATTGCATCGAGTATTGCTGCCATATATGGACTGGAGCCCCTTCTGTTTGCCTCGGGGTTCTTGATAAGATCCAGAGGCAGATATGCAATATAATTGACCCTGTTCTGGCATCTCGTCTACAGACGCGCCGTCGTCTCTCTCTGTCTTTTTTACAAATACTTTCATGGTAATTGCTCCGAGGAGCTGCATTCGCTGGTTCCCATACTTCATGAGTTCAAGTTCCCTACGAGGCTGGCATCCCGCTATATATGTAGCGATATTAGTTTTGCCGTAATGGTTATCAATGAGGGAAATGTAATTGTAGAGCCGAGTTCAGATTCTAGATGACATCGACTGTGCTCATACTCATGACAATTTCTTCTCCCCCTCTAGCAAAAGATACGTAATTAATCTATACGTAATTTTTTTATACAAACTTCAATATATATATATATATATATATATATATATATATATATATATATATATATATATATATATATATATGAAGTAATATATTTTAAGGTATGCTATATTTATGGAATAAAGTGTTCAATATCAGAGATAGAATGTATGTAAATATAAAAGTTAACATTGAAGTCAACACTCAGAGGCGACAGACTGTTTTATGCCAAAAACAATCATCAGGCCACATGTGTTGTGTTTTTTCTCGACTATTTATATATATGGGTCAATGGTGAATTGTGGGTAGTATATTCTAACAGTTAATTTGTCGGAAGTGGCTTGTTTATTATTTATTTATTTATTTGGATCAATTTATTTTACTTGTTTTTGCTTATTTTTTTAATTAATTTTAATTTATTTATTTTTTGCATTTTCGATTTTTAAGTAACGAACTAACAATTGTTTTCGCGCCTGCATTTTGAGATTAGTCCTGATCGTTTATTTAGTATCTTGTTTTGGTCTGGGAAGGTAACTGGAGCTATTTTTTCGTCCGATCAGTGTTTGCACTTTTTGGATTGATTGTTGTAGTCTATTCTAATGGTTATTTTTGGTGGCAGTGGTTTGTTCATTTGTTTATTATTTACTTGGATTAATTTATTTTACTTGTCTTGTCTTATTTATATTTATTTTATTCTTTTCAGTTTTTAATTTTTAAGTAACGTAGTAAAAATTATTTTTTGTGTCCGCATTTTTTAGAGTTCTGATCGTTTATTTATTAGTTTGTTTTGGAAGGTAATTATAGCTACTTTTCCTTCAAGCAAAGTTTGCAGTTTTTAGATTGATTTTTGTAGGCTGATGTTCTTTTACTTATTTTCCATGATATTTTGGTGTGGTTTGCGTTTTTGTTTTTAATTTTACAGATATACTTAGAAAACATTGTGCTGTTCTCGTATTTACTATTTGTGAAAGATGTTTCGTGTGCATGGTTTCTTTGTTTCATGGTTCTTCAGTTACTCCAATGTATATTTTTCTTCATTATCTGATGATTTTACCGTGGCTTGGTATATTACATTGTTTTGTAAGCAATTACCGTTTAATGGACATTCGTTCTTTATTCTGCAGTCGCACGTGGGTTCAATTTGTTCGGGTGGTTTGTTGATGTTTTTTGTGCTTTTTTATTATTTGTGTCATGTTCTCGGTGCAATTGTAGCTGATTTTTACTGTGTTTTTGTTGAATATTTTGTGGAGAGTGCTTGATTCGGGGAATTGTTTGTGTAAGAGTTTGATGAATATTTTTCCTACGTTTTTGTTGTACCACCGTACACTATATGATGTTCCTTTTCCTGTTAGCTTTTTTTTCTCTCTTTGGTGAGTATGTCATTGTTGCCGGGAATCCATTATCTTTTAGGGTTGTTTCGTAGTCTTTCTTAGCTTCCTTAAATATGGTTTCTTTGGAAGAATTGTTGGAAAGCCTGCGGTTAACTGATTTTGTTATTTGCTAGATTACAGATGGCAGGTAATTAAAAGATATGTTTATGTACAGTGGTTTATCATTGGGTTTTTTCTATGGTTTATATGTACATTTTCTTAGGTTGAAGATAACATCTAGAAAATCTACTTCGTTTAAGCTAGTTTTTATGTCTATTTCGAATCCCATATTTTTGAAAATCTTTATTATTGCTTTTCTAGTTTTGTCTGTGTTTTGTTTGTTGTAGTTTCTTAAGAGTATGAGACCGTTGTCCCTGTACAGTCCTGTATCATTTCTATCCATTATTTTGCTTAGTTTGTGTAGTAAAATATATACCTATGAGTTTGCAGGTCGCTGATCCGTCAAAGCTTCCCATTGTAGTGTCAAAGATCCCTTCTTTCTTTATCCATAAGTATTCATTGTGGAATATTAGTGATTTACGGTAGTATTTAATGACATTGACTTCGTTTGTGTTTATTGAGCTAAGGTGATAGCACGGGTTCTGTTATAGACGGGTAGAATTCTTTTATGTCTAATTGTATAAATTGGCAATTGTGTTTGTTTTTTATGCAGTGGAATCTAGAATTAACTCAGAGCTGAGAAGAAGAGAAGAAGTTAGGAGTAAATGAATGGAAAAACACAAAAACAACTACAGACTGGTTCCTAATCTGGAAATTTAAAAAAGAAATACGATAAAAATTGAATAGAAAGGCCTTGTCAGTGGAATTTAATAAAAGTTCAATATATATATATATTCATTGACGTGTGTATATATATATATATATATATATATATATATATATATATATATATATATATATATACACGTCGCTGATTATAGGAAAGTAAGCTTAGTATTTGTTTAAAAAATAACAATGACAACGGATGGAACATTGATTAAATGCAAACACAAAATTATATATTTGTCCAAAAAAATGCCCTTCTCAAAATACATAGCATACACATTATATATATTGAGAGGAAGAATATAAAATGAAGAAACCTAACCAACATCAAAATAAAAATAGCTGTCATGTTTAACTGTCCTTCCCACCTCATCACAAAGCGAATATGAACATAGGAGTTGCACACTTCTTGTTCAAACAATATATAAGATAGTGCTGTCAATAACAAACAATATGTTATTTTGTCTCGTCTCCTGAGATACCTAGATTATTCCAAGAATAAAGTTGCGACAGGTATGTTTTTTTTAAGAAACGATGCCAAATATAAAATTTAAAATCAGCCGTCCAATGTTGCCAATGTTCTTTGATAAGCCAGTTCAATAGCAGCAGTAGAGGATATTATGTTGTCTTTTAGGGAAAAAAAGAAAGAGACAAAAAAAAATTCTTCACTCGTGTAAAAGTTAGAGAAAAAAAATTTGTCTCTTAAGTTTGAAGATGATACAGCGTATACACACGCTACAAATAGGAAAAGTAATTGTATATCGAGTAACTTTTTATCTAGGCTAAAAACAATAGAATTCTTGATAATCATGCTGATAAATTATGATGATCAATAATTGAAAATCAGATTATATAAACTAATAAACTTATAAAGGATACAATATCGAATTCTTAATCAATTGAACTTAAAAAGAAAAGCCAAAGGTGCAGATCAAAAACGGAAACAAACCAATCAATATTAAAATACAACAGGAACGGAGAGAAGCAATTAAATCCGAGAGAACATAAAAGTTGTATCAAATAAAAACAACCTTAAAAGATACATCATACTTTCATTACAGACGCGTCTATCAACGTATTGCCATTGACAGTTTCAAAACAAGGATAATAATTCAATTATCACCTGCAAAATGAATTAATTGTTTTTACATAAATTCTGAAATTGTATATTTTATAACAAAGACAGCAATTGTTCTATACACTGTGTACGTGTCCGTCTCGCATGCATGCATATTTCAGATAGCCTACCTGATGGCAATCAAAACTGAAGAACAAGTTTATTGAAAGCCAAACGGGTAAAAGAAATCAGTACTAATATAATAGAAGGAATAAATGTAACAGAGACGAAAACTGAACATAAATGAAACCGTGGGTCTAAATGGACAAAGAATGTAGCAAGTAGTTTGCTAATGGAATATATTGCAATGTTGCAGTGATAAGTTCTTAGAAAGGAAGTTACAGTTTGAGAACAGTGTGTAAAATAGCCGACACGTGGCGAAAGGGGTTCAACATAGAGAGAAACAACAATAAAATAAACGTATAAAAGGTGGCTACTTTAAACAAATGTTCAAATAATAATATGATAAAAGAGACTATTATTCAAAGAAAAAGCTTAAAAAGGTACATACCGCCGATGCTGTCGCTGGGGTAATATTTAGCAGGATAAGAGAAATGTGAATCGCGTGCTTGAGCCCGTGCTGGTTCCAGTAATATTTAAGGACTAGTATGAAGTGGTCAAAAATAGTGACTAAACTAAAAAGCGGATAACAAAGGAAAAATAAAACAATAGAGGTTCTGTACTGTGATAAAAGATCAGCTATCATACTTCGGAAAATGTAATACAGAGCACATACGAAAGCATATAACCAACTTCATTTCAAAATCATTAAGGAAAATAACATTAAGTCATTAATGCTCAACGTCCCATTTTTGTGTTGGTAGACATTAATGTGTTATATAGGGATAAGTTATAATTTGCACGGGAAATTTTTTGAAAACCGATCATTAAAACTGGATTTTTATCATTATTTTTATAATTAATACAGGATATTCTGGTAGACGGTAAAGAACTAAAGACTAATAAAATATTTGCATCAGAATTCAGACAAAATCAATACATTACTAAAAATAAATTATATTTTATAAAACAGAATCAAATTCTTACCATTATAACAAATTATAATGTTTAAAAAGGAAACCGCGATAATCGTCAATAAATTTATACCAAAATACTAACATATAAAAAGGCTAATATAGTAAGGTTTTGAAAGTACAAAATAATATTATTTACCAGGTGTTTCTATTTTGTCTTTCCAAAATTTTCTTATCAGACAAGTGAATCCACACTCTCGTAGAAGAAAAAATGAAGTTTCTCGTGAGAAAATAGAAAAGTTCATTTTGAGAAATTTTACAACTCTAACAAAGTCTGAAACAACATTTAATTTAGAAAATGTTCATCTATATTGAACTATGACAACCAACAGACATAATCGTTACATTTCAAATCATATCAAATAGTATCGTAATAAATATACTGACGACTTGTACTACGAAGATATAGCAAGTATAGATAAATAAATGCCTTTAAAATGGGAAATCTCTGTCCAAAATATTGTAACATCAAAATATATAACAGAGAAGGGGTAACGCTTTTTAATTGTTAGCATCAACCTAAAATAAATGTATTTAGGAGGGTAAGCGAAATATTATCTGCACTTTCGCCATAACATATCTTTAGAGTTGTCACACTGTCTTCTGCTCATGCGTACTTATAGCTGTTAATATTGTGGTCACGTGATTGAAGTTTGAGCTTGATCATGTCAGTTTTCTTGCTGCTGTTACAGTGCAAACATGCCCATTCCGCTAGCAGTGTGCGCCAAGGAGGAACAAAGATAAGTGATCCGAATCTGAAGAGAACATCCTACTTCATCAATGATGACTCGCCGGTTTGCCATTACTATCTCCCGGGCTTTCTGAATCATCTCATCAATGGTTAGGTTCTCTCTTTAATATCTATTTTCATTACAGGGTTGCTATATATGCAGCGCATGATCTATGAAGTTATCTGAAAATGTCAATAATGGAGAGACGTTGGGATGCACTCACGTTACACTTCCCCGAGCAGATATTGATTCAAGAAAACAATGACAGAGAGAATGTCAAGAAAGTTTTAGTCATTCTAGGCTTCAGAAGCGTGCACACGAGCGCAGTCTCGCAAACAAGAGTTCCTTCTACAGAGAATATTGAAATGCGTTGAGAGTTTTTCTGGCTACTTTTGGCTTCTCGAAAATCCGACATTATCAATAAAAGTATTATTTCAGACGTTAATTTGTAAATGTTAATTTTCAACTGGAAGATACTAATAAAACACTTGATAAAACGAAGGTTGAATATCGTTTTATGCGGCCTTCAATATATTGACTATGAGGCATCAGAATATATGAAAAACAAATTTTTAATTATTCTTTTCGCTGGTGAAGGACGTGCGACCTTAGATGGATCAAACGAATAGTATGAAGGCTGGGAGTCCAAAAGCGCTCTTAGAGATTGAGAAAAGGCAAATGTAGTGTGATGTATTAGAATAGGATCATAGGTGTTAATATGATGGGCCCATTGCGAAATCCACACGTAGAGTACAAGAAGAAGAAAAAGATTTTTCAGAAAGATGATTATTTTCATGCATAACAATATTCCATCACATTTGGTGAAGAAAACCGGCATTAGCTGAAGTCAGGACACCAAATCAAGACCAATAATATTGCTGATTCTTCTTTGGATTTTATCAAGGTGCTCTAGATAAACGGCAGGAAAACCGAACCATATGTGGCAGTAATGTTCTAAGCATGGACAAATGGTAGATTTATAAATATGTAAGATAGATTCCGCAGAGAAAAATTATCTCGCACGAGACAGTGAACCAACTTTCTTAGTAGCTGGTCTAGCCATGGAATCAATACAGTCTTTCCACTTCATGTCAGCCGAGAACGTTAGCCCGAGAAGACGCAACGACTCACTCTACTGGAGATTAACATCAGCCAAGCTGATGAAAGGCAGAGAGGAGTCTCTCAGATGATTAATGGAGTTCAGTTTAGCTTTGGAGGCGTTAAAAATAACAAGCTCTACTTTGCTCCAGTTCAACAACAGACTGAATTTTGTTTTGAACATCAGCTGCCAGTTTGACCTCATGGAACTGATCAGATTTACTATCGAGACAGGAGTAAATGGTTGTGTTTATCAGTATAGATACCAAGTTGAGATCTAATGACATCAGGAAAGCCGTTAATGAAAATTAAAAACAAAGTAGGACCAAGAATAGTGCCCTAAGGATACTTGCATTAGTACGAAAGAATTCAGAAGAGTGGCCGTCCAGGATAATTTTCATTTCACGATTTAATAGGAAAGACTCGATCAGCTCAAAGATTTGTCCGTAAATACCGTAAATTTTCAGCTTGTGGAAAAGACCTATATACCAGACTCTGTAGAAAGCTTTCGAGATGTCCAAAGCTACATCCAGGGCGTCATTATTCTTACCTAATGCTTAATAGACTCTTTCCACAATTATCGTCAGTAAATCAGCAGTTGGCCTGGAGAAACGAAAGCCATATTGCTTGTCTGAAGAAAAGGCTCGATGATGTGACAATGCAGCATAGATTAAGGCCTCTAGTAGTTTCCTGAAGAGACAGAAGGCTAATAGGCCGATATTTGGAAGGGTCGGTTGTTTTACGATATATTAATAATGCATCATCAATACATCGGAAATATGTTGATTATTTTATGTAGAATAATTTTTTAGAAATTATCAGTTTCTCCCGTTTCTAAAAAAAAAACAATGCTAAGAGCCGATCCCATCGGTAAACCGAATTTTTGTCTATAAAAATCTCTGACGGTGAGAAAATCAGACGGAACAAGGTGAGCTCGGGGTTTTGCTGAAATAAGAGGAGAAAAACATAAATATAAACAACGGAGATTTATTTAACCAGAATTAATAATCTCTCTGAGAAAACAGAAGTGAAAATGTCTCTGAAAGAATTGAATGCGAATAATGTCTCTGAGAGTGGAATTATGTACAACTGGTGTTGTGTATGTGGAAATGTTCGTCCCAGTGGCGTTTGAGAATTTGTTGTGGAATTGGACTTATTTGATATGTATGCTAAAAAATATTTCAGTCAGTGTTGCGGTCCCACGGGTTGCTGAATTTGAGAGACCCCACGTAGCCTGAATGGAAAAAGGAGAGATTTTTCTTCTTTTACCCAAAACTGGAACTTTTCACCGCGGGCATTGATAGTTGAACACCACCACCTGAATACTGGATGCGAGCCACGCATAGCTGAAAAAAACATCCTGATCCTTCATCACCATTCTAGACAGCATCAACAACTCTAAGTCTCTCACGCTACGACATATGCCAATGAGCTCTCAGTTGTTTATTCCATGAAGAAATAGCTCATCAGCTGTTTACAGTAACATTAATCTTCATTGATTGCCATACGCTTTGTTTTCTCTGGTGTATAAGGTTGAAGCTAAAATCTAGCAGTGAAAATATAAAAAAGAACTTTAATTTAAACAATTTTAATTTTGCATAATATGAGTTTCATTTTTGTTAATTGTGCATTTTTATATGAAACAATATGTAATAAATTTGGGTATGTAATCCCGATAGTGTTATCGGCATTTGGAAAAACGTTCATGAAAATATTATATTCGAAACATATTCTCATGAACATCTTTGCAAATGTCAATAACTTATGAAACAATATATAAAACTAGGGGTATTAGTAACTAAAAAGCTATTTACAGTCGTAAATATAATAATATGAATAGAACCAATTTTACAATTTAATGCATTGTTCAGAAAAATATAGTATATAGTAATGAAGTAAAATAAAAAAACAATCATGGCAACAAGAAGGTGGAAAAGCGATGATAACAACTGAGCCGAAAAAATCACTTAATATACGCGAGAGCAAAGATAATTATTGAAATATTTTAGGGCTTGATATTTCTAAAAAGAACATAGAAAGAAGCAAAATTATAGAAAGAATCTAAATTACCTCAAAGGCGAATAAAAATATGACGCTCTAACAATGTATTGACAGAATATGAAGCAGGACAAGACGAACAGAAGAAATTAATCAAAAGAGGGGAAAGAGTTTCCATTTCTCGATTTGATATGGAAAAATATACAATTAATTTCATATTTTAATTATTTAAAATTTAATTATTATTTTAATAATTTAACCTAACGTGTCTAACCAGAATGTTCATGTATAAAAAAATGTATTGTCATAACTTTATTTGCAGTTAAGTAAAAAAAAAAAAACAAAAAAAAAACGAGTGAAAATCATTTAAGTGTCGAGATTTAATAATCTTTTGCTGCTCAAGACTAAAAGAAAAAATTGAGAGCAATTTTAGTTATTGAAGTTTGTTTTTAAAATAGTTTGGTAACTACGACCAACTCCTATGAGCATCGCTTAATTTAATATAGATATATATTAAAACTTCAGATGATATCTTCTGTGTAAAGGAGTGCATGTATCGATAGAATCTATTTTATTTTGTTTCATGTTTCGTGAATACGAAATAATTACAATTGATTCCGATACTTGCAACTTTGTCTTTGATCATCATGACTGGAGTTCTGAGAATTGGGAATAAATGGTTGCATATTAGATAATCGCTGGTAAATACATTTTATCCCATCACACTTTCAATTAATAACGATACGAGACTTATTTGAAAACGGGTTTCACTTTGTAATATCGTTTGTAATTACTTTGTTTAACATTCAGATAGTTGCTTTCACAAACTTATGATAAGAGGAATCTGTAGAAATGGATTTGCAGTTTGAAATATTTTTGGAACTTCCTTTTTTTAGTATCCGCTTTTTTTTAAGTAATGATGATAGGGCTCTTCTCTAGAAATGGGTTACATTTTGGAATTTCTTTAGATACTTTATTTACTATCCCGCCTAAGAAGAAGCTTCTGTGCAATTGTTGCTGCATGCACATATTTATAATATATATATATATATATATATATATATATATATTTCCTTTATGAGTTCCTTTTTTCTTACCACTCTCCTAGTAAGCATTTATTTTTTATTAATTCATATGCATGCGTTCTTATAAAATAAAAAGTACATTCTTTGCAGACATATATGAATTGGAATTATTGCGGAAATTAATGATCTTTGTGGTCTCCATGTTTGTACATGCTGGGAATAAAACAAAAGGCGTTTGTTTATTTAGATCTTTTATATTAGTAATCAAATTATTAAACATATTACTCATTTAGCTAGTCTATATATCCTACATCATTGCATACATCTATCAGAAAAATGAAATTATTGCCAACAAATATTGTACAAATCAGCTCTTGGAACTAAAGGGTTAATTGTCTTAATGAACGATATCCATTTAGAAAGTCAAATTATGCTACAGAATTCTTAAATAATTTTTATATGCGTGTACATTTTGAAAATGAGGTTGAAAAGAACGACTCTGGGCCGAGAAATGTTCGAAAATTTTAAACGAAAACCTCATTGTATTTATATTCAGCGCATTTTTTAAAATTCCTTTTTAATTGTTTAGAGTGTCTTTCAGCTTGTTTATGTCTACCTAATCATTAAATCAGCTTTTGAAACACTTTTTATTCGCACTTATAATTTTTGAATATTAAGAACACATTTTGATTAAAATCTTGTCATAATTATCAAAAGTAAAGCCTTTTGTTTACCAATCCTATCATATTCTTACTTTCAAACCACTTTAAATCGCTTAATTACGGCATAAGAAGTATGTTTTTTAAGTTTAAATTAAGTGATAAATTTTAACTGTTATGGCAGAGTGTACACACATACATCCTTTTTTGAAGTATAAATGCATTTGCATTGAGGTTTAACCAGTTTTGTCCCATGATTCTTTGATGAATGTCAGTTGAGATCGAACATAATAACCAAGAGATGTGAAGATCTACTTTCAATTGCCAAAGGTTGTAAAGGATTTCAAATGCATGAAATAGTACGCGCGTACCTTTACAGTAAACTTATGTCAGTTTGTATAACATTTGTATATTACGCAGGAATATGCGAGGGAACATGTGCGAGCATTTGCATGTAATATTGCAACTGAAAGTGCCTTATGCGGCAGTAGCGTTTACATAAAGTGCACGAACGAGCGCGCGAGTGTGTGTGTGTGTGTTTGTATGTGTGTGTGCGCGCGCAAGCACGCGGACGCGCGTGGGCGTGTGCAATGTTTTTGGTCTTTTATCAGGTTGGCCGACCTGTTGCTGACGTTGTTTCGGGTTTCAAAACTATACCAGTACCGACACACAGACACAAACTCTTGCTTTTTCTTTCGCTTCCTCTCTCTGTCTCTGTCTCTTTCTCTCTCTTCGATTACTTAATTCCTCCCGCTCTTTCTCCTCAAAACATGATTTTGTCTTGCTCGCTCATGGATATAAATGCGCAAAAGTGACAATGCGTAAACTAATAACTCAAAAATCAAAAACAATCTTAGGCATGGGCTATTCACATCATTTAGTCTGCGATTTTAATACATACGCACTCATACATAAACGTTAGAGAAACAATGCATAAACACATCATATAAGATACACGTGTGTGCGTTTATATCTAAATTATTTCAATAAGCACGTACATGAACTTGACATAGACAAGTGTAATGAGATTTTATAATAATATATTCAGAATAATAATTTTATAACAGAATGCGTATAAACATTTTTAATTTTTTTATATTGTTCAGTTTCTGGACGCGTGTTCGGAGAGTCATAAGAATACTAGCCATGTGTATTAGGTTGGTGCAAAAATAATGACGTTTTCTCACATAGTAACATATGTTAGAGAACGTCATTATTTTTGCACCAACCTAATATATGCGTGTGTGTGTGTGCATTATATATATATATATATATATATATATATATATATATATATATATATATATATATATATATATATATATATATACTCAAAAATGATTATAGTCAGAGAGTCTAGATTTTCATAACGTAGAATGATTCTAATCATTTTTATAATATCCTGATGTAAGCATACATCTTGTAGTAACTGTATATATGTAGTTATCGCTTTCTGTCTGTCTATGCGTGTGTACCTGTTAGGAAAAAGAGAAAAAGTATATTGAAATCATTGCTATGTTATTGAAGGAAAATAATTCAAATGATTCCATGACATTATATAAGTATAGAAATATCTATATTCATTTGGATGCGCATCTATATTCCTATCACATAATTAGTTTGTATGGAGTCAATTTGGCTTCAAAGAAACAGTACAATTTCAAAATTCATTTAAAAATCATGAAGAAAAGGAATATAAAATTGACTAAAAATTCCTAACTTGCATTTTTTTGTTTACAAAAATTTCACTGCAACGCTATATAAACATCCACACCGATCATAAATAAATAATTAAATAAATATACATACATACATACATACATACATACATACATATATATATATATATATATATATATATATATAATGAACAAATGCATACCAAGATCATGTTTTACTTTATATATATTTGTTTATACCAACGTATGCATATGTATGGAAATACAAAAATGTATGAAATGGCCACTTAATGTGCATGTTCAGCGTTTGTGAATACAAATATTATTTACATACAATATTTACATACAAATATTATTTGTATAAGCAAACAATAATACATATACATATTTTTTTTTACAAAGATTTGAGATCAGATATTTTTATTCTCTCACCGGGCTGTCTTGACTTCATTACTATTTTTGCAATTGTCACTTATTTTTTCGAGTCTTTCTTTCTATCTTCTTTTTTACTTTCTCTGTCTTTAAGGCTTGTTGCATCTCTAGAGTTTCAAATAAATTTATCAAATTAAATCTATGTTAACACACTATTCAAAACATGTTCAAAATTAATATTAGTTAAAATCTGTTTAGATCAAATTTAAGAAAACAAAACAAACGCACAGATATATTCAGACATGCGCATGCTTTTACACTTTTATGGAAATATATACAAAATAATAATTGTATTCTCTTCATCCTCCTTCTATTGTGTAAGTGTAGTAGATGTATCCAATTGCAAGTTTCATTAGGACACAATCCTGCTTGAAGTTATCCTTTATCCTTTCATCATGTTTATTCGTACTTATAAAAAAAAACAGCAATAAATTGATATGATCCTCACGAGCTGCTTTATATATGTGGTCATGTACATTACTGAACTAAAATAGCAAAAATAATGGTAGCTGAGAAAGAATAGATTATGGCAAGAAGAAGGTTATAAAAATTAAACTTTTTAGACATTGTCCTTGAGAGATCAGGGTTAGAAGGATATTGGTTCTTTATTTGTCTCTGATAGAACATAACCTTGCTTAACTTTTCAAAAATATACTTTATGCCAATTTATAACCATGCAAAAACACATAGTTCTACAAGTTATAAGAGCTCTTCGCAAACTTTAACACAAATGAATTCAGTCTGAGTTGAAAATAATTGTAGTAGAATTTTAAAGTGATTACATTAATAAAATATAAATTCTAGTTATATATTCTTATATAGACATAAACTGAGAGATACTCAGACGTATACGAATAAATACAAATGCAGATAGATAGATAGATAGATAGATAGATAGATAGATAGATAGATAGATAATGTAGAACAAAATAACGCGTATATGCATGGATTAATTATAAGAAACGTTTATGAACGATAGAGGAAAGGAAGAACGAATAAAAGAAAAAGTGAAGGAAAATTCAAATATTTTGGATGAAACCAAATTCCTTAAGTTATTTTTTTAAATTCATAATGGCATATTAAACAAATGTATCGTTGGCATTAGTGGTAATCGTTATCACCGATCGATAACAGTTCTGAATTCATAATTTAATTCTAATATTCACTATAAATATGTAATAACAATTAAAGCACACAATTTTATTTATGTATCCGTGTATAAAAATAGAAAAGTGTCCGTATATCTTAAGCAATTAGAGTGAGTAAAGAATTTACGTCTTCGTAGACTTTACATTCACATACGTAGAGACGCTCGTTTGCGCACGCACATACACATACTCATACACACACGGATACGTATAAACGTATAAATGTAACTGTATGCACATTTCTAATAATTATAATATTCATATTAATAAAATTCAGACAATTTCATATATACTACTTATGTATAGTTCGGTGTGTTGTGGCAACTGAGAAGATGTGTAAGTCTCCACCGGTGTCAACTGTCACTGTTTGAATTGAGCTGATTTTCAAAACAGGAAAAATGTCAGAAAACGGTTTCCTTCATTTACTCCCATGTGTCAGATTAATTTAAAGTTAGTAAATATCTACTGTGTGTATACTAGTCAGTAATATCCATGTTTGGGCACGGTCATGCCCTCTCGTAAAAAGACAAGCGTACACACACAAACACACACAAATGCATCATACATACGTTTGAATAAAAATAGACGCATCAAACTCATCATTGTACGTATGTGATTTATTCCTTGTTTAAATTCCATTCTTTTAGCCAGAGAAAAGTTTTAGTTGAATGTGCATTTAAAAGACGCAGGCGGAAAAATAAAGGAAATTGAAATTGATGAAGAAATCGTTGTTCAAGAGGCCGGATGAGTAGAGGGACATTCCTTATCATCCTGAGTATCCACACTGCACTTAGGTACATAGCTCAGCCTACGACTGCTGTAACAAGGCATGTTGAGAGAGAAAGGAAAGGAATGAATTTTCACTTTATTTCCATAACGTTTTTTGAACTCAACCTTTAATCTAGGCATTTGTTTGTGTACAAGCCTGTCATTGTTTGTGTGGGTGCTGACTGGTTGATGTATACTTGTATTGTATATGTAAGAGTATATTACATGCTAAATACATCTGTGTGTGCGAGCGTAAGTTTTTAATTGTAAAAAGTGTCCATGAGCGAGTGCTTATTGAAATCGAAAACGAGTTCAAAGCGGCACACCTATGCACGCCGGTATTCTTAAGGCGGTGTAAGAAATTTGATTTCAATTATAACTTTATATACGTTTGTTAGTGTGCACAAATCGATAGGCTATGCATGCATTTGCATGTGTTTATCTGTCTTTCTTGCGTGTGCAGAAATTTATGCTTTTTGTTTGTAAGTAAATTTACGCCTGCTGTGCTACGTATTTATTTTGATATGTAGTAATTTCATTTCTTATTTGAATTTTATGTGTATATAATTTAATTTTGAGTTTGCATAGTTGTGTTTACGTCTCTCTTATACACATGAAGTTCTACACAAGTGTACTATGGAATGTTCTTGTACACTTGATTTATTCTCGCGTGGGAATAAAGCAGATCATACATATATGTGTGGGCGTGTGCGCTAATACGTATGTATGCGTATTTAGAGGTGTGGTGTCATTTGATGCACATATATGCACACTTATATTTAAACTTTTCGTAGATAGACTTTATATTCCTGTTTGATTGCATGTGTATGCACGCATAAATGTAGATATAAATATTCATGAAACATTAAAGTGGATATTCATAAAAATTTAACTGCGTGCCTATTGACACGCTTAAAATAATGTTTTTGAAGTAAAGCTGCTTATATGTTTCTATTCATGTGTATATTGTGAAAAAGGGAGAGAAAAGGAAGAGTTTTATTTATGTCTGTGTGTATGTTACAGTGTGTGTCTGTGTGTCTGTGTGCATGAGTAAATCAAACACTATAAATCAATCTATAACTATTTTACTTATATTTTAGGTTTTATTATTTCATTAAGAAATATTTTCAGAGTACAAAATAAATGTTCGGAAATATACATATAAATACCTGTATATAGAGATATTTCTTTCATCTTAGATGCTATTTCTTTTACTGTATATAAGCAGATTTGGTTTTGATCTAACATTGAAATAAAAATGAAAGTATAAAAACTTAGAAACTTCGTATATGAATGTGAATGATATACATGTTCATTTCATAATACATCAAATCACATACACTTCAGTTTTAAGGTTGTTTTCGAAGAAGGACTGCAAATTATTAGATGTTTCTGTTAGTTTGAGGAAAGGTGTTTAAAAACACAAATTTAATGAATATGCGTTTATCTTTATTATATGCGTGTCATTTTCACATTGAACTCTGTGCGTGTGTGTGTGTGTGCGCGCGCGCGCGTGTGTGTGTAGTTATTTTTTTATTTAGCTACATGGATAAATACTTGTGTATGCATATCTGTTTATTTGATAGGAGTAGAAATCTACTACGAAGCTATATATTTATGCACGCACACACATACACAAGATGTTGAAGATATATATTTTTTCTATTATATGAATTATGTATTTGATTGTGCGGATAATTATGTATGCGTATTTATGATTTAAAGTACGCATATTCGTATACATTTGTGAATGTATGGATGTGAGAATACTGCTTATTGTATTCATGTTTGTCTATAATTTGCACATGTGTGTTGTGTTGATATGTGTGTGCTGAAATGTGTGTAATGTCCTACAGAATGTGTTGCCCGCTTCACTTAGGAAGTAGGAAACAGGTGTAGAATGAAACTTAATTAATGCAGTGGCTGAAGTCGGAAGCGAGGAAGGTAAGCAAGACGTGTAAGCTTCTTTAGAAGCACGAGGTCAAAGTTCGTATCTAACCAATTCATTCTCTCACAAACTCTTTTTCTCTATAATTTTTCCTCATCCATTTTTCTGTTGCATTTTTTACATTCTCTCTCTGCGTCAGTCTTTTCCTGATATTTCCTCTTTCCTTCCTTTTTCTCTTTCTTTTTTTGCACTTGTTGACTATGCTCACCAGAAAAGGAATAAAATAAAAGGAAGAGAGAAGAAAAAAGATGGAAACAAGCCAGAGCCGGCCTATTTACATATTCAAATCAAAGAGGCCACCTGGCTTTTCTCAGCCAATCACATCTGCCGACGAGCAGTATATAAGCTTCTGCCGGCCGGGAAGAAATTATTATTCGGTGAAAACCGGATTGGAATTAACTACTCATTAACTAACTGTCCAGGATTGTCTGGGATTCCAGTAAAGGTTCAATTAATTTCCACTAGAGTTAAACAATGAGCGTTACACAAAAGAAAACGGAGATCAGCACCACCACCACTTACGAAGGAGAAAGCCGACCTTCCAGCGTTATGAGTGGATTTAGCTACAACAGTAGGATTCATCCCCGACTTAACCACGCGGTCCGAAGCTCACAGACTCCTTTTAGGAGCAGCGTTGGGAGTGGTACCCAGATTACGAGATCTTATGATTTCAGTTATGGAGCCGCCGCAATGCCAGGGGCTTATGCTAACATCTCCTCAACTGGTGTTAACCATGTCAAAGCCAACCGTGAAAGAGAAAAGCAAGATATGAGAGACCTGAACGAAAGGTTTGCTAACTACATTGAGAAGGTTCGATTCTTGGAAGCCCAGAACAAGAAATTGGCCGGCGAACTTGAAGAGCTCAAATCGAAATGGGGCAAAGAAACCTCTGCTATTAAGGAAATGTACGAAACTGAACTTGAAGAAGCGAGAAAACTGATTGATGCCACGAACAAAGAAAAAATTACCTTGGACGTGAGAGTAACTGAATTAATAGATCAGCTAGAAAGACAACAAAAAGAGTAAGTATAAACAATTTAATCTTTCCCCCTATTTATTTTCTTCATTCTGTCTCGCACTTTCTCTTACTTGCTTGTATGGTTATGGGTCTTTTGAAAATGTATCGGTGTATGAATATGTGTGTGTGTGTGTGTGTGTATTTATGGGTGCGTATTTGTGTACTTCCTTTTAAGTCATTCCCTTTCTTGCCAATCATTTCTTTCTTTGTCCATAACTTTGTGAATATTTTTCTTTCTCTGTGTAAAAATATTCTTAATATAATTTCGTAATATTTTACTATCTCTTTGATATTTACGAATACATAAAAAATGACAAAGAAAGAAATGAAAAAAATATAAAAATAATAGGAATTAAAACATGCCAATTCAAGGTTTATTTAATAGTTCATAAAATATTTTAAATGTTTACATTAATAAAATAGAAATAAGAAAAATCAATGAAAAATCAAATAGAAAATGCAATTTTATTTCTTTACCTGTTTATTTTTTCTCTCTATTTCTTACTGTGTCAGCAACCACTTGTTCAATCAGACGCAGACGCAAACAACCAAACAACACATGTCCACAGAAACTCATTCTTATTTGTAATATCAGCAGTCAGACAACTCGCATAATCAACAAACATGCACTTTACACATTGCTATATACGAGTCAATCTAAAAAGATTTTTACTTACTTAGCTTCAATGTGCGGCTCTTTCTTTATATGTGTGTGTGTGTGTGTGTGTGTGTGTGTGTGTGTGTGTGTGTGTGTGTGTGTGTGTGTGTGTGTGTGTGTGAGTGAGTGAGTGTGCGTGGGTGTGTGTTTTCATTCTAACCCGTCTTGTAAAAATGAGTCATTTATAAAGATCACTTAAATGACACGAGAAAATGGTGGTTTTAAGCCCAAGTCCGCGTCGCCTGCTGATATTTCGTTTTTTCCTTTCCTTCTTTCTCACCATATTTTCTTCTTCCTTTACCTTCCCTTGCCTTTTAACGCCAATCTCCACCATTATAAATGTATGTTATAATTTTAAAGCAACAACACTAGACAATATATTAAAATATCATGCCTCTACTTATTTTGTTGTTAACTGTGATAATCGTTGGCGAGACAACCACTTTTGATCTGTTGACTTTTTTCTTACTTTCTGCTTTTACTTGGTAGCTGAAGTAGTAGCGGTATTTCTTACCAGTAGAAGCAGCCTCGATTCGTTTCTAGATAAAAAAAAAAAAAAAGGAAAGAATTTCGAATATTGATTTCATAGTCAGATCGCCTTCATTTGTAAGATTGGCGCAAACAATCTTCCTTTCCTATTTAGTCATGTTGCTCGTCTAAGTTATGCTTAGTTAATATCGACCTTCTATTTTCAATGTCTATATTCACCCCATTCTCATTTTATTCTATTACTTACCATTTGTTTAACTCCAGCTTTTTCTTGTGCGCTTTTTCATGCTTTTTCTCAAGTTTCTATTCTTCAACCTTTTCAACAAATTCTCTTCCACTTCCCTAAACGCTTTTCTGTCATCAGTTTGGCTTTACAACCTGTATTAGAATAATAACGTATATTAGAACAGCATATAGACTTTGATTGTGTAAACAGAGGACATGGAAATGTGAAAGAGTTAAAAGACAGGAGACAAACTGTGGAAAGGCTTTGAAAATAAGGAATAATGTAAGTTTGCATTTGACAAATATTTAACAAGCATTGCAAATACAATTTCTAATACGTTTACTCTGAGTTATGTGAAAACGAGAAACTTATAATATTTATACATAAATACATACAAGTACGTGAGTACAATACACACGCGTACATACACTCATAGTGTCTGATTAAATTATGCAGAGAAGGCTAAGAAAATAATAGACACAGAAACACGAGTTATTAAAAATTATCGAGTAATGAAAAACGACAAAATTTAATTTTAAAATTATTTGATATTGTCATTAAAATCATATAGCACAAAAACCTAGTACAAAAGTGGGCAACCGCTTCAGGAAAACTAGTAACAGTTGCTAACGAAAAAGGGTTTGTTTATAAGGAGACGGGGAAGGGGTACAGTTTCCAAAGGTTTACATAAAAGGTCAGGGCTAAAAGTCATAAGAGAAAAGGAGGAACAACTTTTAAGGTATCTATTCCCAGTCTAGTTGAGCATCGTAGATCTTATGACAAAGTCAAAAAAAGATAATTGATTTCTCTTTTTCCAAGTCTTATCTGTATCTTTATTCAAATGCAACAAGTTTAATTTCCAAGGACAGGGAGCTCCAAGGACGACCCAGGGAAGGAGCCTCTCCTCTAAGGAATATGATCAATAATATAAAGGGAGGTGTGTCCAAAATAGTGGGCGGGACACATAGTTACATCTAATTAACATATCGACTTAGTATAAGAGAACGTCTGTCAATTGTCTGATACATTTTTTGTTTTCATTTCGTGTCTCACTTGAGCATCGTAATTTGAATAGAGCTATTGTTATGGGCAAATATTTGATATTATTTAATGGTTTGATTTAAAATGTTCTTTAAATCCACTTTCTTCTATTTGTTGTAGAGTGCATGTTTGTGCTAGGGCTTTGTTTGCCCCGAACCCCTCACCCCCGCCATACGGTGGCCGCAATAATAATTTAACAATACTTTATCGATTTACGCTAGGGTAATGCGCCATCAATTTGCCCTTTATAGTCGCCTGTAAATTAGCTTCCTTGGTTGACTATTCCTGTTTTTTTTTTATTCTTTTTATTTATGCATTAATTTGTACTTCTCTTTTCTTCTTCTTCTTCTTCAAACCAGAACATTTTAAAGTCCCTTTTCACACGACTTTTATCTTTCCATTTTTCATTCATCGTTTTTTTCTGTTTTTCTCCTAAATTCGATTTATCTATTTTTTCTCAACTTTTGCTTCTTTCTAGTCCCTCTTTTTATCTTTATCATATTTGTCACATTTTTTACACCTGTATATACGTTTTGTCGATTATAAACATTTGTCAATGACATTCTTTTTTTATATCTTAATTTGTTATTTAATCACTGTATCCTGTTCACAGTGCAACCAACAAAAATATTAACGATTTTGAACCTTTTGATTTAAACGGTACATTTTACTAGGAATTTTGAAAACCAAAGAAAAGTCTATTTGAAAGAAAAATATGAAGAAAGGATTAATGAAGCTCTGACTACGTGTGCAAATAACCAATGAAAGCAGTGATTTTCTTTCTCTCTTCTGATCAAAGTTATCCATTTCCAATCGATGGATTCCAAAGGGCTTTTCTTAACGCATTTGGTTTTTAAAATCACAGAAGAAAACCATTACTATCTAATTGCCTGTTAAAAGTATATTTCTTCGACGATGCTCACTGCTTTCTTGAAATACTTACGCTTGACAGGGAGCATATTTATATTTCAAGATCCTCTTTAATTTATTTCTTTTAAAGATATAAACTTTCTATTTAAAGTAGATGGGATATTACTGATTTTTATTTTCAATCTGACTTATAGATTTATTTTAGAAACATTAATATGTTATTCGATTGGGCAATTGCTTGGCTACTCGAAAGAATCATTTGACATGTCTTAGCAGTAAGAATATACATTCTGTAGCCGAGTACCAACGATATATGAACGCATATCATTTGATATGAAAGTGAAAGTTCAAATATTGTTTCTTCGTCAGCACCCTGATCACTGCTAATAAAATACAAGCATCAATGTCTTTAGAGTTCAAAGAAAATATTTTAATTTTTGTTTCTTGTTTGAGTAGAGTTACTACTTAACTTATAACAATTTCAGTAAATTATATTTCCTCATAATACTGTAACTCATTCAAGTTAAACGCTGTTGCTTTAGCGCACTGCTCAATGAATCCGTTTAACTGTTTCATTAAAAAATACTAAATTATTCATTTACCTCAGTGATAATAGCTGAGGCTACTGAAGATAAGATAACACTTTCAATTCATTTGCATAAGAATTTGAAAGCGTTTGCTCTACATTTTCCTTCTTATGAAAGTAATGATAACAAACTCTGATCCCTATTTCTCCCAAATAGTTTGTTTTTCTCACCTTGAAATCAATTTACAGAAAACTCACTGAGTTTTTTTATAGATGTTTCTGGGTGCTTTGACAAAATCTTTGCCTTTATTTGACAAATAAGAATACTGCCGTGGCATCACTTGTTCATTTTGATGCTTCTGATTTTTGTACTTGAGAAACTAAATCAACAATGGCTTCTTCATCCAGTGGTTGAACGTTATAACAATCAATACATCAATCAGTCTAATCTTTACCGATTACCTCCTAAATATTAATCGATTTAGATACTTGATCTGTTTCATTCATGGCTTAGAATGAAACTGGATTTGAAGTCTATACATTTCCATCTATGTAAAAAAAAAAATCAGTTATGTCTGCATTTGGGAGGTTCGGCCTAAAAGCTGGAAACTTAAACTGGACAAATATTGATTAGAATAAAATGAAAGTGCCAAGAAAATGTTTTGTTCATTTATATGAATAACTTTTGTTTCGATTTCTTTTTTCACTTTCGATTTCAGCTGTCAGATCACTTTGCTTTGTTTCTTTGTTTCTATCTTCCTTCCTTCTTTTCTTTCTTTCTCTTTCTTTCAAATGCCTTTTATATTTTTTTATTTTATTCTTTACAAATTGAGAACTGTCTTCTTTTTTAATCTAATTTACTATTTGGTGTATGCAATGATTTCCAGCTAAAACCAGGTTTACAACTATGTATTCAGTTATTAGTTTTCTAAATTTATCGCTGGTACACACACATAATATTATTGTCTGTATCTTCTACATTACCACTTTTAATTGTGTCCTTGCGCTTTGTTTCGTTTTGGGTTTTTTTTCCCCCTTTTTAGTCTTTTATTCATTTTGTCATTAAAAAGAAAATAAAAACAAAACTATAAAAGAATTTGATAAATTGCGTATTCATCTTAGCTCAGACACAGCAGTTTGCGAAGAACGTATTTTATCGATCATTACAAACGAATGTTTCACCGTTACCAAATCTGGCGCATTATGCTATTTTCTCTCATTATTCTATCTTCCCTGTAAGGCAATGTGCACCTCATCAAACAAAGTCGACGGTTCTAGTGCAATTGAAATGAAGTGCGATTTTCTGAGTACTGCTTTGCACGACGCAGTTTACGCTCCAAATAGTCTATATTTAGACTTGCGTATTGAAAAAAGTTGATTTGTGTTCATCCATTATTTGATGAATATTAATTCGTATGGAACATCCATTTCAAATGTTTTTATATTCCTCTGATACTCCAATAAGATGTTCGTAGTTACAGCAAGAACACTTGTTGGATATTACGACGATTAACATGTACTAGACTGACCGAACGACATATAAGGTAGTTGGCTCTGAGGTAAATCTCTTCCAAATCTAAATATACCAAGTACTTCAATTTACTGTCCCAAACCATGAGTTACACTTACCAGTAATATTATAAGAGTTTAATTGAGAAATTTATTGTCAGTTATTTTCGTCAAATATGCAAAATAAGCATGCAAAATAAGATATCAGTCAAACAATATTAAGTTATCACATTGTATTTCAGCTTCAATGTTTAGTTTTCCTCCTTGCATTCTTTTATTTCTTTTATTATTATTCTTTTTATTATTTATTTTTATTGTGTTTCCATACTTTCTTTGATAGTTGCTTCCACCTCTTTTTCCCCTTTTACCTTGGCTTTTTCGCTTTTAAATTGTCCTCACTTCTTCCTTCTAATTTTCTTCTTTTTCAGTTTTTCTTTTTCTATTTCGGCCTGCTCACACTCTTTCTACTCTCAGACATTCCTTTCTTCCTCGTTTCTTCCTTGTTAATTACTTTCTCCTTTCTTAATTAATATCTTTTATGTGACAGTCTCATTTTATCAGCCAATCGTTTCAAGAAAAACTTTCAGACTGCGATTTTATGAATATATTACAGAAAATAAAAACAATCTTCAACGGTAATGATAATAAAAATGGTTGAATTAGTGACCTTGGATTTGTTTTATAATAAAACGAGCGATTAATTATCAAGGTCGTCGACAAATAGCTCTCATTTACAACTTAATTTGACCTAGACAACAATTTTAATGCCGACAGTTTTCATTATTTTTTCGCGGACCAATTAATTCAGCGAAAGCACGTTTAATATTTGCTATCATGAATAATGTACGAAGTTTCCCTCTCAACAAATTAATATAAGCTGTAATATCTAATCTAATTTAACATTTTCTTTTGGGAATACTTTTACTAAACAATAAAAACACGACAGTGAAATAAGTATATTTTCAAAATCATATTTCTTTCAAATTTGCAAGAGATACATTAGCTTCTGATGATTTCTATTTTATTTTTCGCCAACCGTAAGAAAAAGAACATAATTTTGCACAAATATTTAATGCATTTGGTCTCTAACGGTCAGACGATTCATTAAATATAAATATCTGCTTTCCATGACAGTTACATTTAGTTAAGTGCTATCATGAATGTCATTATTGAAACCCTAGGGGAACTGATGTTCGCTTGGCTAAAGATTGTTGGCCCATTGAACAACGTTTACCTTTTAGTGAAGGCCAAACTTTACTTTCTAAACATAATTGTCTTCCTTATTGCTTAATGTTGACCGATCCAATTCCATTTTCTGAGCCATCAATATAACGATCTCATTTAATGGCTCAACAGAAGTGACACCTATAATCGAATTTCCCTTTTGGTAAATAATTGAACGATTTAATATATGTATAACTCCATGGAACAACATCCCAATCATAATCACAATTATATCTTAAATTAAACTTTAATTCAGTTCTTCAACACTTTTCATCGTAAAAAATGTCGCTACTGATACTGTCGTCACATAACAATGCTTCTATGCTCACTTTATGTATTACCTACTATCTCTCCTTATTTTTGTTATATTAGTAATGTTGTCAATGAATAAACAACGACAACGACGACGATAATGATGATGATGATGATCTTCTTGAGGGACTTCATTGACGTATGTCTCGTTTATCATTGCTGTTGCAGCAGTAATGGAAAACTGATTAAGTTTGAGCTAGCTATATGTGTCTGTAAAGTCAAAGATAACATGTTGTAAAGTGTAGGATTAGTTTAGTTAAAATGTTATTATCTTGGTACATGAAATTTTACTAATCAATTGTCCAGCATCATATGTTTCAGCTTACCATACCATAATCTGCCATTTATCATTTTTTAAACAATTTGATACACTTATAAGTGTTCCATTAATTGATAAAAATGAAGGAATTCTGTTCAATATTCTACTGGAGATTATATAAGATTTATTTAAAAATTTAAATCCAAAATTTACAAGTAAATCATTCACAATGATAACCAAATAGAAGTAGATGTGATACATTATTTGTTATATGAAAATGAAATAATCTTTAAAATAGTTTGTCAATCAAAATTTGTAGTTTAAATTTGCTTCTTCAAGTTTCCTTGATTTTTCCTACTTTTCAGTCATAATCATATTTCTTTGATCTTTGCAAGCTTAATAAATCAGAAAGTCAAAAAAAGAGCAATACTGACGTCATTGAATATTCATCTCTGACCATCTTTTGCCATATATGTTCAAGGGTAGAAGGTGACGTATAGGAAGCAGGCAGCGCTCCTATCTAACCAATCACCGAACATGATTTTTACAGCAGCCAAGAAAATCTGCATATAATTAGGGGTACCGCCACTGACTCGAACCCTATTTACATGCACGTAAGGTTACATACTTGCATATATACATAACACAACTAATGTATTAAGCGTATATGATTAAAATGACATTGCATATTGGATTGTGGTTATGTGAGAATATTAAAAAATCGTTTCATTGAATTTATTATTGCTCATTCACTTCCCTTGTTTCTATTCTATTGTTTGTTTAAAATTAATATTTACTTACCTCTGTATTTTAATAATATCAACGTTAATTGTTGAACGGAAAGTATCAACTTTCGGCTGATCTAGTTTAAGCCGCATTGGTGATATTAAGACAAGAAAGTTATTCAAAATTATAACATTTCTAAACTGTGTTTTGGGACAAGGGTTTCCTTTGCTGCCATGATAAAACTCTTCACCAATGTGACCTTGGAGATAGAATCTTAGTTTTCCATATACTGCTAATGATTTTTAGGTGTTATAGCGTTAAACTATAACTAGTAACATCAAAAGTATATACTAGTTTTTACAGGTATAACACAGATTATCAAGAAAAAGTGATTTGAAATGAAAAAATTTAATTAATTCTACATATGAGTCTCGAGCAAGTGGGTTTGTTATAATTAAACAAATTTAACCATCACTTAATTTAGAATTTTCCAACTGAGAACAACAGGATATTATTTGCATATTTGAAAATAAACTCTGCGAGATCCAATAGATTAAATAATAAACTTAATAATATGAACTTCATCTCGCTTTCTTGTCCTTGCTGGAAATTCAAATCTGTATTTCTTTTACATAAAACATGAGTGTGCACGCACACACACACACACACACACACATATAGATAGATAGATAGATAATTAATTTGTAGGTCTGATGAATTGGATCATGATTACGATTCCAATGTAATAAATTATAACCATGGAATATTAGTTGAGATATTGTTTGAGCCTTTTATATTATATTATATATATATATATGTATGTGTGTGTACACATCATTCTATATATATATATATATATATATATATATATATATATATATATATATATATATATATATATATAATGTATGTATGTATATATAACCAAGAGATTCTGTAAAAGACATGGAAACAAGTTTAACAAGGGTCCTAGCAGTAAGTTATGAGCTTATTCTGAAGTATATATATGAAAAGCATCAAAAAGTACAATATGAGTAAGAAAAGCATTAATTAAACTCTGATCTGGTACAGATCTTTTTAAAATTTTGTAAGTAGTTGAAGTATTGGTATTTATCTGTCAATACCAGTTGTTCATTCTAATATGGACTGAAAGCGAATTGATTGCCTGGGAATACCAATCTTATAATTAATCTCATATGATAACAGTGTAGAGTTTAGCGCCAATTCTTTGCCTAATCATATTTTCACGGTTTTATGTCATTAAGATAAACAATGATGAATACCTTTTGTTCACCAAGTGTTTCTTTCAAATGCGTTAATATAATGACTTTAGTAAATTAAAGAATTGATCACTGAACTCTGTCATGGGATCGTCATTTTTGACTCCTTTGAATGAATGAATGATAATTAAATCACATATGTTTTCTTTTATAGTGAGCCTTTTAATATTCCTATTAAGAACATATATTTAAAATAACAATATTAAGAATAAATGTGATAAATCAATAAAGAGAGAAATTAATTCCGTAAGGTCACGATTTTATTTAAATTTTGAGAAAATATCATGTACACATATATATTACAAAAAAATAATAATTAACAATCTCAATAGGAGAAAAAATTTTAAAAAGACAGTTTATTTTAAATAAGCGATTTTCTTTCTAATCAATGATGCAGTGCAAGTTTTTCAAATACCCGGAAAGTTCTGTTTTATCACATCAAATATAAATGAAAACATTTCTATCATTATAAAAGGATTGTTACTTAGAATTTTAAAACATCATAAAAAAGTTTACAAATTTATTTATATTTTTTGTGAACAATTTTTCTACTTTGATCATAAAACTAATATCAATAATTTTTTCCTTTCATTTTATTAAAATTCAAAGTTCGCGAGGGAACATTAAAAATAAATAAACAACACAAATTTAAAAAAAAGATTCGAGCTGAAGAAAAAGGATTAAAAGATAATGGAAAGAGAAAGCAAGATAATAAACAATGCTTAGAAGATTCAAAGGCATCAATAAATGATTTTAGGGTAAACAAAAGAAAGACAAAATGAATTAAATCAAAAATAGATGTAGATATGTAATGGGTAAACTGAACTCTTCGATATTTGAAGGCGAAATCGGTGCGTCATTCTCGCCAGCAGTAATGAACGCTAAGTTAGTAACTGCGTAGAAAATGAAAATCGTTTTATCTTAGGCTCTCACTATTCGTGCTTCATCTTTCTGTATATGTACATCTTCGTTCATGTGCGAAAATCATCTTAGAAACTTTTCTTTACATTTGAAACCAATTACAGTTGAAAATTATTGTACTTAGAAGATAAAATTTATTTCAAATTGATTATCAATTCCAGATAATTAGGCTCTGACATCAGGACAAGTGCATGAAAGATTTTTCTTTGAACAAGTCGCAACATCTCAGATTCAACCTAATAATGTCTATCAACAAAAACTTACGATCAGAAATTATTTACAAATATGTTAATGAAAAGAATTATGAAACATATAGTAATGAAAATCTTGAATGACATTATTACGCGAATATATTTTTTAAAAAATCGAAATATTTAAAAAAAAAAGACATTCTGAGGAAGATCCAACTAAGATACTTACAATATTCTTTTATTGGAAAATGTTTTAAGTTTTATGAATAATTTACTTCTTTTATACTTTGTAAAGCCATGTTAAAAAATATTTTAACTGCAAACCTAATTGCACGTGTACGTAAACATAGATACGTAAAAAAAATCTATGCAGTAACAAGTTGTGTGACATTTTCCTATCTTGAAGGTTTTAATTTGAAATATTGTAAATATTTCCTCTCATTGCCTTTTTGAATTGTTAATCACTTTGCAATTAGACGAATTCATTTGAGTAACTATTGTGACCATTTATCACTATATCTACAACATTTTCTTCCGCTTTAAAGGAGAAATCTGAAGTTGAGATTTTTTATCCATACACCGATCTTTTGCTAACGAAACAATGGTATACGTGTGCACCTCTAAAACTCTAGATGAGCAGAGCCTGGTAGCTGATCTCTTCTATGACCTAGCTCGAACTGCTCAGCCAAGGAAACATTAGCTGTTTACATTAAATGCCTCGTAAACCAAAGGTGACGTTCCACCATCACCGAACGTACCCTGAATTTTCGCCTATAGCTATGAACGGGTGTTCTCTCTCCGTGCATTGAGCGTCTATTGGGGCTTAAACTCAACCCAGACCTCATATATAGTATTCATTGCTAAAGATGCTATAAAAATGGTAGGTTCTCGAGAATGTACCTGACTCCTCCTACTATCCTCTACTTTTACAATAGCCAGATCAGACCGAAAATAGAGTACGAATGCCATATGTGGGCAAAAGCTACTTGATATAATTCCCGCATCTTTGTGGGTGATAAATTATTTTCCACGCTACAACCCCATTCCCACAAATGAAACGTTGCAAGACTCTCGCTATTCCATGGAAATTTTTCTGATGAAATACATTTCTTAGTTTCACCTTCACGGATAAGACCTGACATACCACGCACATTTTAGTTAAATACTTTCATTCCCTCCGTATTCCATTGGTGAGATGTAAGTTCCACTCGAGTAGCTTCTTCCCACGAATTGCTGCTTTGTGGAACCAGCTCCCAAGAGTATACTTTCCCGATCACTACAATCTTAACATGTCTAAATCTAGGGTTAACCGTTATCTCCACCACATATCCCCATAAATTGTGCCTCTTACTCTGTAACACTCTATCTCTATATATTCCTTTTCTCTTGAATGCTCGACTCCTGCTACTTTTGTCTATTTCAATTTTAAAATGTATTATGATTTTATAAATAAATTATTGGTACAAAATCTAGTTCATTAAATTTTCTACGCAATCACATATCCTGAAGCTCCTTATATATCATTTCAAGTCAAATTGACTTTTACGTTGGACAGGCTGATATCATTTATTAAAATGTGCTGCGTGTTAGTCATCAAAATTCGCCCTGTTCCTTGTCCCATACTTGCTTCATTTTCCAGATTAAGGTCAATGAATTCATGTTCTTTTCTGGTGGCTGATTACATAAGAGAAATCAAGAATAGAAACTGAAAATAAAAAATGTGGGGACACGAATCTATCACTTTCTGACACTAAGTATTGTAATACAAGGTTGCCTTAGCAAAAACAGTTGTGTTTGGGCTTTGATTCGTGCGGAGTCAGTTGATTTTCTCTTTAATACAATTTGTTATACACTACAAGAAATATCCATTCATATATTATAATTACTGTTCTTTTTTAGTCGACACTGCTATATTAGTGGTTTAAAGAACTTTTTTTTTTGTTTTATTGTAAGGGTATCCAAAGAAACAATCAGATTTATTCGAGTTATTATTAAAGTGGTGTTGTTCGTTAAGCATAAGCAGCAGCAATAAGTTCCAAATATCCAGAATATACACAGATTTATCCGATTCCTTTCATCTATTTGCGGAATTTGTGACACAGAAGTGATATGTATAAGAAATCATGCACATATAAAGACTACTGAATTAAGTTAATTTCCTATGAATCTATCCCTTGCATCGAATATTGTAATATTCCAGTATATGAAGAGGTACAAACACGCACAAAACTGGAAAAAGAGCAGAGATAGAGAGACAGAAACTGACATACAAAAAGGTAGATTTTAAGACACAAGCAAGAGTAATAATTTTTACAAAGAAAGTAATAATTAGTTAGTATTTTAACAATAACAAAGTTTAATGGCAAATAAAGAATGAATGGAGAGTAATCGGTGAGTACAAAGAAAATCAAATACAAAGAATAGTAAAATGATAATCAGCTGACAAATCAGATTAAAGTTCAGTCACTGCAAATGTAGATGATTTGCGCGAGAATAAAAACATTTCATTGTTTTAATTTATATAAAAAATAAAGGCATATTTTAACATTTTTTAATGTTACTGAATAACTGACACTGACAAATACAAAAATATTGTCATATTTTTGTTTTTAAAAATGATCGGCTTAACCTACTGAAAGGAAATCTTTTGTTCAATTTTTTATCATCATAAAAACTTTTCTGAATTAACACCTCATTTGGTGCACCCTAACACGTCTATGAACGGAATTCAGCTCTTTGACTTTTTATTAGTATTAATTATTATTATTATTATTATTATTATTATTATTATTATTATTATTATTATTATTATTCAAGTATCTGTTTGAATTAGAATCATTGAAAAGTCGCGAAAGCATTCAGCAGGAGATAATAGTTTTGTCGTTGCAAAGCCAATAAAACTAGAATATTTGATACTCAGTTTTTCGACATATGGAATTTAATGTTTCGTTTACGAATCAGCTATTGAGCTGAGGATACTAACTGCAATGAATTTCTCTTTTTAAAAAATAAAATAGGTTTCGTTTGATAGTATAAGTCTGTAAGTCGGAATAAATCAACGTGTTTCGTGCCATTTCGTAAAAACAGCAGAAGTTCAACTGACTACCACTTAAAAATAATTTGGTCAATATTTCTTATATTGCCTTCAACACAGATTCACTGTTCTGCATTTTGATACGAACATAAAAGAAAGACGCGTAAAAATCTATTTTATAAATAGTTTTAGTTCAGTCACTAATAAAAAAGAAAAAGGACAGATGGGAGTTTGATTATTGTTATCATGTCGTCTCAACTTATCACGTTTGGTTGCACCCGAGAAATAATGACAGCTTTGCGTGGTCGACTAAGCAGACTCCGAACCCTCTACATTCGATGTTCATGAAATATTCGTTTTGGAATTCACTGAATTCATCATACCTACCCTAACCTACTCTTTGCTGAAATGTTTTCCCCGTTCAGAATGTAACAAAAAAGGACTTAAAACAAATAAGTATCATTCATATTTTCAGTATTTAGAAAGTAATCCTTTAAAATCCGACGACAAATCTAAAAGCTTGACTTGGAATTCTTTCCCACACTGTATAATTGTTTATACTCATATACGCAAAACATCAGAAATAATACGTTTTCTAACTAGTAGAAGATAATATCTAGCATTTATACAAAACATTAAGTTCAATACCTATATCCCTTGATCTCTATCTTGTCTGTCGATAGAATACGGAACAAAAACAGACGTCACCAGTCCAAGAAGATATCAACTCCACAGCAGCACCTCCTCATTGCCCTTAAGAGGAGTATGGTCGCTCAGTTTGACGCCTTTATAATATTGGCCACAAAGAATTGGAATTTTTTTTCCTTTACTCACATGCATTTGCCTATTTATTCTGACTGTCTTCTATCGTTTTCTGAGCGTCGAAATTATAATCAGATAAAAAAATAGTTATTGCTCAAAGAAAATCGAAAGTTATAGTTGGCTAGTTTTCGTTTATTATGGCTGCAATGACTTAAAAATATGATCAAGATTATTACGTTTCGTAAAAATATAGCCCTTACAGATACCGGATCGCTAATACGGGTCATAATTAAATGAAACTCGTATGACGATTAATAGTGCTATGTTAAATGTTTGTGTTAAGTTAAATATGTGATAGCATCAATGTGAGTACTATATATGTGTGTGTGTCAAAATAAAAAGAAAGAACAGTCAAGTTTACAATACATAGTTCTTTAGCATTTATTTAAAAAAATGCTGATACAACATAGAGCATAATATTTTTATTTAAAAATATTTTACATCGCGACACGGAAATTTCTATGTTTCGGAACTTAAATCTGTTCGCTTGATAATGGAAAAAGTTGACAATAATAGAAAAGGTTTAACACCTTAGATTTATCTATTTTTTATAATGTAATA
This sequence comes from Acanthosepion lycidas, assembly GCA_963932145.1. NCBI lineage: Eukaryota > Metazoa > Mollusca > Cephalopoda > Sepiida > Sepiidae > Acanthosepion > Acanthosepion lycidas. Next base: position 77,901,521 of record OZ010585.1, on the reverse strand, counting down.
ATAAAATAATATTAACATTCTTATCTGTGAAATTAAGAGTTGCTTTATTATATTCTAATCCAGGTTTTACATGAGGTAACTTAATGTATTAATTTTTACAAATACCTTAAAACTTTTAAAAACTACTGAGGGATTTTCTTATTACTGCTCAAAGTATCTATTCGCATTCTTGTTATTTACTAAGCGTAACTTAAAATGAACCTTTCTGACAATTACGCCACAACCAATTTCATATCTCTTTTCATAATTGTCAGTGATTTGTTATTGACAGTGCTGAGAACAAAGTACGAGTCTTAGTTCTGAATTACAACAGGGTTTTATTTTCACCACAATGTTCAAGGAAAATTTGTTATATTCGTGTCTATAAAGATTTGTCTAATCATTGTACAACCCAGGATGTTGCAAAGAATTAAGTACTGAGATTAATATGATGATAAATGGTATATCTCACTTTTTGGTTTGAGCACAATATTTTCCACCAGTAAATCGAAAGTGTACTACTGTGTGAATCAAAACATTCCCAGTTAAGAGAAACAGAACGTGCGAAATAATTATCATTGCTTATAAAATCCACATGTACATGGAATCGAAAACTATGATATCTACATGTTTTGATTGTAAGTAGACGAAAAATGTGTGAAATTGTTAGACAGCAATCACATATACTTGTGTATGAATTTATTCTCTTTCAAAAATTATTCGCGAGAGTTATATGGGGTTTCCAAATCACTTCTCTCATTTCTTACGTGTTTACCCTATTTTTTTCTCAGTAAGTAGATCAGGGTCAAAATGACTGGTGGTAGAAACAAGAGCAGAGAGATTCAAATTTCATGTCTTCTCCAAGAAAATAACTTTAAGGGCTTAATTCAGATTTGAACCAGTTTTGCTGTTTCTACTTTTGAGCCTTTGAAAATCAGATAAATTCGTACGAATGTTGTAATACAAACAGGTTTATAAATACCGACACTTGATTGAAACGCACGCAACAAGAACATGCAGATTAAGTATATCAGAACTGCCAGTGGGGATGCAATGAAATATCTTTCTGCGTTGGTGGCGCTTAAAGAAAGCGAATGAAATATAAAAGGATAAAGAATGCAAAGAAAACTAGAAATAGCAACATTTTTTATCTTAGGTAGGCAGCACACTTGAATAACCTGTCAGGTAACTTACGAAATTGTCAGATGAGCGTAGACTTTCTAGATATTTATGATGGTAATATAAACTGTGTCGACTAACTCAACTGGACAGACAACTAAGAAACGCTGAATGGGCTTGAAATTCTCGTTTTATTTCCTATTACTTGCTTATCAACCGACTTTCTTTTCTGTTCAATTTGTCTACCTTTTTAGGACAAAATATTCTCCTGTTTTTTTGGGTTTTAAAGATAGTTTGCTATTTCTGACTATTTTCCTGTCAAATTTGTTCTGGAAATTGAAGTTTGACTAAAAAGGAAATAGAGAATGATGCATGTTATGTAAACTTTGGGACTTTACTAATGCTTTTCAAGTCACTGTTTTTCTAAACAACCTACCTCTTCAAACGTACAAGTGTATATATATATATATATATATATATATATATATATATATATATATATATATATATATATATATATATATATGTGTATATATATATATAAATGAGGGAATAATGTAGGCGGGTCCCCATGTTTGAAAGAAAATGTGTTTAGGTCTTATTATGAATTAAAATGAAGTGTAAGTAGTCAGAATCAGTACAATATATGATGACAAAATTATACTTTCTCAAAAAGTACTAATAATGTGCAAAAATTATCAATTAGCAAACCACGCTAATATATATGTGTGTGTGTTTTTAGGTGCGTGTGTGTGTGTTTGGTGCGCTAGATAATTGTGAACAAATTATTATAAAGATAACAAAGATATTCAAATGAAAAAACATATTAGAAATTGTACACGTGTACAACCTAGAAAAATCAGAAAAGCCTCAGAAGTGTCTTCATGTATGGATCAAGGGGTTCTTGTTCATGTTAGCTATCATGCTGCGTGTAACCTGATCATGAATATTTTCAGCCACTTCTTGGTTATTTGAACACTGTGAGGAGGAGAAAGAGGAGGAAGAGGAGGAGGAGAGACATTGAGAGACACTCAATGTCAATGATAGCACTGAACTTGGGGCCCTACGGAAAGAAGTTGAGTGGCATCATGATCCTTATGACCATTACAAATAATTTGAACATGATGTGAATCATGGTGGTTATTTCTTTGGGTTCTGTACAGAACAACATATCGTTCTCTCTGTTTACCTGGTCACTTTGAAGATGATGTGGTTGATGGCACGTACACAAGCAAGACACACTGTTATTTCCTGTGACAGACTTGAAGCTGCCGTATCATGTTCTTCATACTTATGAAAGAGATATGAGAATGTCATAATTTGGCGCATGATGCCATTACGTCAGGTTGTCTTCTATTTATAACCACCGAAAAATGTTTTCTCAAATACCTAGTCTCTCACTCAATCTCTCTCTCTCTCTCTCTCTCTCTCTCTCTCTCTCTCTCTCTCTCTCTATCTATCTATCTATACATTATCTTATCAATTATTCATTACTTACTCAGATAAATTCCTGCCTGAGTTCTGAGATTTTTGCTGTGTAAACAGATTTCATCACTTCAAGGGAAATGTCTTGCATACAAAGGCCAGTCATTCTTAGGCCAAAATTTCTTAGAGGTGTCTGTTCTAATAATATATTTCAGATGCAGTTCTACCTTCCATCTTATTTACTTCAGTTATAATTTTTGATTTTCCTCTTTAGCATTTCCTTTTTTAATTTAACGTCCATTTAAGCAGTTAACATGTTTTGTTTTTTTAATTTAAAAATTGAAAAAATAGGAAAATATATATTCTAATCCCATAATAGCTTAATTCTATTTTGTCTAAATATTGTTTTTTTTTTTATTCATCTATAAGTATTTTCACTTTTTATTTCAAATCTTTCTCCATGAAAACCCATTTCTACCTAATCCTCCATTATGTCTAGCATCTAGTTTCTTTATTTCTTTCTGTTAATGTTCCAACTCCTTGCTATGACTTCATTCTTCTGTCTTATACTTGTTTCAACTTGATTCACCAGTACACCAACGATCGTTTTAATTATATTATAATCTTTATTCTTTATGGAGCTATTATTAGCCATTGTATCTGTCCTCTCTATTTACTGCCCAAGGCCGTGGTTAAGCCCAACGCAGCCTACTATTTCTTACACGAAATTAGTAAGTTTCTTGGAAAAACGTCTTCACACTGTTAAAATATGATATACGATTCTGTAAATATATTATTTTTTCCAACGTTCATCTATGAATATAGTATTGATTTGTACTACTTGTAAAAGAAAATATATATTTGGCACAGACACCAAATAACAAATATTATAAGCTTAGTCACCCATACAAAAACAGATTTGTATATTTATATCACTAAATTTAAGCAAATAACAATTAAAAAAAATCGTGGATGCATAAGTATTTATTTTATGCTGCCGGGTTGCCTTCTAAACCACTGTCAATAAACCATATTTAACCATTCATGTTTTAGTTTCCCAACCTAACCTTCTTCTTCCATGTGCCATATCCTTTCAGGGCGTTTCAGACAACTTAATTCAACGCACGTCTGTATTCATCTCCGCCGAGTCCATTATAAGTATTCTAAATCTTAATTAATTAAAAGTATGAAGTCCCGTAAATGTATTTTCAGGGGTCAATTTAGTTGTGACAGTATATTAGGACACACGTCAACGGATATTTTCTGAATAGAAAATTCGCTGCAACTTACTACATATATAAAAATATTGTCGCTTTACGTGTAATCTCAGGTTTCATGTTGCACCTAAAATAGTATAACTATACTGAATGAGCAGTAAAAAGATTAATTAATTAATTAATCAATACGTCGGTAATGCATTTTGAAAAACATTAAAGTAGGTTTCTTCATACTGTAAATAGTCTACGTTCAACTGAAATCCTTTTGCACTTTGCTCACAGCTATAAAAAGATTAAAAGAATCACAAGAGTCAAAACGATAGATTGTATGAAGTAGTTCCTGATTTTGATTGAGAGTTTTAAATACATACGTACGAGCAAAGACCCTCACTAATCGTCTAAATTTTATATCAAATTTTATACAGACGGTAAAGCGAAAAAAGCTATTCAATAATTTTTAGAATAAGTGTTTTTCTATTTTGTCTATCACAGTTGAAGTTGACAATTTTGCTTTCACAAATCAACAATCATTCTTTATTTGTAACGAGAAACTGAAGCCTATCTTCGTTGTTTTAATCTTATTCGTTAGATAAATGGACGTTATTGCATCGCTATTAAACATTTCCAATTGTTTTTTACATACATGCCATAAATGCATTAATGCTAATTTTGCTACTTTTGGGATCTCACCTCTTCATTTAGACAATTGGAAAAGTTAATTTTATTTTCGTCAAAATTACCAAGACAAATCTCTAAGATTATATGAATTTTGATTACACATATATTCATCTTACTTATTATAAAACGCAGATTGTGTGTGTGTGTGTCTGTACGTTTATATATTGGATCGGATTTCCTACATTTCTCAACCGATTTCAACAAAACTTCACAGGACTACGTAAAATTACCTTGCGGTGGTTCTGACAGCGCCAAAAATTGGAAAAACACAATTGTTTTTGCACGAAATCAATTTGAAAACACGATTAGGTGGTATTAATGAAAGGGGGACAACTCATATCGAGTTATACTTATTAATATCGAGTTATACTTATTATAAAACCCAGGTTGGTTGTTTGTGTGTGTGTTCGTTTATATATGGGATCGGATTTCCTACATTTTTCAATCGATTTCAACAAAACTTCACTTTTTTTTGGCAGGTAGTGTTTCTTATTGTCTTGCACACTTTTTTCTTTATTTTTATATTCAGAATTCTTTAAAAATTCCATTTACAAAACAATTGTTTATAATAAAATTCTATTCAATCGGTAGACTCATAACGATTGAAAACAATGGTTTTGTTTGAGTTTACCAATTCGTAAAAAAAAAATAATAAAACTAATTAAAACATGCATGTCCGTGAACCTTAAACAATAATCTTTGTCAATTTTATTTTTTTAGTCTTTATCGTGATCAATACTTGATCTATCTCTTACTGTCACATCCCCGGGCAACGCCAGGCTCTACCGCTAGTTTGCACTAACATTAAAAAATTTAACAATTGAAACAGGTATTTTGACGTCTCTAATACATGCATGCATCAATAAAATAATTTTAATACACATCACGCCAATTGTAATTTTAGTTCAACTGAGTAAACTCTCTGAGTACTTACCAAGATGCAAACGCATAGTCATTCTTGCCATTGATAGTAGGACTTATTCTTATACAGGACTCGAAATGTCGCCTCTATCAAATGGACTTGGAAGACATTAACATATATTTGACGTGATTATTTTTTCTATTTGCTGTCATTTAGCGGTTTACACTACACATTGTACAGTTGATGAAGGCTGAAATAACAAGAGTAAGAACAATTAAGTCGGCCGAATTATGTTGGAATGAAGAGTATTTTTAGTGATTTTTTAGTTAAATGTATTTTAAACAACAATAACGAAAAAAGTCAGGTTTTATTTGTTCTTCTAACTTTACTTTTCTATTCATTTTTTTTTTTTTTACATATGTTACAGAACATCTTGTTCCATTCAAACAAGTGGTTATGTTCTCCTGTCATGGCAGTCAATATAGGTCAAGCCATATACAATACTCACACATAACACACCTGCTTTGGGAATCTATGGATATATGTGTGTATATGTGTGCGAATGTATGTGAGGCTACAGATCTATAAATAAGCTGGATTTGTTTCTGAGTTCAAATTTAAAACTAGTATTAATAACTAAGTGCATTTATGCATCTTAGAGAGACCATCATGTCGTTGATACACCCGTTAGCTTAGGGAAAGTCTTTTTTTGGTTCACTATCCAAATCGGCAATATATCCGACTGTGGATAAAATTTGAGAAATATTTATACCTTAAGCAATACTCCGAAGCATAATTTTCTTTCTATTCGATGAAATGTCTATAGGCAGAGTGAAAATCTTGCTTTTTCACTCCTACAAATATTGGTGCTTTAATAAACGTAACTAATACGACTAATTGGTTCACAAGTAAATGTTTCTCATTCATTATCAGATGTATGTTGCAATCAGTAAATCTCTTACAAAATAAGTGGCTTCCCATTAAACAAAATCTCCAAGATAACTGTAAACATTAAGGTTGTTTTGTCGTGAAAGTGAATGAGATAGGAGGCCAAATGATTATAATATTCTATGACTTGGAGATGAGACTTCTTTAAAACTCATCAAAACAACTTCTCACCCACTTCAATAAAAACGTCCTTCATTGTTCATTTATGTGTTTTTTTTTCATTTGAAAAATGTCAAAACGAGTGTTTACAATTGTCAAAAACTCCAGATAGTAGTATGTATAGTATACATGAACATATAGAGGTAGCTAAGTTAGGGCAGTGGCAGTTACTATTGTAGTAGTTCGTCCATTATATGTCCCTTGCATGACGTCAAAGGATTACACGTGTATTGAAACCACGTGACTTCGTGAAGACATGTCTGTCCATTGACAACGGTTGTAAAAATAAAAATAACGACAGGTTTGTTCAAGTTATCCAAATTCATGTACGAAAAAGTTAATGTAAAAACAAATACAGTAATTGCTAAAAAATGAAAAGGTAATAATGTCAAATTGAAACTCCACTGAAAAGAGATTTTACTAATAAACAAACGAGAAAAAATACAGAGAATTATTAGCTGCTGCTACTAATGTGAGATATATAAATGATTCAGTGAAACTAATATAAAAAGTATAAATGAAACAAATGAATTGCATTTGTAGCTTTGTTACAAGAAATTGGGAGAATATCAATTATTATTGCTAGTATTAGTAGCACTAGCTGTGGGTGTAGTATAATAGTTTGTTTTTTTTTTTATAGTAAGACTAATACTTTTATCGTTGGGTGTGGTAGTAGTTGTAGTAAAGTGGAACATTCACCCCAGATCTTTACGTATTACATAGTAGTATAATAAGTTGCAGTGACGTTGAATATTTTAAACGCTTGGACTCATACCTACAGATATAAGACACACACATATACCTCTCTGCTAGAAACAATAATGATTCTGCTTTATAAAGTTTATTTCATTATTAAATCAAACATTAGAATATCGAAATGGTTGTCGTAATCGATTCTCATGAAACTAGTTGCCGCTCCTAATTAAATAAACTAAAAGAAATAGCGAATAATATCTGCTTGGTTGGGCGTTAGTGAATTTGACCTCAGCGTATTGGCATTCCTAGGGTGAGTAGCTTTCTACGATTGGTCGGTTAGTCTAGACCTTATATGGTTAAGAAAAATGCTTTTAAAAAGATACTCTACCAATTTTAGTTTCAATTCGTGCACACCTATGAATCTTGTAGGAAATGCCTCTAGTTATGTGACGTATAAAGAGAAAAAAGCTTGATGAGAAAATTGACTTAGTGTAAATGATTCCTAAGAAGTTAAAGTAAGTCTAATAAAGTAGACAAGTAGTAGGTTATTTTCTAAAAGATACTCATTCTCCAACGCAAGTAACTGAAAAATGACTGATTCAAGGTTAAGCCATTATATTTAGTGCCACTATTTTTATGTACATTATTTGAATACTTGTAAAATCATGGTGACTCTTGATACCAAAAAGTGTTTGGATTTTAATTTCAAATAATGAAATTAAAATCCAAACACATTTTTGGTATCAGTATTGGCAGAATAGTAATGACGGTTACTTTTTCAACTGCAGTCGTAAAAGTCGATTTGAGACAAATATAATCCTCCCCTGTATGACTTAGGTCAATATCCTATCAACCTGACAGCTGGAAATATTTTTGGGTAAATATTTCTCTACTTCAATGATTTCGTAACTGTTCTATCTAAAAAAAATTAATTGAATTTCGAAATATGGATCGAAAATAGTTTTATGAACGACAATACCAGTCAAGGAAGAATTTCGTAATATTTATCAAACATTTCTGTAAGACTCTAGTATATCATCGCCGTGTAGCTTGATCCTGAAACAAAATTACAAATGGAAGATCTACAAGAAAATGGAAAATGCAATTGTAAAAATTGTCTTTTTGAAAACCACCGTAATATTGTTATTCTATATAGTAGATGTCACGCTCTGAAATAACGTCCAAGTAATAGATTGAGAGCCTTTGCTGGAAAACATGACTTTTGAAAGAAGCTGTGTACATGTTTCCTTGCATAAAATTGTATAAGTAAATGCTAGTGTCCATTTCAGAATGTTTTGCGGTATATTTTCCCAAATTTCCTATACTTGTATTTACCCTTCACTTTACACTCTATATTTATATTTGCTTCGATAAAGTAGAAATATTCTATTGCATTTCCAAGTATAAAAAGACGATGATGGAATAGACTTCAAAAGGCTGCTTTAATTTTATGTAATACACATTTTCGCATTTAAATAAGCTTAATGCGTATTATCGTAAAACATCGTAATATTTTGCTTAGCCAGCATAAGATAAGAGAAATCAAAATTTCTCGTGGCATTCTGATACACCAGTTTCCTTCGTGTCTTTGTGGTTATGAATTTTCTAATTTGTTGTAACACATATTAGATAAAAATATGTGTATACATAAAAACGCTGCATATTATAACAAAACTCGCACTTTACGTTAACATGAGACAATATGACTTGATAAAGAGTTTTTTAAGGAAATTTAAACTGGCAATGTTTAATAATTTAGTCTGGATTAATCCAATGAATGACGACAAAGTCTCTTTAAGAAAATAATTAAAATATTCTTTTAATTAAAAGGATATTTGGCTACATTAATTATTTTGATATTGTCCATTCAAAGAGTGAAGAGAGCCTTACAAGATATCAGCCATTCTTTCTCTCTTCTTATCGTTACTATGTACTTTTCTCTTCCGTCATGAACAGAATCTTGTTGATCTGAAAAACTGTAAACCATCACAAGATATTAATATCTCTTGGAAGTGCGAGACAGTAGTCAAATTTCCTATTCTTGTTTTTGCTCTTCCCTTTACACTGTATATTTATATTTCCTTCGATAAAGTAGAAATATTCTATTGCATTTCCAAGTATAAAAAGTTGTAGCAAGACGATGATGGAATAGATTACGAAATAGACGCTGATGGAATAGACTTTAATTTTTATGTAATACACATTTTCCCATTTCAATGTATTACTGTCTCGCACTAACAAGAGATATTAATGTCTCGTGATGGCTGCAAGAAATCGAGTAGTCTGATCAATAGAATTGAATAACTGCTGATTATTTGTCTGAGATAATCTTACGCCCTTTTTTTTCAAATACCTAACCCACTTATAACTTATATGTTAAATGTTATTATGCAAGTTGTATTAACTAATCTATATTCATATATTTCAGAACATACTTATATTTATAAGAGTAATCTGTCATGTGAGCTTCAGTTTATAATAATTAGGCAATAGAAATATATTTGAGTAATACAATATCCGAAATACCTGAATAACTTATGCAATTATTTAACATGAGTTCATTGACATCCTATGACATTCATCAATTCTTTCAATCATTGATTTTATTAACTTTTTCCTCTTCCGATTTTTTATTGTTTTCCAGAAATCTTCTTCATTTGAATATTGATTTCTATTCTTTTAATGATAGACTAAAATATTAATATTAATATTGTATTAATATATGAAGAGTTTGTATTCATATAATTGATTTGGTATCTTTGAAATTCTTCTTGGCAAGATGGGTAATGATCAGCTTTGTAGTATGTGAAAGAGTTTGTCTTGTATGAATATATTTAACCTACTTGCTTGTGAGAAATTCTTCGACGACGTTTTTTAATGGTACACATTAAAAAACGTCGTCGAAGAATTTCTCCGCATCTTTCTTAGTCTGATACAAATCTACAATACCGAAGCATTCGAACTAACAATGGCTTCCTGTTCTAGCTTGCATGACAGTTGCCAAAAGGAATTATTCAAGTTTTTTTTATTCCTCTTGAACGAATATGACACCCATTGTCTTTGTCAGAATAATTATTTTATTTTTATTATTTTTGGATTTATACATATGTTATTACAAATTTATGGGAAAATTGTATATAGTGTAATGGGGTGTAATGGGATGAAAACCTTAAAATCAGTTGATTACGGGGTTAACGACTTTAAAGAAATAAAGGATGTTTTGTTGTTGCAGCAAGTATTCTTTTTCTTTGACACTATAGCAATAGTTGTTATTTTTGTTTTATTTGCAAATAAAGTTAAAATCATATAAAAATCAGAGCAAAGATGTTTTGCCGAGATACTTTTTTTCCAATGTAGCGAAATTAAATTTACTAAAATAAATTGTAAAAGTAAAGCATTTGTAAAAACTAAAACTCAGAAAAGATAAAAGGAAACATTTAAAAGAGAAAATTGAACCCTATAAGTGTGTAGGTATGAAAAGAAATAATGGTACAGAGTTGTAATTGTCTGAGAAAAGTAAGATGGAAATTAAAAATATTGTTCATGAGCAGAAATATATCTGGAAAGACATGATAGAAGAAAATCAACAAATAAAGAAGAAATGAATGAAGGAAAAGTTATTCGATAGCCGGGCATGTAGTAAATAAAAGGGAAGATGAAATCGCATAGAGAAAATGAAACATAGATTGGAAGTAATAAAGTAATGAGTGAAGAGAAAAAATAGATGACAGTGAACAAATCTGGCTGACGTCGAGCGTTTTATTCAATGTTGCCGTGAACAGGATGGTAACATCCGTTAATCAATACTATCGACTTGACGCCGTCGTCAGCTGATAAGTCAAAACTATCGAACGTGTGGAACATCTGGCTGACTGTTATTGTGTATTTAATCAAATAAAAAATATAAATGTAGGAAAGAGAAACCATGTGTGTGTGCACGCGTATGTGTGTGTGTGTGCACGCGTATGTGTGTGCCTGTGTATGAGGGAGAGAGCGACGTGTTACCTTTATACAAAAGATGGCATCAGTTAAAATCAGCTGACTACGATGCGTATAGCTGGAATCAACATAGAACATTTATATTTTTTTATGAGCGTTACACATTTGATTCTGAAAAAAAGACTTACTGGAACAATTCTGTTCACAATTGTAAACGTCATATAACGTTTTACACAACTGAAATTTATCGTCTTTAGCTGCAACTGTTCAGCAATTTTCAATATATTACTGACTTCGACTTACAAATATCTCATTACGAATACTGAATTTTTCTTATATTACTAATGTATTCAGATACTTGTAAATTCGCGATTACACTTCACGAGTACTTCGTTAATTTAATCTAATTTTTAAAAAGAAAACCATATACTTATAAATTCATTTCGTAACGAAATGAACGTAGTGACTGCTGTTACATAATAAAAAATATAAGACTGTTAGCCACAATAGCACTCATTACTACTACTACTACTACTATTGCTACTACTACTTGGGATGCTTATTTTCCATGTTGCTAAGGATGATGAATTTAAACTTACTGATATAATCACAGATTCTTTAAGTCATGACGAGTTTAGAACAGAATTTCGTAATCTTTAGCTTCATTTGCATATTTATTTACATCTGATATCTAATATACTACTATATTTATGTAATTCTTTATGCACTATGGCATAATTATTGATTCCGTAGTTACACATTATAAAAACCTTGTCCTTTCCCCTTTTCCATATCTTGTAATAATATAGTTTTATTTTACATGATTTCGTTGATAATCATTTTGAAAGGCTCGCTCTCAGATTTAAATGAATTAATTATTCCTTTTCTCTTTTCTACTTATAGCCTAGAAGAAAGCCGTACATACCATCAAATTGATCAGGAACAAATTGCTAGGCAAAACCAGCAACTTGCTGACTTGGAAGGTGAGATTAGCATGCTCCGCCGGTCTATTGAATCTCTCGAGAAAGAAAAGATGAGACAATCCAACATTTTAGCCAAGATGAACGACGAAATGGAAAAACTACGAATGGTATGCATTATCCAAAAATTAACAAAAATATTTCTCTTTCAGACGTTTTATATATCAATTATCATCCTTAACAAGCAGACAAGCGCAATTCTGTTTTATTTCGATATGCGCTGATCGGATTAGCAATACGTTTAATTCGGTTTTAGATGTGAGAATCACCAAGTACAACTTAGGCCGAATATTATACTATATCTGATGAAATATGAATATAGCCTTTAAATGTGCGAGGCCATTCTTAAAATCTTTTTTTTCTTCAGTGGTCATTAATCATCAGCATTAAAGTTCAATTGAACGTATTGCATTTCTTTAATTTATAGTTTATTGAAGTCTTCATAAGGTGTGTAACTCTTCTGAGTAACTATTACTTTATTAATTCACATTGCGGCGATATTTAAGTCAGTTATACAGCTTTTGGGCATTCATTACAGGTGATATGCCAATTTCTTATCTTAAGTTATTCCAATTATTTCCCTGTTTGGTTAACATATCAACTTAATAGAATGTATCTTTCATATCATATGCCTATCAACTGTGATAATGCAATTTAATTGATCATGAATACAACCACAATAATTGTTATTTATTTAGTTCGATTAGTACCGGTCACTAGGAATAAAATCATCTGAAGCTTTAAAACTGTTTTTTTTTTTTTTTTTTTCATTTTTTTAAAAATTGGCAATGGAAAAAAGAAGGATTGTGGGTCATCAAATAACGTACGAGCTACTTTTAATTTGAAAAGGAAAATGTGAAACTGATTGAATGTTATTTGAAATATAAATATTTTAGAGAAAATCTTGAAGCTTTCAACACTCGTAAAACTAAGACGCAAATGTAGAAAATACATGAAAAATCACGAAACACAGTGTGTAAATAAATATGTGATCATTATTTTTTCACAAATTCCATTGTTTTAAGTATAAACACAAAGTCATATTTGCTAAAATGATAACGCGTTCTTAATTGCAGTTAAAATTAATTTAATCAAAAGCTAAGTTGTCAGATATGAATGAAAATACATTCATAGTTAAATGGCTGGGAAATGCAGATTGTTTTAAATTACAATCATCATTGTTTTTTTGTATTTTCTCTCGTTTGCTGGTTTAATGTATTTTATTAACTTTTATTAACAGTAGCATGGCTTCCTATTGTGCTATGATTAAACTGAACGGCAATCAGATACATTACTAGTATAACAAATCTACTTAGATAAGTTTTAGGATAGAAATAAGGTTTTGAGCCAGTACAGTGGGACAAATAAGAATAATAGGATGCAATTTTATTTTCTCTGGCAACATCATGGTAGTTTCCGTCAATTATCTAACAATATTAATGTGTTTTAGCGTAATTTAAAACATATGTAATTGATATATGTTTCAAATTATGCTAAAACCCATCATTTATAAAAGGGATATATTATTATTTTGATCTTTCTGCTTTAGCTCTTAGATTCCTAACTGCATTTTTTCTTCTCTCATATTTTCTATACGTTGGTAACTTTTGTAAAAATAAAACCAGATGAAAATTAAAGCAGGCAAAGGAATATTTGTTTTGTCCACTTATTTATATTTACTGAGCCAATTTAAATTTATTAAGAGGTTTTACATCAGCTTTTTTAAGTTGACTCAAAGTTGACGTGGCAAAGAAAAGATATAATCAGAAAAAGATTATACGAGAGAAAGAGACAACGAAGAAGAAAATCATTATCAACCGCTTGTTTGTAACAATAGTTTTCTTACAAATCCAAATATGAAATTATCACTTAAAATTCTTTTCCTGTCAGAAGTATTACGTTGTGACTTAGGATTCCCAAAATAACGCATCGATTTATTTTCCTTAAGTTTTGTTCTATCATTACTTACAACTGCAGTTGCTTTAGGAAAATAAACTGAGAGGAAAACTTTAATTTAGTGACATATATAAACAATTTATTATTCCCTAAAATAGTATAGATGTCAACATCTTAATAATAAAAAGAGTGGAGATATATGAGGAATCTTTCGACCAACCCTTCGTTGGAAATCGTTAAAAAATATTATTAATAAAATTATTATTAGTAAAAAATCAATTTCATTAATAGACTGGTGCATCGTGCGTTAATGATTTGCTCCCCTGTAAGGTTGTAGCGGTTATGAAAGATAAAACATCCACCTGATAATGGTTATTTTCAGGATGTGTTCTTTCACATAAAATTTAAAAATTTAATTCTCCTCTTCTCCTATCTATGGTCCTGACAATTGTCCTATTTACTTGAAGTTACTTTAGATTGAAAAAAATGGTCAACTTTTGGTTAACCAAATTGTTTCCTACATTTTTGAGTGTACTGATTTGAGTGTATTGGTTTTGGACCAATAAATTATGGGCTGTTTTCTCAACTAGAAGTGTTTTCCATCTTTTCATAAGGATAAGTTTTACCATTTCGCTAATAGTTCTGTTGTTTATTATTTTAAATGTCAGTGCGATGCTAATTATGTTGAGCAAACTGACGCTTTGTTAGGAGAATAAACCAGCATATTCCAACCTGTATTAGACGAGGCGTAACACAATCGGCGTTGGATTCTGCCATTAGCCAGCAATTGATTAAAATCCTATTTGTTCTGGTCAATACCGAGAACTGGTTTCAGATTGTGCATAAAACGATCCCGTCCTTTCTCAGGATCGTTGAGGCTGTCACTATCTAGTTGAGAGAGCCAACTCTTTGTCGATAAAAAGGAGAGATTTGTTCGTCCCCTTCTTCTTCTGGGAGAACATTAATTTTTTCTCCCTCTCTCTTTATCTATTCCTGGCACTTTGTTCAGTGTTGTCTATTAATTATATTCGTTTTTATCTCGACAAATTTAATTGATTTACCAACTGATGGTTATGATTTATGTTTTAATAGTGTTCAAGTTTTAGTCGCCCAAAAACTGTTTCTCGCTGTTCATATATATATATATATATATATATATATATATATATATATATATATATATATATATATATATATATAATGTAATCTGGGTGGAGATGTTTTATATGTACACATTAATAATGATGCGCATAAACTGAGTGTCTAAATTGTGCATTATTATGTCAGATTTAAAATCTCCAAAAGTAAGATTAACGTCATATGTCATTCATTCGCTATAGACGGAAGTGCCAAAAATTTAAACACTGTTGTATATTGAATACTTGTATAAATAGATTCAGTTGGATGACTTATGTATGACTTAATAGGTGAAAATGTAGTGCTGTGTAAATCATGTGTTGGGAACAGTATTTAATAGGACTGTCTAAAAAAATGGCACACTCTTTTGATGTGGCAGATGCTTTAAGTTTTTCTTGGGAAACAGTAGAAATTGTATATATAAAAACTACGCGTGCCAAGAGGTTATGCAAGAATGGGGCTACTTATGACTGTCAAATCTGGTAAACACCTATGAAAGAAGAAAATTACATAAAATCACATCCCAATTTAACCGTAAACGCCTATCAACCTACAATAAATGTCCAATATATCGTCCACTGAATTTTACAGGTTTTCGTAGCAGTTGTCGATCAGCAAACTTACCATTATTGATACCATGACATCTGTTATATCGTCTCGTCATATCCAAAAAATATCACCACTGGACTGTTAAAAACTGGCGTCCGATCCTCTACGAATCACATTTTCAGGAATTTAGTCAGTTGACTTTGTGTGAGGAGATTACTGCACGGGAATCTGCATCCAGCCTGTATTGAAAGCTTTTGATAATTCGATAAGAGTGCTTTGTTGGAGTTCGTAAGGACCACTTGTAAAAATGGAGTCTTGACAGATTTGACTTGTACAGTTCTTGTTGCATAAAATTTGCCCCTCATTATGCGCACCATGTTTGCCGGTGATGACTGTACCAGTAAGATAAAGAAAGACCCCATCGTGATACAAAAATGGTTCAAGGGATACTCTACTAACTTGCAGGTAACTTACTGTTCCTTGCACCCGCTAGATATAAGACTTTTTAGTATGTATGAGACAAGTTGTAAACTTCACTAAATTCTCAACAGCTACATCAAGCAAACAACAGTTATAGGCAGCTTCTAGAACGCGTTTGTGTAAATATAGTGACTCAACGATTACAGAACCACGTAGACTATATAACGTCATGTAATCACCGTTATTCTGGCGAATGAAGAAACTCCACGTTATTAAGTATCTGACCCTTATTTTCTACCACTAGTTTATAAAAACGCGCTTCTATAACAAACATGAGCACACACACGTGTGTATGTGTGTGTACAGGATGATTGAAATGTAACTCCTTATTTTATGTATGAGTGGCCAGCCAGATGTCCTGACAACACCCTGTGGCTTTTTTTCTTTGGGATTGGTCAAGACTTTGGGAGAACTTGAAAGACAAATACGAGAAGTTATGTCTCCCATACCACAATCAGTGAAATCAGTTGACGCGATTTCTGGGCAGCTCGTGAAACTGTGGGCGAAGTCTAGTGCCCATAATGAATTTTAGATAAAACCTCATGATAAACGCTTCCCTCTCATATCCATTTCTTGTAAAAATGATAGTTAATTATAGTTAATAAAATGGGGAGTTACTTTTCAATCACCCTATATATATATATATATATATATATATATATATATATATATATATATATATATATATATTTAATGGATTTTCCTGTCAGTTTCGACGTATGAGGGTCTGACAACTTAATCAATTGATTCAGTTATGAATTTTGTGCGATAGACCCGTTAATGATTTACAAAGGAGGCCGCATATGGAGCAAGAGTGAGGATTGTGAGATGAGGTCACTGTTAGGTTGGCTGACCTTTTAGATCTTGCTTTCGCTTCTTGAAGACGATTCTGAATAGCAGATTGAAAACTGCTGAGTCCACTAAAATACACTGACCTCCACTCTACCCGCTCCAAGGCTAAGCTCTCGATGATGTTATGAGGTATATTGACAGCTGACAAGTTGCTCTTCAGCTTGTCTTTCTATCTAAGCCATGAGCGTCCTACATTCATGTAACATTGATCTAACTGGCTGTACATTAGGATCTTGTGTATCCTGTCATTAGACATTCTCAAGACATGACCAGTGCACCGCAACTGAGACTGTATGAGGAAAGTCTCAATTCCTCCAATATTACACTTGTTAAATAGGTCTACATTGGATGACCTGTCTTGAAGGCTAACTCCGCAGATGACACGTAGACAGCTCTTATGGAATACATCCAGCTGGCGTATATGCTACCTGTATGGAGTCCACGACTCTTAGCAGTACAAAAGGATTGCAAGGACAACAACTCTGTAAACCTGAATTTTTTATCCAGTCGGATACCCTGCAAATCCCACAAGAGATGGCGAAGTTTGCCAAAAGCACTGGTAGCCTTAGCAATCCGATGCATGATTTCATCATCTAAAGATCCACTGTAGTTGACTTTGCTACCAAGATAGGTGAAATACTTTACATAGTTCAGGGCTTTGTCTTCTACTTTCAATGGTCTCTCTGGAAATTTGTAGACTGGTGGTTTTTGTTTCACACCACGGAATTGCTTCGGAGTAGGACAAGGTTGGTGCACTACTTCAGTTTTTTTTATGCTAAGTGTAAGACCAAAGGATTTACATGCAGCAGAGAAACGATTTAGTTGATGTTGAGCCCCCTCAAAGTAAGTCACAACAAGAGCAACATCATCAGCAAACAACAAATCACGGTTAATTTGTGTACGAAGTTAGGTCTTGTCTTTGAAGCGCTGATGATTGAAGAGCTCACCAGTTGTTCGAAACTGAAACTTGAAATTTACAAAACCACAAACACCATATACAACTCCCGCTTCGATACTCTCAGCAGTCTTTTTTCACAAATACTTGGGGAGAAGATCTTCTTTCTTACCAGTGGAATACGAGGGATATGAGGATGATCCGTCCCAGTGTACATTGCATGCCGGGTCTTAGCTGTAAAGGTTTGAACTGGTGGAACTTAAGAATGTAGCTCATCAGAACATCTGCTGTGGAAATAGCGATAGTGTAGTGAGAGACTTACGACATTTCGTCTGTGGGAAAGAGATTGAAGAATGGAAAATAATTGGGAAAGAGATTGAAGAATGGAAAGTAATTAATCACCCACAAGGTCGCGTAGAACGTTTTCGAGGATTGAACAACCAAATCCAGCCTAGATATGGTGGCAATACTCCATTTTTGGTCTGATCTGACTCTTGTAAACATAGTCCATGGTAGAAAAAGTTAGGTATTTTCAGGAGCAGTACAAGGAACCGACCATTTTACCAGCATCTTTAGCGAAGGATCGTATAAATAAATTCAACTTGAGGTCTGGGATAAACATTAGTAATTTCAACAGAGGTTCAAATAAAGGAGCCTCTTTGAGAGTACAACCGTTTATCGTTTAGTCTCTTCGATGGTGATGAAACGTTACTACCTTGATTTTGGAGACACTGAATGCTACAAACCAATTTCCCAATTGAGATATACTGCCGTGACAATATCAATTTTAAGGAACCCAGAAAGAAACTTATTCTAACCTATTATGTTTGGTCCTTAAAGGAAAACTTCAGAGAATTTAGATTTTTCTAATTCCACTGTCTATTTCTAGGGAATAGCTTATCTTAATTAGACATGGATAGCAACACGATTACAATATAACAAACTTAGATTGAATAAATGGTTCAGTTTGAAATTACGCTGGAGGGTACAACGGTCGAAAGTTTGATATAGTAACAACAAAGACGTTGACATTAATTTTACTTGAAATAAATTTAAATAACTCATCACCCCAGAAGTACAGAGAGAAATTCACTGTCATTTGTAAATAAGATTTAACATTTATAAATGCCTAATTGCTTTTTTAAATTTGCGTCCTTATTTCATTACATATCCTAATTTTTTCTACTTCCTCCATGTAGTTTGTTTTATCTTACATCGTTTTATCTCAAAGTTGATCTTTTCATAATTAGATTTCTTAAAACAACCTTACATGCAAAAATTAAATAGGAGTTTCTTGTATTATATGCTAGCAACGTTGGATCGATCATTTTTATACATCTTGGTTGATTCTCACTCGCCATGAATGAATATTTGTGTCTTTTTAATATACCATCTAATATATTGCTTTAATATTATCCCCCAAAACTAAAATTAGTTTAAATGACCGAGAGACCAATTTTCAATAAAATGTAACTTGCAAAGTATCTATTGTGAAGTATCTATATTTTCTTTAATCTGCAAATCATTAACTTCATCTCTCTGTTAGTATATCCGTACCCTCTATATTTATGGGGCATTTAACCGCAAATCTAACAACATTTACATTAGTGTCTGAAATTTGTTTTCATTCCTGTATTAACCAGTCTATCGTTCTGACAGTGAATTGATTATCTATCTTGAAATTTCTTTGATGGAAATTTCATTTCTAAAATAAATTGAAACTATTTCCATTTTAGTGTAACTATTCTAAACAACTGCTATTTAAACATTCACTCAAGATTATGAAAGAGAAATACCCATCACTGAAAAATTACATAAACCATTTCTCTTCGCTTTTCTCATTTTCCTCCCAAAAATAAATACAAAAAAAGAAAAGAAAAATGGAGGCGCCGATCATAATCCCGAATATTAAAATCAAGAATGTCGAAATCCTGAAATTTAAAATACCGACATTTGAAATCCCGAATTTATAAAATCCATAAAGATCAGAATCCCGAAAAATAATCTTTAGGAGAAATTGAAAAAAAATGGAAATACCTTTATTACTAAACATTTACAAAATAGCGTTTAAATGGAGTTTATACATTCGAAACATTCAAAATTCATTAAAAAAAATCAGAATATGGAAAAAATAATGGATAAATTTAGTAGGCAATGCTCATGTCGATGTTTATCGCATTATTAAAGAGTTTCAAAAAGAGCAGCAGCCCGTAAAAAACGAATGTGAACGCATTCTTCGAGGTGAGTCTTGTTAAAAAAAAAAATGTCTGTTTTATCGTGTTGAGAGGCTTAAAAATATAGTTAAAGATCATGCTAATCCTACCGGATCTTATGGACTATATTAAGGCTTCTTGCTCATAATCCTTCATTTTAAATTATTCATATATTCTGGTTCTATATTTTTTAATGAATTTTGAATGTTTCAAATGTATAAACACTATTTAAACGCTATTTTGTAGATGTTTAGAAATAAAGGTATTTTCAAAAATGTTTTTTCAATTTCTCCCAAAGACTATTTTTCGCTATTCTGATCTTTCAGGATTTTAAATTTTTTGATACATTCAGGATTTCAAGTTTCGGAATTTTAAATTTCAAGATTTAAACATTCGTGGTTTTAAGATCCGGGATTATAACCTAAAACGGAAAAAAGGCATAACATTAAGACTTCTGATTGTAGGAGATCTATCCATGTTCTTCAAGGATGCAAAGTTGAATGTTTTATTCGACTGATTCTTAAAGCACTGATTATTCTGAAAACTTTCAAATCTTAGTGCCAAAATTTAGCCACTTTCTCTTACTCAATGTCCCTCTTTTTTCTCACTTCTCCTCACATTTATGAGCGCTCTCTTTTTATCTCTACTTCAATCGCTTTTAATTGATTTTTGATCATTGTTACTTATTTCCATTTACTTTTCTTCTCACAGGAAACGGATTCGGTCGTTCATGTAAGACCTCCTAAAATTCCGCTCTTGCTATTATTATTATTATTATTATTATTATTATTTTGTTATGTTGTGAACTAATCTGTGAACAACTAGTAGTGGTCGTCATTTTCCTTTATTTATTGTCAGTTATTACATAATCACAAAACATTTTCATCAATTTAGGCATCATCTGCCTTACTGTGTTCCTTCAATATTGCATTTAAAGAAGTCAATGTTTGATTTTCAAAGTCATTTACTTTCGTTTTTTTCCTACAACGTTTGTATCACATTGCTTGGAACATCCAATCTAAAATTAAAACAAAACAAACATACTTCTCAGTCATTTGAGGTTATTTAATAGAGAAGAAAATTCGACTATTAGTTTCTTAGGCGAATGGCAGTCGTAGTTAATGTCATTATTTTCTGACCCAGTGTCTTTGTTTCTATCGAAATGGCAACCAGAGTGTAACAGTTTTGTGTGGTTATGTAATGACTTCAATCCTTTCATTAGTAACAAACTGACAGAGATAGTCAACTGTTTGAAACGCTATGTGTGAGGGTGGCTAATTAAATTGATCTGACATCTGAAAGTCTTGGTTGAGCTAATATCAAATAAATGAATGCAGCTTTCATTGCATGTCCTAAAAGATAAAAAAATAACTAACAGATCTACAGTTCACTAGCGTATGCAATTACTTTATTCATTCTTTCTTCTCTTTCGTTGTCTGTATATACACGTGGCTCAGTTACTTTTTGCCCGTGTGTGCTTATATAGCTCTGGCCACTTCAAATATGTTCGCCGTTTTGTTCCCAAGTGGCTTAAAACAGATTTACTTTTACAATAATTGAAAGTAAAAGCAAAGATAAAATTTTGCTTTATTCTTTTAAAATTTGATTTAGTTTCTCAGTTAATTTTGTTTTATTTCCTTTTCTGGTATATTTATTCATATTTTTTCTTTTATTTTCCCCTTCATTTCTTCAAATCTTTGGCAATAATAAATTTGAATGTTTCATTTATTTAATTCGTCACAATGCATGCATTTTACTACTTATGTTCTCCCTTCGTTCATTGAATAGTTTTAATCCTACAAATTACTTTTCTTTCTTTCTTTCTTTCTTTCTTTCTTTCTTTCTTTCACAATTTTAAGAATAAACTAAGGTGCATGGAAATTTTACAAATTGGTTTATGAATGTTGGCTTCAAGTTTTTATTTGTAAAAATAAACAAAATACTTTATTTTTAGAATTATCGTTGTTAAGATATTTTACTAACTCTCCTTGACCTTCATCTAGACGCTCATCTCTCTTCTATTCTATTTACTGACTAGTGTTATCATCTTTCATAGATTTTAACAGCAAATTTCTCGAGCTGCTGTCAAATGCTAAGAAAATTAAAAGATAAATTTCAAGAATTGAAATTTCTGTAAATATTTCACATTTACGTATTACCTCAATGCAAAGAATCTTTGATTTTGCGCTAAAAGTAAAGGGTCATTTTTGTTCTATTTCATTTTGGTATTTTTTATTTCGAAAAAGTTTTTCTTGTCTCCTTATACCATTTATATATAGAAAATTGAAAACCATTCTATCTCTCCTTCTCTTCTTTGTCTCTACTTTTATATTTATTATGGATTCTTTTTCATTCTACTATTAACTTTATCTTCCTTTTAACTCTTATTTTTATACTTATATTTCCATACTTATATTTTTTTTACATACGCGCATATATATATATAAAGCCATTCATTATTTGTCCCTCTTTCCATTAACAAATATCTCCTTTCTTTTGCTTTTTAATCAAGTCTTTCATAATTGCAGTTCTTGTATGTGAAGTTCGTACATATTTGAAATATATCGAAATTATTAGCATTTATTTTAATTCTTTCATGACTTTCCGTTCTTATTCTGCAGACGATTCTAATATCACTTTCTTTCATTGTACTGCTGCCGTGTGTTTCTTCTAACAAATAGACAATACGAAAACGCTGTTATTTATCAATCGGTGGAGCCTTGCTAAAGATTCTAACTGATATACTTTAATCAGGCCAACCTTAAATATTGATAATCATATATGGTGCTTCTTAATATTTTGTATGATTATTAGGATTTTCTGATGGACACAATTTCCCACACATATAAACTTTATTATGCGATGCATTCACTCTTAATGCTTGCGTACGTAAAAAATAAAATCATGATTTTTTTTAAAGATAAATTAAAACAGGTTTATTAATAAATGCAGAAAACTGTCTTTGTTACTTTATAAAAATACACTCAATGACAATTACTAATTTTTTTTATATATATACAATATAAATAATTGCACAAGCATGTCACAATTTTGCACATTCCATGAACATTGTCAGATTTCAAAAGTAATCTCGTAGTAAATTTGAATTTGAAATAATTTAGGAAATGTTAACGGCGTGATCATACAATATACTAATGAACAAAAGGAAATCATTGTAGTTTTCAAACAATTCCCGGTTTGCTCAGTTTTCCAACAGGAAGAATTTTGTTTTAACTGTGTGGATACTTCTATCAAACTTGAAAATTTGGTTATGATGTGAAAAGAAAATCTGGGCCACTGATCGTTAAAAGCTACTGAAGAGTGTGAGAAATATCAGTTCAGAAACATGCATATGTATTCGATAGAAAATACTTCCCTAGCAATTCATTGACATTTATTTGTCCTACAAGTAACATTTTCACAGAGGATAGAACTCCATGTCAGAAACCTATAAAAACTCAGCAATTTCACGTACAAAAAAAGTATAAATCGATTCTCTAAACAGGAATATTACTGAACATGTCTATACTATTTCGGATAATAAAATAAAGGAAGACATTAAAAATGTTTATTGAGAAATTAATTTATATTAATCAACTTTAATAATAAATGCGAAAGATTTCTGCAAAATAATTCATGTTTTTTTGTTACATCTTTTGTCACGTCTTCGAATAATTTTATTGGTTTTGCATATGAATATGAGAAAATATAAGTTTGTCTTTTCCCATTTTTATATAATCCTTATAAAATCGAACAATTACTTTTTAGTGAAGAAACACTTTATCAAACAGTTTATTTTTTCTGTGTGCAGGACTTAAATAACGAGACTATAAATCATTTGGATGCTGAAAACCGCAGACAAACATTAGAGGAAGAACTTGAATTCCAAAAAGATGTCCATGCCCAGGTGAGTGAATTCTTAAGTCATTTAAATCCAGACAAAATCGGTCATATACCCAAAGTAGTTTCAACAATGAAAGTGGATTTTTTTATTGGCCATAACTTTGAAACTAGCTTATTTCGAGTTAGATAGAAATATAGTCATACAAGCAGTAATATTAGCATTTTTCCTATTGTTTAGTAAAGAAATAACAAATGCCATCTTCCAAAATATTTTTACTAATCTGATTTCATGACATCCATATTATTTTAAATTAACATTAATAAGATATTTTGAAATAATCATTTGAAACATGAAGGCAAGTTTTTGTTGCAAAGTTTAATTTTCGATTCTGTATTCTTAAGTTGTTACTAATTAAAAAAATTCAAGTGATGTATGAAAACCTTTCATAATTGCAAACTTTCATAGTTTTAAAGTAGTTTTTATCAGAGATCAGTTTTTTTTATAATTCTAAAACTTGGGATTTCATGACATTTAACAGTGCACTACTTTTAAGGATCATTAGAAATAATTTACCAAAGCTGATCAGTTTTTCAAAAGTAAAGCTTTTCTGCACTTGACTAATGTCATAGTTGTATTTTATCGACGCATGCATTTTCAGTACAGTAAGTTCAGAAAAGGTTGACATTCAAAATCACCATAAAATCTATCAGTTAAATAATGTCATTTTTTTATCTATGAAAATTTCCCTATTTAAAACTTAACCATAAATGAAATAAAATGCTATCGTTTTCATCTTTTTCTTCGTAGGAATTGAAGGAACTCGCCGCATTGGCTTATCGTGATACAACTGCCGAAAACCGTGAGTTCTGGAGAAACGAACTGGCCCAGGCAATCCGTGACATTCAACAAGAGTATGACGCCAAATGTGACCAAATGAGAGGAGATATCGAAGCTTATTACAACCTTAAGGTATGACGTTTGATTTTACTTCCTTATGTAGTATGTGATCAATTAATCATAATTAATGTATTTTGCCCTAAACTTCGTAAATATTTGGATTATCAACAACATTACTCACCCATATTCTTTTACCTGAATTCATTTGGTACTTTGTTTTGAGGAATATGAAATTTCTGAAATTAAATTCCTCATAGTGACATTTCATTATCATCTAGCAAACCCTAAACACGTACTAATCATGTGGCTCTTTGTTTAAACGTCTAATGGGACTAAATCTCGCTTCCAAACTCAAATGGGACACATATATTATAAAAGTTGCTGGAAGAATGGTTGGTTCTAGAATCACTCCAGAAAATACCTGACTCCTGTTGCTAGGCAGATCAGTCCTAGAATAGAGTATTGCAGCCATATCTGGACTGATGCTATCCAATAATCACTGTCCATCCACGACAAAGTTCAAAAGCGATTATGCGGCCTTGTAGGTAATCAT
Source organism: Acanthosepion lycidas (assembly GCA_963932145.1). NCBI lineage: Eukaryota > Metazoa > Mollusca > Cephalopoda > Sepiida > Sepiidae > Acanthosepion > Acanthosepion lycidas. The sequence goes on along the minus strand of OZ010585.1, from coordinate 77,876,203 downwards.
TTTTCACATTGTAACCATTATCTTACAAATCAAACGTTGTTAAACTCACTACTCTATTACGATTACTATGGCAGACATCCAGACGAGTTAAATTCCTTAGTTCCACCAGGTTAGAACTTCACAGGAACTTCCATGCCATGTTCACAGTGGCAAATAATTCCCATTTGTTTCCTGTTCCTTTAATAAAAAGTAAGTTCAACAGCTTCTTCTCCAGAACTTACTTTTCGGAAGAAGCTTCCGAGATGATACTTCGCCGACAACTACAGTCTTGTATTTACTTATTTTTTAATCCAGGGGCAACAATCTCATTCAGTAATCCTCTAATGTGAATGGTCCTTGGGCCTTGTATTGGGTGAAAAAACAGTATAAAAATTGCCAATATTTTTCTATTATTGTTAGTAATAAAATAGGACACAAAAAGAAATTGCTGATAGTATTTTTAAGCATTCCGATATTCTTAAGTAGATATAAACCTCTCTATATTCTCTCTCCCTTTCTTTGTATCTCTCTCTCTCTCTCTCTCTGTATACATATATATATATATATATATATATATATATATATATATATATATAATTATTTCTCACGCGAATATAATATTCAAAATATGAAATCAATAAGCTGTTAATATTGGTTTAGCTTTTAATCAAAATATTTTTCTGTTTTTAGTTTCTTTTGTTTAATCTTTTTGTTACAACTTTGCCTATTTTAATGTCATTTTTACTTTTTACCCTCTGAAACTTAACTGTTTCTTCTTTTCTTGTATCTCCATTTTTTACACCGTTTCCAAATTACATTTCTTTTATATTTCTTACTTCTCAATGTTTCATTTCGAATATACTTTCTCTTTTTTCTTTCTGTTAGTCTCGCCTCTCTCACTGCTTCACTTTTTGGTTTTGATTTCTTCCCTATCTTAGTTTTCTCTACTCGTTGTATCTTTCTCTAAGGAAGGTTTTTAAACTTAATTATAGCGTAGAAGATTGTATCCCATAAAATAATATTTTACTAAATTTCTTCTTTCAGGTTCAAGAATTCCGTACAGGTGCTACTAAACAAAACATGGAGGTTACACGTAACAAGGAAGAAAATACTAAACTGAGAAGCAATATGACTGAAATCCGTAACAGACTTGCTGATCTGGAAGCCAGGGTATGTATTACTACTGGAAATATTAAATCAGATTTTTTTTTAACCATTTCAGAGCTTTTATTGAACAAATAATATTGCTTGATTTGGATTAAAGTTCTTTCTATAGGAACCATAGTATCGTTTACAAAGTTAAGACTAATTTAAACTTAAGTAAGTCTGTATGCTTTTTTTTTTTATTTCGATACATGTGTCATCGTGTTTAATTTAGTATTGTTAGCAAGAAACCGGGATTGAAATTAGGAAGTTTTTTTTTTTTTTATTAAAAATTAACTAAACTATGGTTAAGTGAGGTATGGGGATTAATCCTTGCCATTATTCAATAATTAATTTTGAATGTCACTTATCGCTTTGTTTTTTTTTTGGACATGTTTTTTTTTAAATTTTTTTAATGCTTCTAATTGGAATTTTGTAGTGAATATCTATTGCTCTTCTTCGTTATATATTTCGAAATATATATCGATTAAGAGCGTAATAAATACAGAATTATACAGGCATATGGAACCACGGATGTTAGAAAAGAGCGCTTCAGTGTAAATGATAAAGGCCATAACATTATGTGTTTATATTATACAAAACAAACTAGTAATCTAATTTCTTTATACATACTCGTTTTCACCAGATTCTTTTCCGACGTTGTAGTAAATTCCTTTTCACCCGCTAAAAGAAAATTAAAGTGAGGATGGTTTAAATAAGCATATATTACTAGTTTGCAGCTTATCCATTGGTTTTATAAAGGAAAGTAGCTTTCAATGGTTTTGAAATAAAGTTGAAATTTTCTCACATTCTTAAGAGTTAGTTTTCTAATTTTAAATACTTTCAGCATATATAGAATGCAATGCAAAATCGCAAGTGAAATTTTATGTGTTAGTTTTGTTTCATTCTCTGTAAGAGGCGTTCTGATGTTTTTCTTCTATCTTATTTGTAGAATGCTCAGCTGGAAAGAACAAACCAAGATTTGTTGCGCGATCTGGAAGAAAAAGACAGACAGAATGAACTGGAGAGTTGTCAATACAAGGAAGAAATCACCAAACTTCGTGGAGAAATGGAAAGTATCCTGAAGGAACTTCAAGATTTGATGGACATCAAATTGTCTCTGGAATTAGAAATTGCTGCCTACAGAAAATTGTTGGAAGGTGAAGAGAGCAGGTAAACGAATTCTTTTCTACTTGTCATCATTCTGTCGAATAATGAAAATTGTTAAATATTAAATCTTTCGGTTTGTCCATTTGTCACTCTTCAGCAGCAGAAATGCGTTCCAGATTGTCTACCAAAGAAATAGTTCTTCAAATAATTTAAACTTTTTATTATGGGTGCCTTAAATATATGCTTGGACTTACTGTCTTAATCTTCTCATAATTACCTGTATCAAAATTTAGATATAATTATATTTTGAAAAGAAAAATGTTCGACTAACTGTAAAGAATAGAGAACAAGTAGGAACTTACATATCACGTAATCTTTGCTTTTCATCTATATTTATTTTATAAGAAAGTTTAGTCATATTTATTTACCTTTGTTTTTGTTTTCAGATCATTGATTACATTCAGAATTTTATCTTGAAATATTAAACATTTTTATTGTTTTATTACGAACGTTTACAAACATTTTACAAAGAAAAATATTAAGTTCCAATTCTATTTCAAAAGAAAAAATCAATTTCATTTCTTTATTTTGTTTTATTTCAGTTATTTTAAAAACATCTTATTTAGAAAACCGAATATTCTATATAGATCATATTTTTAATTTTTTATGTTTTGAATAGACTTTTTATTTCATTCCGTTGTTCTTCAACTGAAAGAAATATTTACTGCTTTTTTAGAGCGAACGTGGGGAAATTTAACTGACCTTAATGCTTCTAATCTGAAATGTAATTGTCAATTTCGTATTGATCATAGTGACCCCTATTTCTGTACGAATTTTTAAATTTTTCTTATGTATTCTTCAAATTAATATTGATACTTACTCATCCAGCGATATGGACGCTTTCACTCCACTTTCCATTATATTTGCATTAGTAAATTTTTGTTCAATGATCCATAACCCATGCATAATATAGGACATATTCTTATTTAAAATATATTTCTGATCTCCAATGAGAAAAACATTATTGAGTAAACAACTGTCATTAATCACGAACTATTGGAATGATTTTCATGCCTTTTAAATTAAATCAGATGAGAAGAATGTTTTAACAAGATAAAATCGAAGAACTTTTAAGATTGAAAGTTAAGGAAAGGGAAAAGTTACACTTAAATGTACTCATATTCATGATATAATGCATTAGAAGAATGAAATATATTTTATTATTATAGTACACTAATGCAATAGCCTTCATTTTGTAAACTTTTAAGATACGTTAATTGAAACATACTGCTAATGGTAGAAGGAATAATACTGCATCTGTCTCAATTATTTGAAAATATCTAGGCATTCAAGAACGCATTTCCGATTCGTCTCGTCATGTACTTATAGGTATATTTTCGAGATGTAAGAAAAAATAACAGAAAAATGCCCTGACACATTGTTTTACTGCAATTTTTTGCGGTGAAGTTGCCAAAGATGTGAAGTTTATGAACGTTAGTTCAGATAATAATAACTGTTGTCTAAAATTTTCAAAACATAAAAGAATATCATTTTAAAAAATCAAATGTTGCCAAATAAGAGTTTTTCCTTTAAGTGTTTATATTTGATCTTTAATATTTTTTTTCAAAATTCATTTAGCCAGATAATACTTCCAATAATGAAGGTGGAAGAAAACGAGAAAGATGATTTTCACTTTTGTTGTCAGTGCAATTTTCTTGATTTCATTTTGTCCGAAATAAAAAAAAAAATATTCATTGTTCGATGAAAAATGAAACAATATCGTTTTGAGAAATACAAAAATATATAAAAAGTAATATAAATGACAGTTTCTCTTCATATTGAGTAATGATCTATGACATGTATCTGGATAGAAATTTTATATAAACATTTTTTTGATAGGAAATTAATTTTTACCGTCACTATAAACTTTATTTCTAAATGTCATTTTGTGTTTTTTGACAAATTCTGCAAAACCTCGAAAAACTGAAATCATTAGATTATCGGTTTTGTACGCATATATTTTGTGATTTATACAAATTCCAAAGAAAGCAATTATATAGTTTGTGATGTGACAAAGTGGAAAATGATTATGTGGAAAATTTATTAACGACGCATTTTGCCATAGCGTCTCTTTGGTTTCCTCGGACTCTAGAAAGATAAAACTGTATGCGAGGAAAAATGTCTTGTGATATCTGAGGATAAGTTGTCATAAATCAAATTAAATTAGATACCTTATCACCTCCAATGTCCAAACTCAAGAGAATCCGTTTGTTTGTTTGTTTTATATTTGTATCAGAGGCGTTTGGTGTGTTTGGATTTTAAATCAATCAGTCGAAACTAAAGCGTTTTTCTTATATATATAATATAGTTTTTATCATTTGTACTTTTGGTTTTGCCAATTCCTATCAGATTTTATAACGACTATATCAGCATCAATAACTATCTTGTTTATTGTATGCATATCGACCTGATACATGTATTTGCGATTAAACCCAAATATTTGTTTGATGATGTCTTGGTGAAACAAAACCTTTAATATTTTTCTTTGGGTTTCTAAATAAATGAACATAAATATTTGTCTGATGGAACTCTTTGGATAGAAAGAGCCATACTAGGTGACAACGGCTATTCAGCTTGAAGTTTGTTGCTGCCAATGAATCTAATACATTGATGAAGTTCCAAACGCAACAGCATTTAGTTATCACCTGTTTCATTGCTGTTAAAATATTAATTCCAATAAAAAGAAACAAGCAAGTACGTTGAAAATTTAAAAAAAGAAAGAATTTAAACTGATTACGCATGTGAAAAAGAATTTTTGAAAGATCATTGCTTCTTTCAAATGAATAAATCCTACATTTGGATACAAAGTAATAGCCAAAAAAGAAAATCTTGTGTTGCATGAATTTTCAGTGGAAATATAAAAATTATCAACTTTGATTATTGTACGAATAAATAAGAAACTGATTATCACACTTCTAATTTTTCAAACTTGATTGCATTGCTGTTTACGTTCAAACCCAAAAGAAAATATAGTGTATCGAGGAAGAAAAATGGAATTGAGTCTAAATGAAAAACTAGGAAAATATCAGATAAATGTCATGACTATTACAAGATATATAAAAGAAACGTGTCTGTAAATTTCTGAAAGAAAATTGTTTAATTGCAATTTTCAAATGAAAATTGCGAAGATTTTTATAAGAGAAAAAATAAGGCAGAAGCAGTTAGTTTATAATGATTTTATATTAGATTAAAAATATTTTGTATTTCTGATGAGAAACATTTAATACATACAGAGTATAATTTATAAGAAATTGTTATTGTATTTCTTAATGAAATTCTATAGTTTTGTTTAAATGTATTAAAACGAGAGGTAGAGCGAGAGAAAGAGAGTGGGAGTGTTACAAAAATTAGAGTTACCAGATTTGACAAGTAGAATTACTTTTCAAATTTAAATTCAAATAATTTTAGTAAAGAAGTTATTTTTTGATGCAGTATTATTAATTGCGTATAAATCGTTTAAATTTAAATCTGAAAATGACATCTTAAACCAACTATAGATGTTCAAAACACCTAAATATTGTTGTAGCATGTTTCTAATGAGTTTTGAAAATGAATCAATTACCATAAATACAAGAATCGATTTGCAAATATAAAAATGAATATCATGAGAAATCATTCTTTATATATTTATTAATAAATATATGTGTGTGCATGTAATAATAATAATAAGCATCGAAATATATTCTGTTAAATTAAAAAATATGCGTGAATACGTCTATATAAAAATGAACACACATTTATATTTGTTTACACACAGTATATACATTTAGTATTCATAATATAAATTGTGCACAGATATACATATGAATCTGTTATTTTTAAAACTACATTAATGACAAACCTATCAATCAATCTATTATCTATAATTTGCATATCTTAAGAATGATATAATTTGTATCTGTTTTAGCCGCAATTTGTAAATGGTATTTAAAATAGTCCCATATTTGATTAAGGTGCAAGGAGTTAATAATTACTTTATGTTTATTATGATTGATACATGCATTAATTTACTTAGCATTGATAGCATTGATAGCAATGATTATGCAAACATATTAAGGCACCTCTTCTACTCTTGTCTCTCCTCTCAATTTTAAGAAGAAAATAAATTATATTTTTTTCGTGAAAATAAAAAATGGAGAAAAAATGAAAAAAAAATATAAAAGACCTTTTGCTCAGTCGGGGTCACATATTTATTCCTTTCCTTCCAACGAAGAATGAATTTGATGAATGTGTTTTATTAAAGAAAGAAAAAATGAAGTAAATTGGAACTTGAACAAAATACGATTTGAACCGTAACTAAATATGCGTGTCCGTGATAAATACCCACCTATATAAACAAGTATAGTATATATGCAAGCACACACAGACACATACACTCCACACTTATGTGTGTATATCTGTGTGTGTATGCTCACACAAACTTCTATAACTGTTCATTCAAAATATTTCCAGTGGTATGGACAATAACTACAAAGTTGGTAATTAATACGAGAAAGTGTGATAAAATTTCTGAGACTCTGCATTCGGTTATAGAGTTCGATTTTCATATATTATCTTGGGTTAACATTCAATTAAGAGAAATGTTTTTGACTAATTTCAATAGCAATGCACAGAGTTTCTGGTTGTATTCAGAATGGTACTTTAAAGAGTCTGAGAATTTTTTAAATGCGACCTCGTATATACTAAATCTACAAACAACTATATGATATGAAATGAGTAAAACCATAGGTCATGAAAAAAGTGACATCTGAAACGCCTTAAAAAATTAATATATCATATTACAGACTGCATAATAAATTTATTTACTCTTTTAAAAATGCTATATATCTTATAACTGTATCCTTGTCCGTATTCGTAAATGTATTTGTACGTGTATCCTATCCATGTGTATACATTTATACAGGCCTGTACAAACATGCAAACACGTCAATACGGATGCACTCCCATACATACACTAACACGCACAAACACACATACACACACGCAGACAGACACAAACACGCATACACACGCATATATATATATATATATATATATATATATATATATATATATATATATATATATATATATGCGCTTAAGTAAATACGATTGTGTTGTGAGCATATAATTTAATACAAACATCTACATATATCTAAAAGTACAGAATTTAAATGTTTATGTCTAAACATATCGTGAAATATATTGAACTACTCTCTATTCACACAGGAAACATAAACAGAAACACTGACCTGTGTTTTTACTACTTTTTCATTTAGTTTTGGAATTTTTCATCAATGGAGTAATCTGCCAATTCATCAAAAGCGGAATTGATCCGTGATGTAGAAAATGTAGACAATGTGAAATATTCATAAAATTGTAGCAAAAATTAGAATAATAGCTTAGAGAAAAAAAAACAGCAATTGTATTATTAAACCAAATGTTAGTTTTTTTTTGTTTTTTTTTTTTTGTAATCACATCGGCTTTCAACGTAGGTGGAACTTTCCTAACATATTTCTAGAGTTGTGGATTTACTTCCCAGTGAATCAGATGTTAGAGCTCTGTGAGAAATTTTCTGCGTTCAAATGATCACTGGCATGAATAAATCATAAACGTCACCAATATATGAATAAAAGAGATAGACTGCTAAATATGAAGGTAACAGTTAAGGAGTATATAAGGGGGAATGAGTCAAGTACACGTTTCTTAATTATGTCTAATTTGTATTGATAAACTTCAACGGATCTTTATCAACCGATTATATATTTTATTCATTTCCTATATTCATAGACTTAAATATGACAATTATTTTGTTTCATTGTAAAGATTTAGAAATACTTTAAGAAGAGGAATATTATATAACGTATACCAAACAGCATTTGTTCGTATAAATCAAGAATTCAAGAATGGAGCATATATTGATAGTTCTGTATAAAATTATGGTAGCACATATATATATGGTAATCAGCACACTCACACACAGACACACACACTGTTTGTGTATCAGTACAAGTACATTAATTCTTAAACTCATAATTGTGCAACAGAACTTTAGGGAATGTCCCAAGCGTTTCAAAATTAAATGAGCTTCAAACAATTACTTTCATTAGTTGTATTGAATCCTGAAATCAAATTCAAATAAGCATTTTCTTATAGGTTGAAATATTTCGATTTATTCATACCGTAACATTACAGTAGATTAAAATATCAACTCTTTCTTAAAGTTACTCTATGTAATATAATATTAAAATAGTCTAAATATATCGTATTGTTTTTTTTTTGTTTTTTTTTTTTGTATATTTGTCCTTTTGTACATGAATATTTTCTGTCTTATTTTTGTGTTTTACTTCCCATCGTTCTCCACCCCACCAAGAAAGTGAAGACATTAACATGTTTACGTTTTTATTTGGGCTACGTTTTAATCTTAAATTATTTTCTTTTCTGATAATCCTGAAATCTAAAAACTTCATCAGATTCATTCTTGAAAATAGATATAAAAATAATAATCGACCTGAAATGAAAAAGTTATGTTTTATAATAATTTGCAATGGTGACTAATAAATATAATTACTTATTCGCCAACAATTATCATCATTGCTGCATGCATAAAGAATTTATAAAATAATTCAGATAGTCGCATCTGATGCCTAAAACGTAATATTAATATATATATATATATATATATATATATATATATATATATATATATATATATATATATATATATATATATATAATGCTGTCCCATCATTTTAAAATAGTTATATTCTCGTTGGTCACCTTAAAGCTGGTTTGGATAATATGGTAAAAAGTAAAAACAAACAAAAACAACAGAGTGGGTTAAAACAGATAAAACCGATAAACATTACGGAGAGGGATTTTTTTGATTAGCAAGTAACAGTGAGGAAACAAAACACACACACACGCGCACACACACACGCACACACATATATACATATACACACGTATATATATATATATATATATATATATATATATATATATATATATATATATACAACCAAATAATCATTAATTTTAAATAAAAGTAGCTGTTCTACGTCAGCTTTAAGAGTGATTCGTACGTGAGAAGTTAGATACCAACAAGATATTGTAATATGTGACGCCGGCAAAAAGCAAGCGTTCATGTTCGTGAAAAATGTGCTGTATTATGGCTCAGTTTCGCCACATACACCTCAACCCTTGTCTCATAAACACTATCGAATTTTCTCTTCTAAATGTTCTTTTCTTAAAGATTACAGATGCAGCTTCTGAAACATTTGCCGGCCATTATTCTTTGAAGCTGAAGTCAGATTTCGATATATGTTTGATTTACACTGGTTAGAACGACACCGTTGATAAACATGCACCACCCACACACACATACACACACATGTGTCTGTGTCTCTGTGTGTCTGTGTGTGTGTGTGCGTGCGCGTGTGTGTGTGTGTGCGTGTGTGTGTGTGTGGAGCAATGCGTGCCCAGTGTTTTAATTTATCAGTATTCAATAATTTATTATACATATCATTATTATATTGTTATGTAGCAGACTTATGTGAATTTCCATTTAGGAAAGTTCGATATGTGTCTATTCGTAATGAACTTTTTAATTAGATATTATTTAATAGCGACATACATATGAACTTTCGTATAAATTTTAAGCATTTGGTCAATTTTAAATTGCCACAACGATCTACTTGTTTGGCTTTGAAGTAACACTTTACTATTTAATATGAAAGGCTAATTCATTTGCTCTTTCTATTTTTATCAGAATAGATATTGTTCATTATACATTGAATTTAACGAGTGATGAATTAGAAACCCTGGAAAGTAACAAATATGTAAACTCAAGTTAAAAAAAATGTATACTTGCATCTCGGTTTAAAATGGAGAGTGTTCTTAAAATAAAAGCAATGTCTCTAAATTAATTTAAAAAATCTCTCAATGTATTATTTTTATCGTTGTGAATACGGCGAATAATTATATTATCATAAGTATTTCAACTTTCTATTGCATTAAAGTGTTATATTATTATGATTATTATATATTTTTCTTCATTTAAGGTAAAATTTGTCATGTAAATCACTTTTTATTTAAAACAGTAATTTCACCTGAATTGGTTTTTACTGTGTTTGTAAATGTTTATTGTTTTTATTCATTGCCTCGTGCAATTACTAACAATTCCTTATAATATTTCTATTATTGTTAACTTTAACAGTTACATCCCGTTTTAAAAGTGAAGTGGTGTATTTACCACCCCCATTCCAGACAGTATTCGCAATAATCTCTCATATATTCACATTATTTTTCTTCCTTGTTTTCTATTACTTTAAATATTCCCCTGCTTCGAACTTTATCGCGATTTTACTTAGATAATCTCTAGATTTATAGAACGATGGTCACACTCTGATATTGTTACTCGTTTCGTTAAATTATAAGTTTTTGCTCGTATTTTGAATGATTTATTATCTTGTCAACTATTTTGGGTCTCTCCACCCAGGCAAACTGTGACTGCATACAAAACACATTCGTTTATAATTTCAAAAAATGATCATTTGCTCGTGTTCTATTTTCAGTTGTAGAAAGCCTCATATTTATTTTCTTTCCCTTTGTATTTTATTAGTCCGACTACATAAATAATAAAAATATTGAAAAATAAAAGCTAACAGAATTTCAAAGGTAGACACATGAAAGAAACAAGAATATCAGTTTCATTGAATAATGGCAACAACTTTCATAATTTGAATTCAGAATCTTTAAGATAAATTTTATTAAACCATAAAGCTATTAACATTTGAAAATATCGAGAACATCTGTTCATAATTATCTGTACAACTGTAATTTTTAAGTTAATGCTGCCTTTCTTTCCGTGAAATCTTCCAAATCAAAGGCAATTATAACTTGTAATTTATTTTCTGTTTTGCATTCTGAGATATGGGTAAGGTGCAAATTTTCACCTTTTAAAATTCCCTAAAATACTAAAAACAGTACTTTACTACTGCTCTTGATGTACCCTTATTATGGGGATATTGTTTTGCTCCTGGGTGGATGGACAAAGATATTTATCTCCCTCCTGCAGGATCGAGCTTGTGCATTTGCCCATGACGATTAGGACCCGAGAAGCCTATAGACCGGAACTAATTAAAACCAGTGGAAAGTCTGTGAGTGATGACGACAGTTCAAAGGATGGAACGGTCCGAGCCAAATCAATCAGTCCCGAAATTGTAGCTGAAACAAAGTTAGTCGCTGATAGCTACTGTAGAGAAGATGACGCTGACGATGAAGGAAAAGACTCTGATTCAGACACGCATACCGAAGCAGAAGCTGAAGAAACTAGAGCAGATTCGGACGCAGATACCGGTACCGGACTTGAAGAAGTCAAAGAGGAATCTGTATTGAAAGCTGAAGAGAAAGAGAAATCTTTTCAGCGCGATGACGATGACGACGAAGAGGAAGACAACGATCAGACCGAGTCTGAAGTTGATGAAGATGAAGCTGATTTGCAAAAATCGCAAAAAGCTGATTTCGACAAAGCCGAATCTGAAAGAGCAGAGTCTGAAAGAGCTGAATCTGACAGGGCCGAATCTGTAATATCCGAGAAATCTCCAACCAGTGCAGAACCACCTGAATCAGACAAGTCACCCAAGTCCCCTGGATACGAAAGTGAAGTTAAGCCTCCTGCAGCTTTTGTCAAGTCAGAAAAGGTAACATCACCAGTAGTGCTAGAACGCGCTATGTCACTGCAATGTGCCCCTACCGAAAAGCCACTGTCTGACACAATCAAATCACCTGTAGTTTCCGAACCCACAAAATCCCCTGTTTCCTCAGCTGAGACCTCCCCCGCTGACCGAATAACCTCACCTGTTGGTTCACTATCGGAAAAATCAGCCAAGTCTCCTGTAAGATCCGAAACCGCAATATCACCTGTTTCTGAAAAATCTGCCGGATCGAAATGCAAATCACCAGTCCCTTCTGAGCGAGCGTTATCCCCTGTCCTTTCAGAAACGTCTGTTCATTCAACTGCCATATCCCACACCTCTAGATCACCAACTGCCTCAGAAAAATCAACCAAGTCCCCAACACACACCGAACGCACTGCTCCCCCTACAGCTAAATCACCTACTATTATGGAACCAGTGAAATCCCCAGTAACTACAACAAAAGATGAATCTGAAATAATCCCAGGCCAGTCAGATAAATCTGAAAGTACATTGTCCGACAAATCGCCGATACGATCTCCAACACAGAAATCCACAGTGTCGTTAGAGAAGGCAGATTCTGAAAAGTCAACAACATCCGAACATGACAAATCTCCTACTCCCCAGGAACAACCAGATATTAAAAGTCCACCTAGATCACCTACACCAAGTGAAAAATCGTCCCGGTCTCCAACAATATCCGAACACGCTAAGTCCCTTATAGATTCGGAGAAAGCAGAATCAGAAAAATCAGCTGAATCCTACAAAACACCAGAGCATGAAAAATCTCCAGTGCCTTCCGAGAAAACAGAGTCAGAAATATCCATAAAATCTCCGGACACATCGGAACATGATAAATCACCTGTACCTTCTGAAAAAGATGGGTCAGAAAAATCTGCTAAATCCTCTGTAACATCAGAAATAGCTAAGTCTCCTATACCATCAGAAAAAGCGGAGTCTGAAAAATCTACCAAATCTCCTGTAACATCGGAAACACCTAAGTCCCCACAACTTTCAGAAAAGGTCGAATCAGAAAAATCTGCTAAATCCCCAGTGGAATCTGAAACTGCTAAGAGTCCAGTACCTTCAGAAAAGGCTGAATCTGAAAAATCTGCCAGATCTCCAGTAGCATCTGAACCTGCTAAGAGTCCAGTATCTTCGGAAAAAGCCGAGTCAGAAAAATCCGCCAAGTCTCCAGTAACATCCGAACATTCAGAAAAGGCTGAATTCGAGAAATCTTCAAAATCACCAGTAGCGTCTGAACCAGCTAAGAGCCCAGTACCTTCAGAAAGGGAAGAATCAGAAAAATCTAAGTCCCCTGTAGCATCAGAAACAGCTAAAAGTCCCGTAGCTTCCGAGAAAGCAGAGTCAGAAAAATCTGCCAAGTCTCCTGTAATATCCGAACCTGGTAAATCTCCAGAACATTCAGAAAAAGCAGAATCGGAAAAATCTGCTAAATCGCCCGTGGTATCTGAGCCTGCTAAGAGTCCAGAACCTTCCGAGAAAGCAGAGTCCGAAAAATCTGTCATGTCTCCAGTAATACCGGAACCTGGGAAGTCTCCAGAGCCTTCAGAAAAGGCAGAATCAGAAAAATCTGCTAAATCGCCCGTGGTATCTGAACCTGCGACGAGTCCCGTAGCTTCCGAGAAAGAAGACTCAGAAAAGTCTGCTAAATCCACTGTAATATCTGAAACAGGTAAGTCTCCAGAACCTTCAGAAAAGACCGAATCAGAAAAATCTGTTAAATCTCCCGTAGAATCTGAAAGTGCAAAGAGTCCAGTACCTTCAGAAAAGGCTGAATCAGAAAAATCTGCCATATCTCCAGTACCGTCTGAACCTGTTAAGAGTCCAGTACCTTCAGAAAAGGCCGAATCAGAAAAATCTGCTAAATCTCCCGTAGCATCTGAACCTACTAAGAGTCCAGTACCTTCCGAGAAAGCTGAATCAGAAAAATCTGCAAAATCCGATGTAATATCCGAACCTGGTAAGTCTCAAGAACCTTTAGAAAAAGCCGAATCAGAAAAATCTGCAAGATCCCCTGTAGCATCTGAACCTGCTAAGAGTCCAGTACCTTCAGAAAAAGCCGAATCAGAAAAATCTGTTGAATCTCCTGTAGAATCTGAAACTGCAAAGAGTCCAGTACCTTCAGAAAAAGCTGAATCAGAAAAATCTTCTAAATCCCCCGTAGCATCTGAACCTGCTAAGAGTCCAGTACCTTCAGAAAGGGCCGAATCCGAGAAATCTGCTAAATCTCCCGTAGAATCTGAAACTGCAAAGAGTCCAGTACCTTCAGAAAAAGCTGAATCAGAAAAATCTTCTAAATCCCCCGTAGCATCTGAACCTGCTAAGAGTCCAGTACCTTCAGAAAGGGCCGAATCCGAAAAATCTGCTAAATCTCCCGTAGAATCTGAAACTGCAAAGAGTCCAGTACCTTCAGAAAAAGCTGAATCAGAAAAATCTTCTAAATCCCCCGTAGCATCTGAACCTGCTAAGAGTCCAGTACCTTCAGAAAGGGCCGAATCAGAAAAATCTGCTAAATCTCCCGTAGAATCTGAAACTGCAAAGAGTCCAGTACCTTCAGAAAAAGCTGAATCAGAAAAATCTTCTAAATCCCCCGTAGCATCTGAACCTGCTAAGAGTCCAGTACCTTCAGAAAGGGCCGAATCAGAAAAATCTGCTAAATCTCCCGTAGAATCTGAACCTGCTAAGAGTCCAGTACCTTCAGAAAAAGCTGAATCAGAAAAATCTTCTAGATCCCCCGTAGCATCTGAACCTGCTAAGAGTCCAGTACCTTCAGAAAAAGCTGAATCAGAAAAATCTGCTAAATCTCCCGCAGAATCTGAAACGGCAAAGAGTCCAGTACCTTCAGAAAAAGCTGAATCAGAAAAATCTTCTAAATCCCCCGTAGAATCTGAACCTGCTAAGAGTCCAGTACCTTCAGAAAAAGCTGAATCAGAAAAATCTGCTAAATCTTCCGTAGAATCTGAAACGGCAAAGAGTCCAGTACCTTCAGAAAAAGCTGAATCAGAAAAATCTTCTAGATCCCCCGTAGCATCTGAACCTGCTAAGAGTCCAGTACCTTCAGAAAGAGCCGAATCAGAAAAATCTGCTAAATCTCCCGTAGAATCTGAAACGGCAAAGAGTCCAGTACCTTCAGAAAAAGCTGAATCAGAAAAATCTTCTAGATCCCCCGTAGCATCTGAACCTGCTAAGAGTCCAGTACCTTCAGAAAAAGCCGAATCAGAAAAATCTGCTAAATCTCCCGTAGAATCTGAAACGGCAAAGAGTCCAGTACCTTCAGAAAAAGCTGAATCAGAAAAATCTTCTAGATCCCCCGTAGCATCTGAACCTGCTAAGAGTCCAGTACCTTCAGAAAAAGCCGGATCAGAAAAATCTGCTAAATCTCCCGTAGAATCTGAACCTGCTAAGAGTCCAGTACCTTCAGAAAAAGCTGAATCAGAAAAATCTTCTAGATCCCCCGTAGCATCTGAACCTGCTAAGAGTCCAGTACCTTCAGAAAAAGCCGAATCAGAAAAATCTGCTAAATCTCCCGTAGAATCTGAAACGGCAAAGAGTCCAGTACCTTCAGAAAAAGCTGAATCAGAAAAATCTGCTAAATCTCCCGCAGAATCTGAAACGGCAAAGAGTCCAGTACCTTCAGAAAAAGCTGAATCAGAAAAATCTTCTAAATCCCCCGTAGCATCTGAACCTGCTAAGAGTCCAGTACCTTCAGAAAAAGCCGGATCAGAAAAATCTGCTAAATCTCCCGTAGAATCTGAACCTGCTAAGAGTCCAGTACCTTCAGAAAAAGCTGAATCAGAAAAATCTTCTAGATCCCCCGTAGCATCTGAACCTGCTAAGAGTCCAGTACCTTCAGAAAAAGCCGAATCAGAAAAATCTGCTAAATCTCCCGTAGAATCTGAAGCTGCAAAGAGTCCAGTACCTTCAGAAAAAGCCGAATCAGAAAAATCTTCTAGATCCCCCGTAGCATCTGAACCTGCTAAGAGTCCAGTACCTTCAGAAAGAACCGAATCAGAAAAATCTGCTAAATCTCCCGTAGAATCTGAAACGGCAAAGAGTCCAGTACCTTCAGAAAAAGCTGAATCAGAAAAATCTTCTAGATCCCCCGTAGCATCTGAACCTGCTAAGAGTCCAGTTCCTTCAGAAAGGGCCGAATCCGAAAAATCTGCTAAATCTCCCGTAGAATCTGAAACTCCAAAGAGTCCAGTACTTTCAGAAAAAGCCGAATCAGAAAAATCTGCTAAATCTCCAGTAGCATCTGAACCAGCTAAAAGTCCAGTACCTTCAGAAAAATCTATCAAGTCTCCCGTAACATCGGAATCTGCTAAATCACCAGCACCTTCTGAAAAAGCTGAGTCACAAAAATCAACTAAGTCCCCTGTAGGATCCGAACCTGCTAAATCTCCAATACTTTACGAGAAAGCAGAATCAGAAAATTCTGTCAAGTCTCCTGTAACATCAGAACAGTCCAAGTCACCAGTACCTTCAGAAAAGACCGAGTCAGACAAATCTGCTAAATCTCCTGTAATGTCTGAAACTGCTAAGAGTCCAGAACCGTCAGAAAAATCTGCTAAGTCACCTGTAACATCGGAAGCTGATAAATCCCCAGTACCTTCAGAAATGGCTGAGTCCGAAAAATCCAAGTCTCCAGTGCTTCATGAAAAGGAAGAACCTCTCAAAACAAGCAGTACTCCTGGATCACCAGACGAAGGTAAATACCCTATATCCCCAGGCAAAACCGAATCAGAAAAAAAATCTCTCTCTCCGGTATCATCCGAACACGACGTATCTTATCTCCAAACAGAAAAAACTGTATTATTAACATCAGAAATATCTATATCAGAAACGGAATCTAAATTGCCATCTGAAAAAGCTGAGTCAGAAAAATCAACATCCCCTGTACCTTCCGAAAGAGCTGAGTTCGAAAAATCTGCTAAGTCGCTTGTAGAATCCGAGCATGTTAAATCCCCGGCATCTTCCGATATAGCCGAGTCTGAAAAATCTCTTAAGTCTCCTGTAACATCCGAACTTAGTAAGTCCCCAACACATTCCGAAAATGCAGAGGCTGAAAAATCAGCGAAGTCTCCCGTAGCTTCTGAACATGTAGAATCCGAACCGGCAAAATCCCCCGTAGCATGCGAGCCGGCTAAGTCCCCAGTAACTTCTGAAAAATACGAGTCAGAAGAATCAGTTAAGTCTCCTGTATTATCCGAAGCAGCTAAATCCCCAGTAACTTCTGAAAAAGCCGAATCAGAAAAATCTGCTAAATTCCCGGTAACTTCCGATGATCCTAAGTCCCCAACACTTTCCGAAAAAGCTGAGTCCGAAAATTTACTCACGTCACCTGTAGCATTTGACCATACTATATCCTCAGTACATTCTGAAAAAGCTGATTCCGAAAAATCAGTTAAGTCTCCCGTAGCATCCGAAACAGTTAAGTCTCCCGTAGCATCCGAAACAGTTAAGTCTCCTGTAGCACCCGATGCAGCTAAATCCCCAGAAACTTCTGAAAAAGCCGAATCAGAAAAATCTGCTAAATCCCCTGTAACTTCCGAAGATCCTAAGTCCCCCACACTTTCCAAAAAAGCCGAATCAGAAAAATCGGCTAAGTCTCCTATAGCGTTTGAAACTGCTAAATCTTCAGTACCTTCAGAAAAAGCTGATCCCGAAAAGTCTGCTAAGTCTCCAGTGGCATCCGAACTAGTTATGTCCCCAGTACATTCCGAAAAAGCCGATTCCGAAAAATCTGCTAAGTCTCCTGTAACCTCCGAACCAGTTAAGTCTCCTGTAGAATCCAAAACGAATAAGTCTCCTGTAGCATCCGAACCTGCTAAATCCCCAGTACCTTCTGAAAAAGCCGAATCAGAAAAATCTGCTAAATCACCCGTTACACCTGAATCTGCTAAATCCCTTGAAATTTCCGAAAAAGGTGAGTCCGAAAAATCTGCCTTATCTCCTTTGACACCTGAACCAGAGAAGTCCCCAGTACCTCCTGAAAAATCTGTATCCGAAAAATCTTCTAAGTCCCCTGTAGCATCTGAACCTGATAAGTCCCCAGTACCTTCCGAAATAGCTGAGTCCGAAAAATCTGTATCTCCTGTAACATCCGAACTTTCTAAATCGCCAATCCCTTCAGATAAAGCTGTTTCAGAAAAGTCCTCCATGTCCCCTGTTACATCGGAACCTGCTAAATCTCCTGTACCATCTGAAATAACCGATTCAGGAAAATCATCCAAGTCACCTACAACACCTGCTAAAAAATGTGAGAAGTTTAATGACGGTGAAATTTGTCCCTCTGATCTCAAACTAATTGACTCAAGCGCAGCTTTTGAATCTGAGAAGGTCTCAACTGAATTCATTAAAGTATCCCATTTGACAACTGATATTGAATACCCTGCTGCTCACGATTCGACGACTATTACTGAAGCTGTAGAATACCATGTCGCTGCACTTGAGGATAGCAGTGCAAGTGTTCAAAATAATAAAGATCTCGTTGACAGCAGTAGAAGCAGTGACCACAGTATGAAAGCAAAGCTCTTCGATGACAATGACGTTATTACTAAGAGGCTTTCACTAAAATCTATTGAATCCAATTTTGAAAAAGAAATTTTAGAAAAGATGAAAGAAGCTCCAAAAGAAGTCAGAATCGAAATAAAATCGTCTGCTGCCAAGACCTTCTCCAGCCAAATGGATGTCTTTACCTCATTAAAATCTTCAGATACCAAGAAATCCGAAATGATCGAATCGTCAGAAATATCCACCAGTAGGAGATCAGAGGGGGAGGGTGGTATGTTATAACTATTGGAAATGCATCCTGCTTTCAGTGTCTAAAAAGCATTGAGAAGTTTATGTTTGCATGGCTATTCTGTTTTATCCATTTTCGCTCTTGCTTGCACATGTCTGGCCAAATGTCCCCGTTGATATCCTCGAATTTCCCAGTGTTTCTCCTTTCTTTTGTTTTTGATCTCTTTCTCTGACAATAATTTTTTTTGTTTTTGACTTGCTTTTTTGCCGTGCACTTACATCATCACAACAGGATAGGCGGCAATGTCTCGCACATCAATAGGTATTTGACTTTCAAGCTTCGTCTTTTACCTGAAAAAATATGCCATATTTAACCTAGTTAAAACATCCCCATTCCATGTTTATTTTCTTTTTGGTTGTGAATTTTTCTTTTTAATTTTTGGTGCTGCGATTTTCGTGCTGTATTCGTATGTATGCAATTATATCAACGTAGATGTTGGAACACGCGAGAGTACAAGTTGATGATAACTAATCTGCAATTTCTCCCGCATTAAAAATATTTTTTTGCACCTTATTTTTCATTACCGTTTCGAGTTCACTTATTTTAAACGCCACCAAATTATTAAGTATTATCCTAGGGATATCCCATGTAGATTTTTTCCAATCTGTATAATAAATAAAAGGATTAAATATGTATTGTCATCATCAGCACAAAATGTTCTTTTTCTCACGTCACCGAAAATCAGAAAAATAGGAAATTATTTTGAATATGCAATTTTGAAAAGAAAATATGTATTTATAATATTTATATAATTTGCTAATAAGCTTCGTAACCAGAAATTTAAGTGATAATAATTTCTATCTTCTTGTGAAGTACTAAGCTAAATTAAGAAATAAAACTATTTTATATAATTTTATAAAAATTAAATTACAGCTTCGCAATAGAAATGTTTTAAAGTCTCAACAAGGGATGCATTTCACGTAAAATGTTACCATTAAGGCTGAAAGTGAAAAAAAACAAACAATTTCAGTATTTGTATTATGGGATAAAGGTGAATTTATGTTTAGAATAAAAAAAAAACAAAAATATGTTTAGTGCAAAATTCAGTATATTTTTATTGCTGATTCGGCTACCATTTGGCTACTAATGTTTGGCTACCATCCTTAAAGTAACAATGGCTTACCATGATTTCCAATCCACATACCAGGACAGTTTTCGATTTTTATTATAGGTTTAGTTTTCTTGTATAGTAAAGTATATTCATAACCCTGCATTCCATAAGCTTCGAGGTACGTACACACACACACACGAATACTAAAGCTTATATCACTTAGACAGATGCCCTCAAGTATGACATTTCCGGTTAAGCTGTGATGTATAAAAAATCTATTAACAAATTCTTTTTGAAAATATTACTATTTTAAAAAGCTTCAGCCACTTTAACGAGATTTCACAATTTTTGTGCGAGAACATTAAATGTTACTTGACTGAGAATCTTTGTCAAGAAGAATTCGTTGAATTCGATCCATTTTATTGAGAGTCGTTCGCAACATACTTGTCCTTCATTGAAGGATACTGATTAAGCTTTCGTCATTAACCTGCAATGAATATTGACGAAATCAAAATATCAAGAGGTGACGAGAAAAACTGCAAGTGTAGTTTGAAAATATTTAAAATGATTTAAAAGGTGAAGATCTAAATTATCTGTCAGAAATTTATGTTTTAACAAGTTTAATGACAAAATTCTTGTCTCTTTGACATTAGTATAACATTATTCGACATAAAACACTGTTAAACAAGGATATATACATATGAAGTTTCGAGATGTAATATTTGTTGATAGCATTTGACGTTTTATATAAATAGGTAAACCTAGGTGTTGGTGTGAAGATGCAAATCTCTGTACAACCTCGGATTCTGGTTCAGGAAACGATAAATTCAACAAAATCAACGGCAAAAAGACAAATGTTATTCAACCTGTATGTTTCATCCAAACCAAATGCTATTAAATAGTGGTTTATTTAGTAGATATTATAGACATAGCGTTTTGTAAGCAATAAAAAAATATTAATTACTTAAGGCCAAATGATTTATACAATAAAATGAAAAACAGTTTTTTTTAATCTACAATCTATGAAAATACAATCGCTAAAGAAATTCAAGATTGAACCTAATTTATGATCCTAAAAGTAGTCAAATAGCTAGACGTGGGTTGCCATGTTACTTTTCAACTGTTGGAATGGGTTGCTTACAAAATTAATACGTCTGAAGAAGATTTACACATTTATGGACCAATTAAAATTATACTTGTAAGGAAGTATTGATATTATTTGAAATACATCATATCAAAGCTTGAATCATGTACAAATGCTTGGTTCAAATAAATACTGAAATAAGCAGAATTAATATAGCTTTAGTTACATTAGTGTCTATATTAATTTCATAATAATAATGATCATACAACAATACAAATACGTTTGAACCATCGGAAATAGCACTGTTTTATTTCATACGGATATCTATGTGTATGTATGTAGTAACATAGCGATGTGTCATTATATTATGATGTCATTATATATATATATATATATATATATATATATATATATATATATATATATCCTTGTTTAAGCATGCATATATGAGCTTGCTCATCTGTATTCACGTAGAAATAAATATACAGACATGCATGTACATACATTAACTGGAATTTTTTATATCACCAATTCACTATATATAGATCATTCCCGTTTTGCACTTACTTTCGGGTCTTGGACGCGATCATTTCTTTATCTTAAAAAATACTTGTAAACTATCAATACTCCTAAGTTCCATTTCCAGTATGAAAATGCATCCCAAAGAACGTCACATTTAGCCTTATTTTATTCATATTTTATACTAATTATTGGATTTTGATGTTTTTCTTTTTGTTTTACGCTTTCAAATGTCTTAATGGTATGAAAAATATTGTTTTCCATCCACACCGTATTTACAAATTTGCTGATTATGATGGCTGAAAAATATATTTATTCATAAGCACATTATTCATTATATTTACACTACATATTCAAGAGAATAATTTATGAAGCAATGATTAGAATTAATGAATTCTGTTAAATTATTTGTACTCTTAACAAATGCATATTTGTCTATTAGATATTATGAAATTTGCTTCAGAAAAATTTGATTTTTACTCCAGTCTGTTCTTTATTTTACGTTCTGGATTCGGATATATTTCGTTATTATTTAAATAAATATACATCATTAGAAATAAATTAGACTAAAAAATGTTAATTAATGTTAATTAACAAACGCATACTGAAACATCGCAATTCTGTATATACGTTATTAAAATATAATTTTATTATTACAATAGAGAGTAGGAAATATGGGAGTTTTATGGAATTACCATGTTGTTTTATGTTGAATTCCAACTTTATATAATGAAAAGGAGTGAAGAAATGAAGTTTACATTGATTTGTTCAAACACTTTGAACTTATTTCAAAGGAATCTGTTTTGGGTTTTTTTTTATTTTCACTGTGATTAAATTTACTCTATAAGAAAATATGCATATTTGTGAGTCAGGTAATTTTCTAGAGAATTAATGTTGAAAGCCGAAATAAATTTACAAAAATAAGACTAGAGATAGAATTAATAATTAATATCGCATGGATATCTATTTCAATATTTGATGGTATATCTGAAGCTATTTACAAAACATAAGATAATAACAGCGTCTCTTTAACATTCGCAACAATTTTAACTAATCATCTTTGCATCTGTTATAGGACACACACACTCGGATTGACAATAACACGTGCACATAGAATCAAACACATTCCCCATATATATATATATATATATATATATATATATATATATATATATATATAAATATATAAACTTTCTCTGTATTTACATACAACTTGTGTGTTTCCTCCCGTATTCCAACTGCTACATGATTTAGATCACATGCCTGCAAAGGATTTTTTTTATTTAGATTTTTAGTAATTATTTCTATGTATAAACATAGAATGCATATATATTTATAAGTTTTCTTGAGCAAGAAGCGGAACCAAACAGGTAAACGCAAGAAAAATGTACAAATGTACAACAGGTAACACATAAGAAAAAATAAAAAGCACAAAACAGGTGAAGACCAACTGCTGAAATGGACACAGATCATTAAGCTATATAGGTAAGCACAGGTAATGCAGGTATTTTAAGTCTGTTTTTCTCATTACTCTGGAGAGATAGAGAACGAAAGTGAAAGAAAGAAAGGAAGGAAGGAAGGAATGAAGGAAGGAAGGAAGGAAGGAAGGAAGGAATACTTAACGCCGACGAATAAATAAAAATGAATACTAATTCTAACCGTGCGCAACATGGGATCAGATAAGAGTATTTTTTCTTTTATTTTTCTTTGATTGTTTGTTTGTGCCAACAGAATTGGGATGAAGCAGATAGTGGAACAAGTTGTCGGAGCCAGACCTAACGAGGCAGAGGTGCTGTCTACGATACTGAACAGGTCGGAGGGCGGCTATGAAGCCACAGGTGGTGCGTATTAGAAAACAAAAAATGTCTACCCTAAATCAATGTGGACGTGTCGGTGATAAAAGCATATCATTGAGTGTACGTTAAAATATGAAGTCATAATTACACACAGAGGCATGCATATATACATCATATACAAGAGTCACGTCGTTATTTCTACTGAAATGTGTAATTTTATAAATATCAGATATATACATACATATAACATATATTCATGTAAATATATATTTACATATGTGAATGCATTATATATAAATAACTATGAACATATTTGAAATAATCTTATATATGGTATATAAACACACAAACGTACACACACACATGCGCGCACACATACACACACACACACACACACACATATATATATATATATATATATATATATATATATATATATATATATATATATGCGTGCGTGTGTGTATGTGTGTGTGTGTTTGGATGTAATGAATCATATCATCCTACAGGAAAGTATATGTACTTATATATGCGTCTTCTATTTATATGCTTCCTCTTTATATACCGCCTGCGTCAGTATACATAACTATGGCAATCAGCATGTTTGCACACACATGCCCATAAATACGCACGTACACAAAAATGTGTATGTGTATGTGTATGGTTGTATTTGTGCGTGTTTATATATATATATATATATATATATATATATATATATAGTGTGTGTATATTATCGTGTGTGCAAATTTATTTTACCGGAGATTTTTATATTTTCTGACCAAAGAGAGATAAGAAAATTACAGATGAAAAAAGATTGTAAAAGTTAATCATCGTCCAATATTTTACATCAGAAGATCCTGGCTTTCTAAAAGATGGAGTTTTGTTTTTAAAAGAAAAAAAATTACTAACACCTTTCTCTTTCTATCTCTGTCTCTCGGTGTGATATTTCTCTAACAAAAACAAAGAATTACTTAAATCTAACATTTTTCTTAATTCTTCTATTAATCATTTGAGATTGAAAATTGACTGATCGATGCATCTATTTAATTAATTTTTACTAAAAATTTTAAATGATTTCTATGTGTATATATTTATATATTCATCTTGCTAACCTTCATTATTTTGTTATTGTCTAAAGACTATATCTTTCAAAATAATTTATTTATGGATTCGTTTTCATTTTATATATATATATATATATATATATATATATATATATATATATATATATATATATATATATATATCTTCATTGAATTACTAGTCATTCGCACACTGGCTTCCACAATAGAAACAGCTTATTTCTTTTACATATTCTGCATATACTTTTAAACCAATCAAAATTTTTGCATGTTTTCTGCCATTTCTTTTCGGGATAAATTTGTGCACGTTACTCTTACTCTTTGTCAATCTTGTTTACTTATCTGTATCTTTCTTTCAACTTAATAATTTGTCTCTACTTACCTATCACTTGTAATTATCATATACTTTTATCATAATTAATAATGCTCATGTCTCGTATTTGCAAAGATTGATGAAAGCGCCCTGCTCTGACAACCTAAACGTATTACATGTTTCAGGAATAACTACTACTACTACTACTACTACTTCGACTCAGGAACGTCGAACAATGAGCGAGGAGAAAAAGTCCATCGGTTCAGCGGATTAGAAGCCCCAAAAACATTTGGCAAAACATTTCAGAAAAAAGCAAGAGAGAGAGAAAAAAATGACTGACAATATAAACCTTTCTTGTGGACAATATTTACTTTAAGCAACAACTTCTATTATTACTACTATTACTACTTACTACTACTACTACTACAAAAGATTGGAATATGTGAAAAAAAAAAACATTACGCGACCGCAATGAACATTATCAACAATTAATGGCAATCATTTAATAATTTTGCCAAAGCTGAAAAATGTTTTCTTTATCTAGTAAAAACCACTTGTTCAATGTATACCGCTTTCTCAATGGGACTGTAGATATCTGCATGCCAATATATATCAGTCAACAGCATATGCGAAATTTAAAACAATAAAAGTAACAAAAATTATGAATTCTTATACTCATTTTATTCGAACTGATTTTTAATTTTAGTTTAAAAAAATACTGAATTAAAATGATTTGCATGCATACATCTATATATTCGCATCTCTCTCTCGCTATCATATATATATATATATATATATATATATATATATATATATACCGAACGCCACACGCATACACATATAAAAACAAAATTAGTGCCAAGTATTAAAACAAACTTTTCCACAAAAGCCTTGCAAAATGTTTAAGCCTTGTTTAAACTAAGCTCAAAATATCTCATGCACACTCACACACACACATCTATGTGTACATATATATAATGTATGTGTGCGTGTGTGTTTGAAATTCATATATATATATATATATATATATATATATATATATATATAGACGCGATTGTTTTCATCCATAGTGAGAGAAAATAATTGGTCAAAATAAAAATAACAAAACAAAGTAAAATAAGATAATCACATATCTCGCCTAGTTTTTAACATGGCTACTTGCATTTACAAAAGCAGAGACTAGCTTTCGTTTTGTTTTATAACATCTCGACCAAATATACAGGTATATGCTTGAGATCAAAGCTCACTTCAGTGCATTAAAGAAATACAGAAAACTGCGAGGTAAATTCGATAGATCGAAAGATTAATTATTAAGCAACACGCAAATAACACTTGTGTATATCTATATGTCTATACAAAATAATTACTATAATATATAAATGAGCAATATATATATATATATATATATATATATATATATATATGACGTGTTGCTTGTTTTGCTTGGCATAAACTTCGCCTTTAGAGGCAAATGTCTAAATGAAATTCACCACAAAATATTATCACCTTTTCGAATTAATTTTTTCAATATGCCCTCCACCCTTGCAAGGAAAATGAGCCAAATCTCACCATGAAGAACCTTAGTTTTGATATTGTAAGCTAAAATGCAAACATTATTTCATCTCCTTCAAACCCGTCAGCTTTTTGTACGCTAAACATGTCCTACTCTGATTTGCCACTTTTGACTTTTCATTGTTGAAACATTTTCGAATGGATTTTTAAAATTTTTAGCCCAACTTTAAAAACATTATTGGTGGTAGAGAAAAAGAAAGATGACAAAGAAGAAAGAAGGAAAGAATGAAAGTTGTAAAACAATAATTCTAAATCCTTATTGTTCATAAAATAATGAAAAATTATCAAAAAAGAGTAAACACACAAAAAGTAAGCAAACTGTGCATTTTTGTACAATTTGACCTTCAAAAAGTAAAATAATAACGAATTGAATGAAGAGAGAAAAGAGAGAAAAAGAGATTAAGATCAAAAAGAAATTTTCTTATAAATAGAAACAAGCATTTAAATGGGCGTGTACGTTTCTGAATGACAAAACAAAAAATTGATTCTAAGGATACAAATTTTCTGTGATGACAGAAATGTGTTCAAAAACACTACATTATTTCATCACTTTGCCTTAACAGTAATTCACGCCTTTGCTACTACATTTAATGATCTAAAAGGCTAACAAAAACAATTTTAAGTAATAGGAATTATATATTTTTTGAACAAAGAAAAATATCCCAGTAATTTTAGCTGAATTGATAAAACACTAATAAAAATGGTTAGCAGAATTATAAGTAAATGAAATCAAAATCCGAAACCACAATTTTTAAAACATTTAAGTAATCTTGACGTGCTTTCAAAAAAGTCATTTGTTGACTTTACACCGGCTGTGACATTAATCAGTGATTGTAAATGACATCCGGGCTTTATTCACAAATGAACAGCACCGGTATGAACTACACCATTTTGTTACGAAAGTCTTTCTGCATGTTTTTTTGTGAAATTCACGTCTATACCTATTACCGATCCGAACTATCGAGTTACCTCCCCCTCTATCTCTCCACGGCTTTGCTGCGGGGCTATGGAGCTAAAAGTGTAAGCAGCACTTGTTATAATAAAATATTTCACCGCAAAACTGATATACTCCAAGTTCTCGATCTCTTAACGTTTTTGTTAACCCCATCTCCGTTTTTGCTTCTCTTTTTTTATTTCATTTTGCTTACTAACCTTAATTTTGCTTGCTTCTAATCGTTGGCATGGTGTTAGTAATAACAAACCTTTCTGATCTTTCAAACTTGCCCAAACACTGGCAGCTTCTTTTCTTTATTAACAATAAAACATTGCTAAAATAAAATTCCCTATTACCTTTAAGATAACTGCTTTCATTTAATTAATCCAGAAACATGTTTTGTATTTCTTTAAAAATTATTTGCTTCTTAATTATCTGCAGCAGATTCAAAACAGTGATATTTTTAAAACTGTACCACGAATTAGAACAAGCAAGCTCTTTGAGTTAAAAAAATATCTTTCGTTTAAGGGAAACAAACATGGAATGTTTTGAATTTATTTATTTATTTAAACGTAGTTTTCAATTATTCACTGACCAGTTCTCATTTCTTCAGTTAAAAATCTTTCCAATAGTGTCAGTCCAATTAGAAGACAAAACATTTTGATCTTAGCTTTACATGGAACTTGTAGAATAATGTGTAAAATATTTGTAAATTCCTGGCCAAATTTTAGCGTTTCAACGTAAATAATTAAATGTAAGTAAAAAAAACAAACAAAAAAAAAACAGAAGTTTTTAATATTTAGAAATGTTTTAACTCATGTTTACAAGTTAACATTTGGTTTATTTCATTTTTCGGTTTTGTTTTGTCAATGCGATGTTTCAAAATTTTTGTCGGAAGCCATTACCCTGTCTTGCAACTAATCTTGCTCATTTTCTTAACTGATTTTTTCTCAACACATTTCTCTTTTTCTTTTTGCTTATTGTTTCTTAATATTTCATTTCTGATAACGCATTTGCCGGGCAAATTTTGATAATTGATTTGGTCTCTCAATGTGGGCTCACACTCTTAGGAAAGACACCAGAATTAAATAGTCAGATATAGGCCAGTGGTTATAGTAGCATAGATATTTTTCTAAAAGATATCCCTTTTATTATTTATTATGATAACGAAACTCTTTAATGTCTTTAAAGTTGAACAGTTTAAGTTCGCTCCACCCAACCACCGACCCTATTATGCATCACTGTCTGCTTCAAGTGGTTTCTTTGCAATCAATTTGGGTCGAAATTCATTTTCAGTCCAAATATTTGCATTTCGATCCAATATTGTCTCATCAAAGAGTCCGATCTCAATACGCTGCTGGTTTTAACAAACGTTTAATGCACAGCACTCAGCATTCAAGTTGATTGATGTTTCTTATGACTTTTTATGGCTTGTATTTTAAGGACTTCTTTTTCCGTGTACCTCTTCAACAATTATCAAAACTTTGATGCTGTATTTGATATAAGGAATTCATTTTCCTTGTTTTGCATTCACTTAAATTTGAAATTCAAAATATGTTTTCAAGCCAGGTTTTAAAATTTAACTGACAAAATTTTCTCATTATCTACCACATGCCATTATTTCCTAGTTATTTCAGCCCGTTTTCTAAAGTTTATTATAAACTGAAAATAAGTTTTATTCCAATAACATAAAAACAGCATTTTATATAAAACATAATTTTTATCTATCTACTTTTCGTATACCGTTGATTATATCAGTTGTTATTACTAATAAAAGTATATATTCATATTTAATATGTAATAAAAAGTGCTATTTGTAATATTTGCATGAGTTGTCATTGTGGGCAATTTTAAACCTGATATATTTTAAAATTCAATATCCTTTAAAATCAACATATCGTTTTAACTCAATATTCTTTAAAAGTCTTAATTAATATTAAGACTTTAAATATAATTAGAAACCAAAAGTAAAAAGTTCTAAGCTATCATGTTACCCAAAACATGTTATCTAAGTTGCAAATTATGCGTTTAATAATTGTTCAGATACAGTATATGTCGTACAAATAACAAGAGGTACAATTATTATAGTCATATGAATTTATTTTCACAAATGTAAGCCTTTCATTTTTATTTGGTGAAATTTAACCAGTGACTCATTTTATTAACCTTCCCAGCAGATTTCTTTTATATTTTGTATATTTTTATAATTTTGTGTTTGCATTCTGTTAATTCATTCCTATATTGTTTTGGTCTTTCATTTATAGTCAGATCTTCTCTTCTATTTATCCCAGGTACTGATGATTTAAAAGAAAAATCGAAATAAATAGAAACAATCCCTGATGTCAATAACATGCAAAGATGTGACTTCGAAAAATATTGTATTCTTAATAACAAACTGTGAAAGTAAATCTTTATCATTATAACTAGGTACGATTTTAAAATTAAAGCCGCTATGAGCTTGAAAGCCATGCAGGTATATTACGTCAAGATTTTTAAACGATTCATACGTTTGTTATTGCGTGCACGTGCATTACTTTTATATGTATATTATTTTCCGTTTATTTTTTTTTGGGGTGGGGGTTGTGACACTAAAATTTGCAAATTGAATTACTATAAAATGGCATTTTATTTAGAAAAAAACATTTTTGGACTAATAAAAATATCGGTTCCTAAATTTATAAATTATTAATGATAATAAGAAAGGCAATATTATTTCTCTGCTAGAGCCTTCGCTTATTTTCAAGTAGTTTCAAATTGATTTTTGGTTGTCATTATTATAGTTTTACTTCTAAGGCTGGTTTTACATAAACAACTGAATATTACTTGATAGTGTATACAGTAATAGTTTCAGTGGGAAAAATTCATGCAAATTTAGCTCACCAATTCCTCATTCAGATGAATGAATAAAGGCCTGACAATAGAGGCTGACAATAGATACTTTAGATATTATTGCCTGATCAGAAAATATAGATAGATATACAGTTACAGTGACTGATTTATTCAGTTATTTATAGAGTTTTCTGTGTTTTTCTTACTACCTCTGTCTTATCAAAATAAAAAATAAAAATCGACCGTGTAGAATTCAGTTAGAAGCACATTTTTGAATTAGAGAGTAAATGATGTTCAAAGTCACGGAATCATGATTCCGTGACTTTGGACATCATTTACTCTCTAATTTTGTCATCACATGTCAATGTATTTGCAGGAGACATAAGTATCTGCCAAAATACGTTGTGCTTGAATGGTTAAATAGCATCATTTATCACAGATTCACTATCGAACAGAAAAATTGATTATATAACTTTAAGCGCTGAAATTCATTAACTCAAGTGCTCAACATTTGCACAACATAAATCAACGTTATTGAAATGTAAATACTTGAATTATTTAACTGATGTCTTAAATAAACAAAGAAATTTTTAAAATGATATTTTTTGAGGAAGTACTTAGACCAATGGTGAATATCCATCAGGGTTTGTTTCACAGGATGTTAGCATTAAGCTGCTGAATATGTAGTTATTTTCCAAGCGTAGCTTAGATGTGGTACAAGGCCGAAAGTATGGGGAAACCAGTGAGGATCGGACTCACTACCCAGTCATAATTGTTCTCGCGAGACAAGCTTGCTAACCATTGCACCACATCGAGGTGCCATAGAGGTTGATAGTGCTTTTCCAAGCACAGCTTAGATGTGGCACAAGGACGAAATTAGGTGGGGGCACCCATGGAGAATCGAACTCACTACTCAGTCGTAGTTGTTCTAGCGAGACAAGTTTGCTAACCATTTCACCACCTCGAGGTGCCCCAAGCTGCTGAATATGTAGACCAATCAACTAATTAAAGTAATACTTGAAATATATTTGTACCAGAATATTCAGTCGGACGTCTTTCAAGGAAATAATACGATGCGCAAATGCAAGTACTAAAAAGGTTCGCGGTGTTAGGAAAGTATTACAAGAAGACACAATGTTATCGTTAGGTGAAAAACATCAGTCAAGATTAACACAAACAGATCATATGCTCTTTCGGATGAATCTGGATTCTCTCAGTACATTAATTAATCTGCTTATATGCTAGCAGATAGTGATTTCACAAAAGTAAAGAAAGCATAAATATAAGGTTATTCCCATGTTTTTCGCTATACTGTTATTCTTTTGGTGTTTTTAGCCTTTCGAAAACACGTGACCATGTTTTTCCATGACCCTAAGATTAGCTGTGTAACGAAGATGCTTCTGCCTTTATCGCACCACCAAGACTTGCTAGTATCTTATATCAAATTAATCTTCTCGTTTTTATTCGAAATCCTCCCACTACTGCGTATTTGCAAATAAGAACCTGGAGATTCAGAGTAGTGCATTCCTGTTTTTCCTACATATGCTATATTGGCTTTCATTCAAAGCAAAACATACCGTTTACTTTGACATCGATTTTCCTGTTGTCCGTAGTCAATGCTCAAAAACATGTCTAAATTTTCATGACAAATACACTGTACCACTTGAAAGTCTTGTGTACTCTGCTAAGAATTAGTATTGAGCTATGGTACACCAGAATCTTCTTTTAACCGTCAACAGCCATATCTTATCCAATAGAATAATTATTTTCGCATAAGAAGTCCTGACAACCAAAACTATGATTAGGGATAAATATTTCATCTTGATTTCGCGAGGTACTGGTTATTTCGGGAGTTCAAAACCGTGTTCACTATGAACATTTTCTCGTTAGGGAACATTCTAACATTGTACACATGATTCTTGATATTTGATCACTTTCTCGAATATTTGTATAGACTCTTGGCATTCATGGTCTCTGTGACATCTTAATTCCTGAATTAAGGTTCAGCTCCTCATGCACAGCCGTTCTGATGATTTTGGAGTTCGCTTTTAGGTCTACATCTATTTTAAATACAGACGATGTTGGCACTCTTGCAGTTCTGATCATGAGGGTGTTAATGAAGTCCCGACTGCACTTCTTGTTAACTACTACCCGCTGCCATTGCCCATTCGATGATGACAATGAGGATTTTGTGGATGCGTTTCCGGTCAAATTGTGAAATGAGGAAATCTGAAAATGTTTGTTTTTCTCTGAAGCAATTTTCTACAGTCTTTTGAAAAAAATAAATCTGCATTGATAGCAAAATTATACTCTTTGATGTTCAACTGCTTTCGCATCATTTGGTTTAGTATTTAATAGGGAAGTTTAGCTTACTGCATCTTTTGCTTCTCCGCCAAGCAGTAGCTTAGTAAAAATTGTAGTAATATTAGTAAATAATGTAATTAAATAAATTTTACAATTATATGTACATTGTTTATAACGATATCATGCGCAATATGGAATAAGTATGTTATATAATACTTTGTTTTCTTGCATATGTACAACTACTAGGCATGTTGGAGATTGATTTATCTTTAACGCATGTGACCACATGTTTTCGTAGAAGTCATAGATTGTGATAGTTGCTATTCTTTATATTAATGATATATCAGCATTAAATACCTCACTGCCTTTAGGGTACAATCTGTTACAGAATAAAAGCTTTGTTAATACATTATATTAGGCATTGTTGAATTAGTCTCGCCTACTCTAATTCTTCATCTCATAATCAGCTAAGACCATACCTGATTGCTATATTTTTATCTCAATTTCTACTGCAGATAATACTAAACTAATCTATTATCATTGATTAACGTGCTTTGTCTTTCCGACACGAGAACTTCCCTATTTAATAATAGAAAGTATAATTATGTTTAATCTCACTAAACTACGTTAAATATAGCATAAAATATATCAAGGTGCCGGTTATGGCAATATTCAAACTCGTCCTTGTTACTATAGTGAAATCATGTTACTTCAGCCGCTAATAATTATGCAGCTCCTCAAACCAAAGGTCATTAATTAAAACAATTATAAAACTGCAATTAATTGCCCATGCTTTTAATCCATAATTTATGTTAGTGTGATAATTAATATAAGATAAAGGATTTAATCGGATTATCACGACCACTGTTAGTTGCAAATGCTGCAGCAGACTGACAAAATGTTTCGCTGATCTTTGATCGCGATTAAAATTGAATAATATCCTTTGTGTTATTAGCCTATTATTAGTTATTAAAATAACTAATAATAGGCTAAAAAATGAAAAAGTTAGAAATATAATGATCCGCTTTATCCTTATCTGGAATAAAGCAAAATAAAGCTAAAAGATGGATGTAGACATCCAAGCAGATTTAATTCGATAGTTATTTTTTCTCCAAAAGATTAGTGTACAACATCACTGATCGGTCTTTTAAAGGAAGGGGTCGGGGATTTGCTTCTTGATCAATTTCAATTTTATTTTTTACAAAATGTTATTTTAAAATTCCAAATATTCACAGAATTTTTAACATTTGACTATAGGAGCAACAATTTTTTTTTTTCCATTTAAATCCAAGTAAATCGAATTTTTAATGTTAGTGCAAAAGAAATTCTTTCTTTTTTTACATAAAATTCGTTATTAAACTTAGACAAAAGACGGCTATGTTTTCATATGATAAAGTCGGATTAAGTATTTATTTTTTTCATAATCATCTTTTCCAACAAATAACCGGAAATCATTAGATTTAATATTTTTAATCAAGAATTTCTTCTTTTCTATGGCTTTATCGATTTTTTCAATTAGTGATACATTACACAATGAAGTAACTGAAAATACACACTTTTCATGAAAAATGTTCTGTCCAGCATTCCGAAAAATGAAATAAAGTATCTAAAATCGAAGTTTAAAATGCTATCTGGCAGAAGAATCTTTGGCAGGTACACTCTAAATGCTGGGATTTTGTTTTCAATTTTTTTCTTTTTTGAGTAATTAGTAATCAAAAAACATATCTTAAGAAAATTCAATTAATTCAAATAGAGAGAAATCAAGCTAACAGTTTTTTTTAATTAACTCTCTGTGTCATATTTTTTCTTTTCATTAAGAAACGCGCTCTGTTGACTTGTGTTTATCATTAACAGTCACACGCAAGTAACTGTATTGCTAGAAGTCAAAAATCAAAAACGAAGTAAGTCCAAAATCAAAACAAAGCTTATAAACGTTTTTGAAAGTAAAACTAGCTGATGCCTGTTAAAATAAATCAGAGGCATAAGCAAACAAAATATCACACACATTTTTATCTCTATATATTTATTAAGCTAATAAACTTAAATGAAGAATTTCGTTCCTTGGTGAAAAACAAAATGCATAATATTTTGTTCACTTTCTTTAAAAAGGTCAAAATTAATACATTTATTATCTCTTTCTTTCGTGAAGACATGCTTTCCACAAATATACAATGTAATCAATATCTCTTAAATCGAAAAGCATATCGCACTCTTATTACTTTAGCTCTTTGAAAGTCTTTTTATTTCCCTAACAAAAAGAAAACAAAAATTTCATAGTTTCATGTTGCATTTATATTTTGACTTACGATGTATTTTATGCTTACGATAAATTTTACCAGCAAGAAAGATGCAAAATTCATACAGCATAATAAACCGTATTTTTTTCTAAATTTGTCTTGATTTTTTATAATTAAAACGCACGTGATTTTATAGTATTTTAAATAACACAAAAATTTTTACATATTTTCTGAGTTGGCGTAAATTAAGAGATGTTACATTGAAAACATTTCACCAATAATTGAACTTCTTGCAACTTGAAACTGCCTAAATATTCTGAAGTTGCAAAATTAAAATTTGATGATTAATAAACAATATAACGAAAATTCATATTTGTAGTTTTAAAAACAAAAAATGAACTTAGTTTGCAGAAAGTTTTCAGAATGCCTATGTTATACATTAAACAGGTAAAGCTTACTGATTTTCAAATGATTGTTAAAAGCTTTCAATTAGGTTCTATTTCATTTCTACTATTTCTTCGTTCAAACATTACAATTCATTTATTGTTTCCGATGAATTCAAATGTTAATGGTGTAACAAACCGCTGTGTGTATATATATATATATATATATATATATATATATATATATATATTGCATAGAAATAAATTCAGTATCTGTCTATATCGCTGAGATGAGGTATTATAATTATTTACATTGGCCTTCTTCAGGTGATTGGAATTTCGAACCGAACCCTTTATTTCGTTCAACGGAGTAGATTGTTCTAACTCCACGTGTCATTCCTCTTCCGGATCTCTCAGTTATTTCCCTTTAACTCAACTCTCCAAATTTTGGGGTTCACCACTGCTTTAGCCTGGTACTGAATTCACAACTCTTTTGGTTTAGTCAATGGATCTAACCAACGCCTTTATCCACTGAGCTATGTGTCCTTGAGGAACAAGAACAATCTATCCCGGTGGACGATATAAAGTGTTCAGTTCGAAATTCCAATTACCTGAAGAAGGCCGGATCGTACAACGGCCGAAACGCTGTGAATATGGCAATGAAGATGAGGATAACAGTCCGAATATTGTAAATAGAAATAACTTATTGAAATAATAATGGCACATTCAGTTAATAATAACCTTTTCCGGCCACTCTTTTTGTACTTGACTGAAAATGTTCCTTTTAAAATTCATGTAATTGTCTATTTATCGAATCTAAAGCAGACAGTGATTCTTCAATGACTGTGCTCGTGTCAGTTCGGCAATGAGCAGCAGCAACAACAATGTAGAGGCTCATTGTACCTTAGATTTGCACAATACTCCTACAAGTCTAATTTTTGTAATATTGAATATATTTTTTTTCGCTTTCGCGGAATTATAGATTTATCTAAAAGTCACCCTATTAAACATGAAAAACTTTATTCTTTTGAGCCTAGCATGCAGGTAAGACGCCATGTTCGTTTCCTTTCGATGAAACTCTTTTGCTGACGTTATATCCAGTGTTCCTTGATGTCTTTTCCCATGTTTTTGTTTGTTGGTTTTTCTTTTTAATCATCTTTTCTGTTTTGTTCTTTGAATGATTTTCATATTCATTTCTTCAAGCGTTTTATAGTTTTGTGTCACTTGTTCTATTATCGCGCATTTTCTTCTAATAATTATCATATTTTGTTTACTGACTGTTAATATGTGTGTGTGAGTAAAAGTGTTTTGAAATGATTTTTATTTATTTATTGATGCTGTATATGTTTCTTTTCAGAATTTGGGAAAATATTGTTTATTTCATCGAATTTATCTGCTTATTTATACCAATATTTATTATTAAATTATAGTCTAGCAAACAGTTTGGAAGAAGATTAAAAGAAGAAAAATACACTGATTGAAATCAGTTTATTTTATGCTTTCCTAGATTCCTACGATTCGAACCTGTATTATATTTCCTTTCTTGATTTATATCACATCGCCAAACACGTTTGTAGCATAAATTAGTTGTTCCATAAACTTCCAAAATAGGATTCAAGTTGCAAAGATGAATTAAAAATATCAGATGTTTTCCTGTTTTATTACATGTACTTTTACCGATGATTCAAGAATATGCATAAACGTATTACTCAACAGAGAATCATCATTAAATCTACTTGTAAGAAAACAAGAAAATTAACTAAAATATGTATTTTCATGTTCGTGTATAATTCTTTTGCTGTTCATTTGCATTAATGTCTACAGAGTTCATGTCTGCGTGTCAGTTTAAAATATGTGTATTCTTTAGTTCTTTATTTCAATTATAAATCATTATTTTAATGGCATTATCATGTTCTTTGCCAACATTATTAACAACATCATCTATCTACATCATTATCAACAAATCACAATGCACTATTACACATTTAAACAAACATATCAACACAAGTATTTTTTTCTATAAACAAATATTTTAATAAATATCTCAGAAATATTAAATGTTTTGCGTTTAAACATTTGTTTATATCCAATGTAATGGTTAGGGTTAGAATGTAATGGTGGTTAGAATGTAAGGGTTATGGTTAGAATATTCGCATTCTGGCCATGAAACCCGAGTTCGGATCTTACTTCCTGATGCTATCGGACTAGCGTGCGGCACCTTTGGAAAGTGCCTGAAAACCATACCACAGGTAAGCTTTTAAGTCAAATTGGGTAGACGGAACCCTTGGGACCGTCGATAGCTGTGTTAGTACGAAGTTACAAGTCATCGTGGCTGAGGGCTTGAGCGTGCTGGCATTGTTCACATTGTTGATCACGCTAGATAACATGCTCTTTCCCAGAAACTGTAAATACGGTCTGCTCAGCATAGTTGCAATATACGTGGATGTTGAATAAACACAAATGCGCCTGATCAAGTGTCTGCAACAGGGATTGGCTAACCGCCCTAGTAGACGCGTATCCTCGAATACGAGTGGCCAGCTATACATATACACATACATATATACATGTCCAAAATGGTGACAAAAGGCAGTATTGAAACATTTCTATTTTAATTTCTGCAAATGCCATTTACATATGTACAATAAGGCTGAAGCTTAATGAAGAAAAGTCATTTATTCTGTATATGAAATATTTTTCAAATTAATCTTCTTGTTGCTACACTTAATTCAATGGTGAATATTAATCACATTATGCAGTCAAAATTTCAAATCAATACCAGATCAAACTCGTTTAATCACTACGTGTCAGGCTATAGACTTATTGAGCCATCTTCGATTAAATACACACACACACGCATACACTACTTCTTGGGGTATTTTTTATTATTATTTGTTAATAAGAACATGAAACTGAGAAGAAATATGAAACTAAGTAGCGATGTCATTATTTAGAAATTTTTTTAATTATTTCCTTTGAACATTTTGTGTTTTATTTTCGCTGCTATCATATTGTACATTTTAATTAATTACTGGGAAATTCTTTTTTCAAATATTGACTTTTTGGTTTATTCTTATTTCATAATAATTTGTGGAAATGTGATATAATTCAATGTTAAAGGCTTTACCTCTCAATTTAATAACAGTCCATTACTGAATTTCCTTTTAGAAATATTGTAAAGTTGGATAAATCCATATCGGTGATCGCCAGTAATAATGATATTTATTATGAATTTCCTTTCTTAGTCTATTATTATTATCCGTTTAATTACCACAATATTGTTTAGAACATTCTGTCAGATTCTTCATTTAATATGAATTTCTTTGAATTTCTACTTCTATGATTTGTGTGATAATCTTAGAGAATTGTGAGTGGTTGACATAAAAAAGGATTAGATATGTGACATGTTTTGAACGTTGATATGTTAGCAACTTAATAAGCGGGTGAACTTGTTCTTTACCAAAGTAATAGTTTTACTTTGTGGTGGCTTTTTAATCTAAAACTGTTAGTTCTTCTTCACAGTATTCTGTCGAAATGGTTTCCGATCATAATGTTATGCCTCACTGAAATTAAATAATATAAGTCTATTGTAATTGTCGCACACGGTTGCATCACTTTGCTAACGAGTGTTAAGATGAGAGAATGCGTAGAAGTTTGGGATTCATGTTCTCCGAAGGATACTTAAAACTTATTTCGACTCGTTCTTAGTATCTGGCCTGTTACCATGTGATTGTATCAACTAGACCTCTTCTCATTTGCACGTAATGAAAAAACTGAATTGATACAGTTGTTTCAATTTTTCTCGAATAAAAGATGTTAACTTATGGTGCGATCGAGAAGTAACATTAGAATATTATCGATCAGTTCATTACAGACATTCAATGTGCCTAAATTACTAGTGCTTATGCTATTTAAAACTAGATACAATTCGACGGAAGAAAGAAACAACGCCAAAATGAAAAAGGAAACTATGCAAGGGATAGAAATAACGATTCGTTATCAATGTGACGAAAGTCAGAACAGTATTGCAAATGACAAGTCAAAAGGACAAATGTATAGATGTGAAATTGTAATTAACTAAGTAACTGTTTAGTCACTTAACTATGCGATTAGATGTCTCAAATATAAAAAATTTTGAATCTTACAAAATGAGAAGTATTCAAATATCCTTTAAATAAATAAACATTTTAAAAATCGAATCAAAGATTGTACATACTTGAATATTGAAAACACTAGCAAAGTAGAAATTTGCCAGTGTTTTCAATTCGTCAGTGTTTTCTAAATTTTAATGGAGTGTCTTGGAATAAAAATCTTGTCATAGAGATTTGGCTAAAAGTCTTTTCTTGTAAAATCTGCTATATTCACTAGGCTGCTTTTATATATTTTGGTAGCATGGATAAAATATATTTTACGTAAAATTATCTAATATCGAAACAGCTGAATAAAAACGGTTTATAAACATGCTCGATATCCAAAGCAACTGAGATGCGAAACAGCTATTATCGGAGGTAGAAGTTCACTTTTTCAAAATTGCCTTCATTCGAATACTGGATAAAGTTTCATTTTAGTCGATGACAAATATACTCTTCCTAAACCAAAAACCGAGATCTACGTCGCAATCAACACTTCCATAAAATCGAGTGATTTCTCATCAGGAAAAAAACAGAGCAAAGTCTTTATATTTCTTCTTTTTCAATGTCACTTTTACAAAAAGCAGACAATGAAAAGAGGAAATATAAATAATTAGTTTAAGAGAGATTACTTTGATTTTCACCAAATGGGACAACGATATCGATGACAAAATAACAGATGCACATGCTAGGCAATTGCTTTTGGTAACCAGATCCAACCTTGCCAGACTTCTAAATATTCCATACAAAACGGTTTATTATTTAAGTATCTATAGTATTTTACAAAAAATATTTTACGAGTAAATCAGGACTAGACTACGCTGCCATTTTAATTTATTCAATATATTTGTGTCTGTTTTTAATGAGATTAATTTTAGTTCTAAAAATTAATATTGGAATTAAATAGCTATATTATTCAATATTATTTAAGTGACTGGATAATCAGAGATACCAAATTCTTACGAAAATGATTTTACGGCTGAAAACATGGTTTTGCAAAATACACCTTCCATATTCTTCTTCTCTTTTTTGAATTGGAAAAAAATCAATAATGTGTAGAATTTGTTTTGAATGAAAATTTCTGAATTCAACAAGGTGAGTAGAATTCCTTTTAATAAATGTTTTACATAGGCATGTTTGGAAAAAGACATTTTTACATAGGCATGTTTGTCGGTATATCAATGGTAGTACGTGGAAATAACACGTTGCATGTCAGCAGAAAATATAATTTATGCATGTCAAACACGCCAACACACAAATACACACTCCTGCAACTGCAACAACTTAGATATATACAGATACATATAGTGAAGAATTTTAAATTTAACATTGGAAACCCAGAACGGTGGGTAAATCTTCGTCAGTTTCTTTGTGGTTTTTGCAAAACAAATCTTTTGAATTCTTAATAGAATGCAATTTTGTCCCCAATTTTATTAGTAACAGCATGATAAATAAATATTTTGGAAATGTTTTCCTTTTACGTACGTGTTAGCATTTCATTT
Organism: Acanthosepion lycidas; assembly: GCA_963932145.1. Lineage (NCBI taxonomy): Eukaryota > Metazoa > Mollusca > Cephalopoda > Sepiida > Sepiidae > Acanthosepion > Acanthosepion lycidas. The sequence continues at coordinate 77,835,675 of OZ010585.1, read as the reverse complement.
ATTTTACAAAAAGAATAAGGTTTGACAACTGAATCTTCACTCACTTGTAATTTGTTTGAGTTGGTTTTTTCTATTCTATTTAGCTTTGTCTGTTGTTTCTGTTTTCTATTTCAAATTGTACTCGGATTGGCTTTTATTATCCGTTATTTTTTTATGCAACGAATTGTTTTGCTTGGTGACTTAGAACTTATCCAGCACATTATTTTTCGTGCCATGACTTGATATTAATGGAAAAATGGATTTAATTTCCCTTAATTTCTGTTTTTGTTTTCGTCTCTTTTTATTTTGTCTTTGTCTGGTATTATTACTTTAGCATTCACGTGTCTTTTTATCGTTTTATTTGATAATATTAATGTTTGATAATATTAATGTTTGATAATATTAATGTTTGATAATATTAATGTTTGATAATATTAATGTTTAATGTCCATGTAAAGATGTTTTTCTTTTCTTTTAATCGTTATTGATCCTCTCAAATTCTATTTATTTTTTCCAATTATTTGTAAATCTTTGTCACTATTTTAATTTCCTACACTTATACTGAATTATTCGAAACATACGACGATATCTGCATGAGCATGTATTCAAATAACTGACTATATATTTTATATATTTAAATTTATATATATATATATATATATATATATATATATATATATATATATATATATATATATACATATATATTATACAAAAAGTTGTAAAAAGTTATGGCAATTATGTATATGCATTTATCGTTAATAACGAATTTGCTGTTTGGGAAGTTATATTCATGAACTTCTGAATTTAACACAAAATTTTAAATAATAATGTAAACTTTTATTTATTGTCATGTTTTATTAATAATTTAAACTTTTATTTATTGTCATGTGTCAATATATACATATTATACATACATATTATGTATGTTAGATATGAGTTGATTAAGATACATCATATGCATAATGTGTGGTAAACATTTGTAAGTATTATATCTATATGCATGTGCTTTATTTTATAAATATAATATTTATGTTCGTCATATATATATATATATATATATATATATATATATATATATATATATATAAATGTATATATAATATATATGTATATATCTTCGTGTATTTTTCATTTAAAGGCTTTTTAAATGTTTCAATTACATGATCTGTGTCATGTCTACCAAATATATGAAAGGATTTGGTAGAAACTATGTACAGATAACTGCTTTCTGCTATTTTTCTTTGTACTTACGTAAATTTTTAAAAAGAATTAAACTACAGATGAAACGAAACTGAAAAAAACATCTTGGAACACTGGATACGTTTGTCATAACACAACATTTCATTTCATTCGTTAATGCTCACCGATTCATCTTCCGTTTGCATGTAAATGCTAACACTTTCACTAAGCAGTCCGTCATTAAGCTAAAAAATATTCACTTCACATAGTCTATTTATTGATGTTTATCTCTCAACTCCTCTTGC
>OZ010585.1:77567057-77834009 GCA_963932145.1 Acanthosepion lycidas | reverse complement strand
CACTTTTTTCGTAAAAAATTCATTGCTGCCTTCCATCCTACTCCAGATTCACTCTGCCACTGCAGCTTTTGCCTTACTGGACAGAAATGAATTCTCATATCAGTCATAAAATGGTTATATGACGAATAATCTTTAATTACTTGCATATATATTTTTATATATTATATGTGTGTGTGCATGCATGCATATATATATATGCATATATATATATATATATATATATATATATATATACATACATACAGTAGAAGGAGAGAAAATAAGAAAAATTATAAATATATATGTATTTATATATATATATATATATATATATATATATATATATATAATTAGAGAGAAAGAATTCACGTGTATTTCTTATAGTATGTAAAATAGATAAGTTGGTTAATAAAACAAGGGCAAACAAAAGGCTACCAATATGATCAGTACGAAAAATATTTATTAAATAATAATTATGAAGCACGGAAATTAAGGTTTTAAGTCCGGAATTTTCGGGCACGCCTGTGTCCTTCATCAGCGGTTCGAAAATTAAACAGAGAAACTGGGATGACTCACTTTGTGATGTTTCTATGTTTAATTCTCGCACCGCTGATGAAGGACACAGGCGTGTCCGAAAATTCCGTACTTAAAACCTTAATTTCTGTGCTTCATTTTTGTCTTGTGGTTATTAATTAATATTTAATAAATATTTTTCGTACTGATCATATTGTTAGCCTTTCTGTTGCCCTTGTTTTGTTAAATAACCTATCTATTTTACATAATATATATATATATATATATATATATAATTTTATGTACATACATTAAAATATCAATCTGCGTATAAGCGGCTAAATTGGAAAGTAGATATTTCGTTCAGTTGTTCTAATATTATTCGTATGTTTCTTAAAAATGATATCTTCTTACTATTTGTGTGTATATACTTTTATAAGCCCCAACATCAAACACTGTAATTTCCTTTTTCATTTCCTTCCTTCAGTAGTACTTTCTCGCTGTAAATTATTATTTTATGCTATCAGTCTATCGAACTTGATAGTTAGCCATGATTTTTTTTTATTTTGAGGTAGGGATTTGTTTACTTTGAATATTAAAACAATTCGCAAAAGTTTCTTTTAAAACATGAGGTTGCATTTCCGTGTATCTTTACTTCTACTTGCATATTCTTACTTAACTTCATACATTTTTCTCTCAGTCTTTCAAGTATTTATTCTCCTGACACTCTATTTGAAGGCTATTTTTAAATTAATGTTCATTCGTTATTTCGCAGAAAAAATTCTATTGTGAAACAAAAGCAAGAATGAATAAATAACACAAGAAATTACTTAAGTAACATTAATCTTTAATGAAAGCTTAATCTTTAATGAGGATAAATTCTCTTCTTCCAAAAGCAATTCCAAGATTAGTTCACCTATTGTCAGATCATGCATTTTTTTCGTATAGCATTTTTTGTATCTTCCTAAATATCCGGGAAACAATTCAGTATTCTGAATTTATACCCTTTAAGACAACTGAACGAATTAATAACTGATTTAGTTTTTCTTTGAATTCATTTCTGTGATTTGCATAGCATTTATTTGTCGCTATATTTTGTTTTTTATGTTCTTTTGAATTACCTGCGAAAAAGCAGTTGCAATGTGGCTTATATGGTACAAACTTTAAATTCTATACATGTTTTTCAACAATTTGAGATGTCGAAACATTTTATGCAAATGTAAGTTTAAATGGCGCCAAGGCAATTTCATATGATAAAAGTAGTGATTTAAAAAAATAATAAAAGATTCTAACATTTAAATAGTGATGAATTAAAAATATTTAAAGTTATTAACTTTTTATAAGCAAACCAAATAGAGAAGAGTGGGATGACGACTCAAATTGAACGAAGGCAAGGCAACTTGATTATGATTATTATTCCCTTATATAAATTTACTGATATTGGCAAAATTTCAACAGAAACCTACTGTTTTGGTATTTCATAAATGATATAGTTTTCTTAGAAATTGCAATAAGCAGATAGCAACAGAGATAAAACATGCGATGCGAAGGAAAATGATACTCATTAAAAATGCGTAGTACTTAATTCATCCTATGATAAATAATAGTGTTTAGAGAATCACTTTCCAAAGTAAGAAAGTAACTTTTGTTCTGGCTGTTCGGCGGTTGACACTCATAAATGTGAATGAATGCAAAAAGGAACACTAATAATAAATTAGAATAATTGATCTTTGGATTTGAAAGCTATAAATGCTTAGTTTAATTAAAACAATAAACATTTCATTATCTTTTCTGAGATCCTCAGTTGGTTGTGTTTTTCAATTTCTTTTCAATTCACTCTTAAAGGCAGCTGAAAAGATGTTCATTACTTTAGTAAACTTAAATTGAGGTTAAAATTGGCGCCATTTAATATTTATAGGCGAAAACAATTTATGCATTTGAAAATATTAAACAAAAACTTGTAATTAAATTTTGAATACATTAGATACTTTATAAATATAAGGATTAATGATATTTATTATTTCTAATAGTTATAAAAATGTAAGTATTCACACGAATTAATGCCTTTGCCACTTTATAAGACGCTCTGAAGATAGACATCATTATATTTACTAATATTTATATATTGCTGATTTGATATTAGATTTCTAGATGAAAACAAATCGAAGCAATATCAATTTATTCCAAGGTTACGGCCAACCCTACAAAAAATATATTTCGCAAAAGTTAATGATAAAAACATAAATTATAATTATGCATTGCGTCTTATAAGTTGACAAATAGTTTGGATAAACATGTGAATAAAATTCTTTTGAAATAAATGTAAATGTTAAATGTGTTCAATAAATGTCTTAAAGGTCTTACGGTGAATTTTGCTTTATTGAAAAATGTAACCGATTCAAACATTCGCTTTCTTGCTAATCGATTACAACCATTCATTAAATAAACCGTCAGTCAAGTTCAACGATTATATTTCAACATCTATACTTAACACACACACACATATATATATATATAGATAGATAGATAGATAGATAGATAGATAGATAGATAGATAGATAGATAGATAGATAGATATAAATGAGATATTCACTTCTTGCTAAATATTGTTGTTCAATTTTCTATCCCGAAGATTCTCAAATCTCAATGAAAATGATGCGTGGGGAGTTGGCTGCCAAAACCACTTATCAAAGAACATCCAAAGGACCAGTATCCATCAAGGAAGCCGACTCTCAAGGAAGCTGCATTGCCTTGGAAACCAAAAAGGTAAGAAATAATATTAGGTAGTAATTCAATCTGTGAAGTTGGTCCATAATACCTGCTGAAAGTGAATTGAAACCATTTTGTAAGAAGCACTTTCCACTAAATACTTAACTTCGATAAAATGATTGAAACTATATAAAAACTCAGAAATATTAACTCATCTGATTTCTTCGTTATTATTTATATATTCGTTAATAATTTAATAATAATGCCAGAAACGGTTAAAGCAAAACCTAGTTGACTTTGTAAATTGTATTGTAACTGCGTATAATGTTTTAAACAAGCAAGCTATTTGCAGCCATTGATAAATCGGGAAGATTTTTTGTGTACATGCATGTTTATATTAAAGGAAAACCTATAGATAATATTTTTTACATGTAACTAGTTATATTTATTAATGAGACAATCTATGACAAATATACACAAGCCGAAACTACATTCGTATGCAGCCACTTCTATTAGGTTGGTGCAAAAATAATGACGGTTTTTGACGTAATTTTAACGTCAAAAAACGTCATTATTTTTGCACCAACCTAATCGATAAATTAATAACATTTTAATGTCATATGATATAAATGATTCGACTTTCGAAGATTTTATAATTCCTTAATTTTGTGAGTGATTAACTCAAGTTATAAAATTTCGTTTCAAGCTATACCGACTATATCTATTTGCAAATACAGTGATTTAAATAATTTTTTCGTCGTTCCTCATCACAATTTGATCAGTGTCATATTTCGTTAGAATGTTGAACTTATACAACATTTTTTTCAATACTTTTCAGTTTGAAATATTATTAAACAGTAACTATTATTCAACCCTTGTTCACAAGTCAAGTATCTACGTGCCATGTGCGTATGAGACATGGATAGAGAAAGAGCTAAAATGATAAAGGGCATGAAATTTTGGCATTTTTAATTTTTAAATGGCTGAATGGTTGCACTGTTTTAAGACTGGTTTAACGTTTGATGGTATTGCAACTGAATCTTCATGAAATAATGCATTTAAAAATAACTTTTCAATATTCACGACTCTGATATTACACTTGTACACAGATTAAACACACGTACGACACAAATCCATTTCCACAAGCTTCCCTATCCGTAAACAAAATATTTGTATATGACGTGATTCAGTTTGGTCTCTTTTAAAGAGAAAGTTATAGATGCAATGATATACGAGGTGGAACTTGTAGTAGAATTAGTCATGTAGGAGATTTGCAAACATTCAGGCAGAGTTAACAGACCTTTGTTTTTAATGAAAAACGGTTATTTTTTTTTTTTTTTACTTCAATGATCTTAGTACTGGAAAATATTTTTTATTCTCCGTTGATTTTTTTGTAACTTTCAATTCTTACCTACTTTTCCACTCTGTGCAATTAGCGTTCGCAGACACCAACATTGTCAGTACTTAAATGTACACGAGCAGGCCTTTTCATTAATTTAGCAATAGAAATGCTCGGTGTCTAGCCTGTTGAGCGTCAAGCCCCAGTTATCACAACTGTTAACTCAGATACTTAGTCATAGGGAATGCAATTTTCGCATTCTCTATCTCTTACTCTTCTTTTTTTATTTCTTTGTTTAAATACATTTTCTCGAATTAACACTATCCAAAATTTCTAATTTTCTCTTTTTTCATACATTTCTTTGTTCGTCTAATAATTTTATCTCTTTATGCTTGATACTTTTTGTTCTCGTTCTTTTCTTTTCATCTTTCCAATTTTCATTTCATCTCTTTTTTCCTCTATTCTACTCTCAATCATTCTCCTTTATTCTGTCCACACGCTTCCTTTTTAGTTCAAATCTCTCCCCTTCTCATCACTCGACACATTCTTGTTACGATCTCCACTCCCTTTTTTCTCTTTTCTTTTATTCGAAACGCGTTAATCTTTCCTTTCTTAGCCTTCTTCTTTTCTTCCATTTCCTACGATTCATTTTCTATAAACAGTAGGATATATACTAATTGAATTTGATTCTATTTCATTTTCTAGGAAAAATAATGAGAATGCATGTATTAGATTAGAATATGTACTAGAAGTGTCTTATAGTTGCTGATTGCATGAATCATTAGTGCCTTTTAAAAGTTGACTGGAATCAGTATTCGTTTTTTGTGTAATGACGAAAAATTGTAGCTACTGTTAATGTTAGTTTTGGCTCAATGCTTAGAACATTCATGTAACAAATCAAGTCACCGTTACCTTTCTTACGGACATTTTTATTTCTTCTTTACAAAAGCCCCTGCAAAATGAGCATTTTATACTCATGTTGACGCATACCTGCATTGTTAATCATGAAAGATAGACGAAGCTATTGCTACATCTATCTTTCATTGGTATCTTGGGAACACTAATGTGCGCAAAAGAAATTTATAACTAAAAGACAACTCATGCCAGTGGCTCCAATTTCATTACAGCTCACATAATCAATTTCGAGTAAATTTCAACTTAAATTTGAGTGTTGTGTATTGGTAGCATTCTACGTTGAAAGATTGTTACTGAAGTAATATTCGCAGATACAGATGTTTATAACTGAAATGTTAATTTGAATAGGGCAGGGAAATAAAAAAACTTGATAAAAATTGATAATCAATATAAATTGCGAAACTTAGGAAGAAAGTATTCTGATAAATCCAATTTCTTTGGATAAGAGCAGTTGATCGCTGCCGTAAATAAAATAGTCAAATGATACCGAATACGGTGGAATGGATAAGAAGGGAGCAAATCGTTCATTAAATAATCACTAAACATCTGCAGAAGACTGACTGAATCTTTTTGTCATATTCGCTGATTGTTCGCATTGTATTTATAATGAGAATAGAATAGGAAACACTAATAACACAAGTTTGTCATGCATAAAATTAAGAATATCTTGCTTTATATATTATATTCGTCGTGGACAATAATAATAATAGAATTGGATTTGGCTTAATTAAAACTTTAAGATAATGATCTATAGTGAAATAGATAACATAAGTAATATAAGAGCAAAACAATTTTGATTCTACAATGCCATGTTAACATTTTGAAACCTCTGTACATTTGAATTTGTAGGAAGAGAATCTGACAGGCTGGAATATTGTAAGAAAAGTTGATGACAACAAAATTTACACATATGAAATACCTAATTTGGTTCTGAAACCCGGAACGGTTGTCAAGGTAAGTTTTAAGTTTTAATACAAGAGAAAGCATTCCTCACCACCGCCCGCACAAAAATTACTCTTCGTCTTGAAACATTAATAGAATAAATTCACAATGTGTTAAAATGTTCTTGGGTTCCACAGTTTCACTAGAATTGCCATAAGATCTCATTTGACTAATCTTACAACTTTACAACCATACTATCTATGTTGAAGTATATTATTTCCATAGAAACAAAGCTGTGACTAATATTTTTGAAATCGACTAAATATTAGCCTATTCACTAATTCTTAAAATACTTTGTATCATAATTTAGACTGGTGTATTCATGTAAATCATGTTAGACAATTATTTGCTTTGTACGACATAGATTTGATATGAACTTTATCAATTGCTTAGTCTTCGAAAATTCAATAAATCTCCAATTTTTTCAACGCTGATTAACACCAAATCCACTTCCTATAATTTGGTCAAGTAATACTAATTTGCAAAGTAAAAAAGTTAAAATTCAATATATAGCTTCTGTAATGAAGCAATGTTAGAATATATCAAATCAAAGAAACTGTATTTTTATAAGATTTTCGATACTTATTTGCTATAGTAGTTATCAATTAAGTTAAATTAAAAAGATGCAATAGATACATTAAAATGCATCTATATTAAGAATATACATTGCGTTCAACATTCGAATCATTAACCTGTGATGCAGGCCAAGTGAAATATTGATGTTTCCCATTTTCCCAAGAAATACGTCTATGTAGTTTATTTAACTACTGGTAGAAACCAGTAAATTGTTTTTATTATTAATAATTATGAAAATAGTATCGAAACTGAAAAGTCTAAACTTCAAATGATAAGTTTTTGCCAAACAGACTGAAAAAGTAACCTTTTTGTAAAGTGTTTTGTATTTAAATATAATTTACACTGTCATAAAATGAGGTGTAAAGCTAAAACAGGTACCAGCCGATTTTAATTGATACTTTTTGTCTTTAGATATGGTCCAAGAACCACCAGGCACAGGCTCGTGGTGATGATTTAGTCAGCAGAGAGAATGATACGTGGGGAACTGGGTCCAATGTTGTCACCATTCTGCAGAACGAGAAAGGCGAGGTACGTCAACAATGCTTTTTATTTTTTTCAGATTTACAATTGGAAATCGTTTTTTCCTTCTTTTCGTAGTGAGAACAAATGTGGGTTTTGCATACAGAAATGTAAGTTTCTGTTCAACAAAGCTCACATTGATCGGCTTCTCAACTGAAGCAAATCAATTTTATAAATGTTAATGTGAAATTTACAGGTTTTATGCCTACGACCTTTTAAATGACAAGCTTCAAATATTTTATAGTTTTAGTTGTATCACTGTTTGATTAATTGTGAATTCAAACATTATTCATTTGTTTTAGTTTATAATGGAAATAAAACTTAGGAATTTATCCATATAATTTATACAACAAAAAAGGTTTTATTTTTGTCTAGATTATACAGCGCCAAATAATTATGGCCATGTTAACCATAGAAATTTAGTATTCTGGAAACTCAGTTACACATGACGAACATTAAGTGAATAGGTTTTAGGTTTTGCTCTTAAGGAAAACGTGCGGCACTTAATTCTACTCCTTTAATGTATAGATTTATTTCTATTTTCATCAACACAAAAAGAATTTAAAATAATCCATATTTTCAGTGAAATACAAGAAATGTACGTCTATCCAGGCAACAGATAACGTCGCTTTATCACATCTTTTATAAAGTCGATGCTTTGTAGAAGAAAATAACATAATAGTTGTTGCAAATTTTATCCATTTCCAATACAAAATCTCCAATAGAATCAGACATAGATGTAGAGAAAACAGTTAATATATTATTAACAATAATTTCAATTGTTGCTAAAGCGCTAATCTTTTAGTATATTTCACTTTCACTCATTTAAAATTGGTCTGTCAAGCTTTCTCTTTCTTTCTTTCTCTCTCTCTCTCTCTCTCTCTCTAATTAATTTTTTCAGTTATATCACATTTTTCCTCACTATACATACATATATATATATATATATATATATATATATATATATATATATATATATATGTATATATATATATTTGCTCTCTTTTCCTCTATGACTCCTTGAATATTCTTCTGTCACAATCTTTTCTTTCCTTTTCCTGCATTGTTATTCTCTTTTATTTTTATATTAGAATAGCTAAGTTGTTCTTTTCACTTTTCTCTCTTCTTACTATCGCCACACTATTTTACTCTTACTTTGTCTTTCTTTACCCACAGTATTTCTTTCTAGTTATTATTTTTGTAAACTTTTGGTCATTCTGCATGCATACATATTCTTTTTTTTTAACACTCCGTTTCTTTCTTTTTTACCCAATCTTTATTTCTCATTTCTTTCTCTCTGTACTCGTTAATTGTTCTCACTTTGTTATGCCTGGGTCTTTCATTTATCTCCCCCATTATTTATCTTAACAAAGAAAAGATTCGTATTAACCTTGTCCTTGATTGCCTGAATTGTTTGTAATCGGATTTCAGTACTCTGATTCATATTCATGTACAAAATAATACATGTACTCCTGCATGTACTGACTTTTGAACTGCTCTACTTTGCTTACCTGTTTACAGATTAGTTGTACAAAGAGTTTCGAAAATTTTACAAGTAACCTAGTATATTCCTAACCAGAAGAATTAGCTCATTGTACCAAATGAACCAAACCCCACTAACAGATTGTGGTACGCCTGATTAACGATTCCATATTTCTAACGTACTTGGATACAGGCTTGAAAATAAACAGAAAAAAATGTTGGTACAGATTTACATAAAAAGGTGTATTTCGCCATATTCTATATTCACATGTACAGTACTTCATAAATTTTAAACCATAATTCAAAACAGGATCTCCACACTTTTATTGAACCACTGATATGATTATAAAAACGATAATTTGTAGCATATATTAGAGCATGAGAATTCTTGGTTTGCTTTTCGAAATATTCTAAATGTGATGATTTTTGTTTCTTTTAATCAAGCCCAAGCACGATACCACTCACTTTTATTGTAATTTTGAAATTATGTCCGTTCATGTGATTGAAAGTGATTTTCTTTCATTTGATTGAGAGACATTTTCAATCTGTTAACAGCGGCAACTCTTTTAATCTACATATACTGTTCTAAACAATAATTTACAAACACAAATCTAACTGCGCACAGTGCTAATCTTAAGACGATTTTATATTAGTCTGATCAGCATGGTTTGTTTTAATTAAAATATATAAAAGCAATGTTTTCTAATATTTCCTTGTAGAAGATATGACAGCAAAATTACATTGCAATTTCAATTATACTTGATTTCTTTTATCTTTCAGGAGAAAGCAAACTACACTCAAAATACCGTATACTCGTAAATAAACACGCAAAAGACAGGTCGACTTGATAGCTGATGACATTCCAACAAGAACTACATACGGTTCCGGTACCCTGAAGCAACCCCTTTACCTTGGCTACATCTTAATTCTGCCTTTTTCATAATGAAACCTAACAGAAAGAAAACATCGATTATTTGTAGTATGAAAATAATATTTCTTTTCTGGCGGCATTCTCTTTACTAAATCAGTACGATTTTTATATTTTGTGCTACCACTAAAAGGCATTTTAATACTTTATATTCATGAAAATATGATGGTAATGCATAACAGAAATACTGACAAATACACAAATAATAGCAATAGTATTTGTAGAAATAGGAATTATAATTGAAATCTCCAGCTTCGATTAATTTAAAATGGCTTTAAAGCTTAATAAATGTAGTGTCAACTACAAATATCATTTCGAACTGATTGTATAAATGCTCTGCTATGAATATTTTATTGAGCTTATACGAAAATTATTAAACTTTTATGCGTTCAATATTTTTTTCTTGTTTTAGCTAATATGTAAAAAAGTATAACTAAAAAATTTATAATAGAGTTTATTTAGCTTCATACAAATTTAATGATAATTTGAAAGGTCACCTTTAAAATAATTTTAGCAAAATGTGCTGATAGACTGAAAGAAATAATACAAAATATGCACGCCAATGTTTTTCCACAAAATATATCAATTTTTGATATATTTTTCCTTTAAGCCACCCCATCCTACATCCATTAAATGTCTTAAAAATCAAATAAAAACAATGAAAAAATGTTCTAAAGACTTTTTGTTTATTAAATACAAACTAACAAATATACTAACTTTAACATACACTAGAAATATACAAATACATTAGCATTAACACATAAATGTATCGATAACAACAATTTCTATATTCTATAAAAAATATGTCTATCTATTATATTTCGTCGGATTTTTCAATCTTATAAAATAAAGAACTGAATGTTCATGTACATTGTAAAGAGAGAATAAAAAAGCACTAAACAAAACAAAAAAAGAAAAGAAAAGTGGGGAATCAGGAACCGGGCCGTTCGCATTTGAACCAAGTTAAAAAGACAATTTAGTGAAATAGACAAACAGTATTACACGTTTGTCCAAATCTGAAAGTCGACGAAGAACCTTCTATAAGTACATATCTGTTTTATATCTATGTAAATGGGAAACACTATTCTAATTTGAATGAACATCAGTATTGTTTTAGGAAAAAGTAAAATGAAATAATACGAAAAGACATCACATTCCCTGAGACGCTTTTTTCTTTGTTATTTTACAAAATATTCCTCTTATTAATATAAAAGTAGTCATAAGAATGCTGGTAAAATTTTAGCCCAAATAAAACACCCAATTGCCTCGGCGTCCTCTGCAATTTTAAATAGTTTTGTCGTAACGACAACAGACAAAAAACTTTAATGACAACAAATTGTAATAATAACTATAGCTTCAATCAGGAGAAATGTTTTCTACCTTTTAAAATCACTTGTTTAATATTTGTTGTATAGCTAGCAACAGCAATATTATATAATAATAGTAATTAATAGTTATAGTTGTAGCTGTAGTGACGAGAATAATTAATTGTTGTTATTATCGTATTAAAAAATATTTGCCTGTCATCCTGCACACTAAAATAGACTTTATTATTTTGTCGCAACTCATTTTAAAACCTTTTTATGACTTTCATTCTTATTTCAATCTCGTCACGTTAGCCTTTTTTTTCTTTTTACTTTTTGTTTTTTCTGCCTCCGTTGTTTCGAAACTTCGTAATTATGTAACCTTCCTCGATGATGATGATGATGATGAGGATGGTGGTGGTGATGATGATGATGATGATGACAAGACATGTTTTTATTTTATCATGTTTTATTTCCCCTACATTCCGAAAACTTTTTTTTATTTTTACTTTTGTTTTTAAACGTTTTTAACGATATCCTTCGCTAGAAATCTCCTGAAAAGTTAAAGAACAAGCATTTTATGTATATAAGTCATAGCTCTACAAAATTTGACAGATTAAAATTATTTTTCTTGTACTGATTTTTTATATAGATTAATGGATTACAGATTAATGTGTATATAACTGCATGTGGAATAGTCTAAGATGACAAATAGTTGAGACGTTGGAAATAATAGTCATAATAATAGCCGCTAAAACATCACAAATTAAAAACTAAAATGGAGTTTTAAATGAAATTTTAAATAATATTTTAAATGAGTTTTAAATGGGGCTTTAGTGGATATTTTCTCCTTGGTTAAGGTATTAATCTACAAATCTATTCTTAAGTGTTTCAAAGTCGTCTATTATCGCTAAGTGGAAGTGGATGTTTCTAAGTTGTAAAATAGCATTTAGATTTGATCAAGAGAAATACTGTATCTATACAACGAAAACACAGGTGAAAATAGGTTGTGATTTGAGAGAATTTTTGTCCCAAATAGTCAACATACTCATGAATCATGCTAAAACAATAACTTTTTAGAAACGTAAATGTTACCATATTAATAATATTTTAAAAGAAAGAATAGACAGTGAAAAGTATAAATCACTGTTTTTGTTTGTTTTTAGTTAATAGTGGGTACTGGATATAACTTTAAAACTTGGAATGCAAGAAGACATATTTGACTGGGTTTATATACTTTTGTATGCATGCAAGTAATGATCTACTTTCGTAAAACACAGGCATATGTCATACTGGAATGACTTAACTGATTTTAGACATTTCCTATATATTTTATAATGTCAGCCTTTACTATTTCAAATCATTAAGATTAAACATTTTAATCTAGGTAATTAATCTCAAAGATTTTTTTAAAATGTACATTACCCGGAAATCTGTAAATTCTAGAGAACAGAAAAGAACCCTATTTTTAAAATTAAATTCTAGATATACTAATATTCTTTTTCTTTAAGTAAATATATTTTTCAATAAGGATGAAGTAGAAATAACCTTGGGTTTTGGTATTGATATAAATAAACATCGTAAATAAGGAATTTTGATGGGAAAATTAATGGGGAAGAAATGTTTTTGATATTACACAGGACTGTTTTCTGTCGGTTGCTACTTTCATATCATTATATCTCTAGTAGATTTTTCTTTTTCAACGTCAATATTTAAAACTTTACTAATGTTGTTATTCTACAGAAGACAAAAGTTAGTCATTTAGTATTCCTGTTTGGTACTTGATGCTTTATTATTATGACACTCGATTATTACTTAGGCTTTTGTTTTAATTTCTCTTCTTCGGTCAACCATAATATTTCGTATTCTTTATCAAGATTCTTTCTTTAATAATTGCAGAACTCATATCCTGTATCATATGTATTTTTTTAATTTTTTTTTTTAATCTTTTGGAGTTGTAATTAAAAATATTCTGTAACTCTTACAAGTTTCAGTGCAGTATTGTTAAAAATAAAAGGAGAAGTAAGAAATTCCCGGAAAATACACACATCTTTAAATAGAATTTGAGATAATCAAGGTCCGCCATTCTATGTGTCAAATTATAATTATTATTGTTCGTGATAATTACATTATAACTAATTGGTGAATTGGATTTCTTCCATTTAAAAATGTACATACAATGTGGGTACTGCTGTCCGAAGAATTAATTATTGGTGAAAAAATTAGAAAGGCAAAAAGTGTGAGTCGAGTGACATTTCTACAAAAATTATTTCCTGAATGAAATCACTCGAATGAAATATATATACTTTAAGGCCATGTATTTCATTGGTGTGGACAGTTACACTTCATGTCTTGTATTAGATTTACGTCCTCTAACAGGTTTTGTTTTCCTGACAGGAAATACGAAAAAAGAAATAAAACATTTGCATACGTGCATAACCTAAACAAGAGTAATGATATTTTACTAAAACAAAACTTTCTTCTTCCGGCTCGTCTGTTTTGTTGAGGTGAATTATCCTTACTAATCCAATGGTCACGATTTAGAAAACATTAACAATGGTAATTTACTCTAAAATTACTAATCATTATAATGTTCTGGGAGTTGTGTTATATAATATGCTGTAAATGATATATATATATATATATATATATATATATATATATATATATATATATATATATATATATATATATATATATATAAAATGTATGCGTATGTATAATGTGAGTGTGTGTATGTTTGTGCGTGTGCACTAGTTATATATTATCCACATATCACGTATCCAGCGAACACAACCCATTGAACACTGACCAACCAAGGGTTAATAGAAAAACTCATTAGCTCCACAAAAGATCTTGCTGTGAGTGTTTCTAATGACTCAATTTTTTTTGCACTTGTTACCATTTTTCCTTATTGTCACTTTCTAGCTGTTCATCGTAACATGTTGGTGCAATTCACCGGGCTGTCAGTCACCAATCACATTTATTACGTTAACTTATGCTTTCGCATGTAAAACGATTGACAAACGTGAAATTCTGATTTTATTTGGACAACAGAGTTTCATGTGATTTTTAAGCAAACTTTTCAGTTTGATTGAGAAAGATCTGTTACTTTTAGCACCATTTTAGCCTATGTAAGTTACAAGTTACACAAAGTCAAAAGGTCACATTTTGTCACACTAAAACGATTTCAAAAGCATTGATCACCTTCTGGCATCACCTCTGACATTACTTGCAGAAAGATTTGAAAATAAAATGATAATAAAATAATTCAATTGAAAATCACCTGAATAAATGATAAAATCGGTATTAGAGACGAATAAAATAAATATTAAATGTATTTTTAGCAAGACCCATCCTTTCTAAATCAGAACTGAGCCATTACTGATATTATCAATTACGTCTAATATATAAGGAATGATTCAAGCAGATACTGCGGCAGGCAGGTTTCAGATAATTGTTTCGATATTATGTCAGTTTATTTATAATTAGTTGCTATAGCATTCATACATACATAAAAAGAATTGCGATTTATTATCAATTAGGAAAAACACTGAAAATAACTTTTATCTACTTGCTTATACACTTTATAGATTTTACATTCACATATATAACAAATGACAATACATATACATACTGTCAATATAAAACGAATATGGACTTTCAGGGACCAAAATGTATTATTTACTGCATTATTGTATTTATAAACTGCATTCATTTTTATCTAATATGAATAATACTCAGTGTAATTTCCGGGAAATTCTTATACGTATACGTTTTGTTTATATAAC
Source organism: Acanthosepion lycidas (assembly GCA_963932145.1). Classification (NCBI taxonomy): domain Eukaryota; kingdom Metazoa; phylum Mollusca; class Cephalopoda; order Sepiida; family Sepiidae; genus Acanthosepion; species Acanthosepion lycidas. The sequence goes on along the minus strand of OZ010585.1, from coordinate 77,819,012 downwards.
GTCAATGCTCCAGATTATAGTTTAGTAGCAACACCCCCTCTCCGTTTAAAAATGATTCCGCGAGCTACATTTAAAAGATTTACTGAAAATGTTGTTTTACGCAAGAGAAAATTTATATTGTCTCATTATATTTTTCGGCAAAAAAATTCTCATATTTCCATTTTATATTTTGAAAGTATATTTTATTTCTTCATAACCTCATCGTTTAACGCATGTTTCATTAACTAATGAAAAGTTAGAACGAAAACTGACTTGAAGAACATATAGCAAATTTAGAAAACAATATTAGCATAAACTGAAGAAATAAAATATTTGTTTTGATTCCTAGTTATATATTTTTAATATTTTAAATACATTTTTGTTGAAAAATCACACTATGTCTGACAGCCATGTTTTTTCTACATCTATGCGCAAACATTTCTTTAGCGTATATTTTTCTTGGGGTTTACGTTTACAAACGAAGAATTCACATTGATTTTTCACTTTATAAATGTTTTATATTTGGTATAATAATCTTTATTTAAAGATTCATTGTTCCAATTGCTGAATATTTCAAATTGTATCTCACTGCTTGATGCCATATTATCCACTGATTTTCTTATGTGTAAGTTTAATTTTTAATATTCCTGAAATAGTACAACTTTAAAAAAAATCTGTTGCCAAAAATGTCTCTTCACTTTTTATTAAAAAGGTTTTCTATACCAATTGATATATTTTCGTCCACCCTGCTTACTAAATATTTTTTTCTTAAAATATTATTGTTAACTGATTGATATTTTTCACATTTGGATGAAGGTTGGGAAAAAAATGAATTTTTTTGTTTTGAGTGACAAATACTGCCTTCCACGAAAACCTCACAACTGCTGTGCCTGCTTCAATATACACATTGCATTAAAGGTGACTTTTATAATCAAACAAATTTGTTAGTCTTTTATCTTTTTATTTATTATATGCTTCCATATTGATTCAACCTTTTTTTCCTAAAGGTTGTGGATATGTTTTCTTGAAACGCTGATAGCGTTCAAATTTTCACTACTTAAATAACGAATGGGATGCTTTCGTTTATAAAACTGCAACGAGGTGCATAATGATCCCTAATTGATCAACACTGGAAATGGAACATGAAACTGCGAATCTTTAAGAAGTTACCAATGAATTTAATAAAAGCGGCAAAATAAAACAGCTTATTCAGACAATGGAATCATTGAAACGAGTTAAGAAAATTTTCAGTTTGCTATTATTTTTTTATGTTATGGAAAAGCATAAATCTACAACACTTTTGAAACATGTCCACTTGTACACTCACACATAAACACAGACTGACTTATACGCACGCACACACAAATTTACACAGACACACACACACACACACACACACACATATATATATATATATATATATATATATATATATATATATATATATATATACGAACCTCGCATCTATGGACTTCTCATCAACGGAATTCGGATGCAACGGACAAAATCTGCCGGAAATATAAGAAAAATCTGCAGAAAAAAAAAACTTGCGAGCTTAGCGGAATGAGTCGTATTAGTTGGGGGCGGTGGTGGCAGACCTTTCAACTGAAAACGAAGACGGGTGTACAGTACGATACTTTAACGCGTACATGAGAAAGTAGCTGTGAGAAATTTATTTTGTTATTTTGATTAATATATCTATATTAAGCATATATTTATTTATGCCACATATACATGTTTATAGTATTTACATTATGATCATAACTGCTGGAAGTTACTACAGTGATTTTATAACTCAAAAATAGTCCCTTCCCATCTACGGACAATAGGCTTTAACGGACCACCCATCTCTCTATTGCACAAACACACAAACAAAACACCAGAAATCGAGTAATTATAATAATGTAATGTAATATCCAGAAAGAAATCACTCAGCAACAAAGTTAATTATTTTAATAGTGTCTCGTTAATAATGACATTATAAAAGGGAGATTCTTTGTAAAATCAAATATAAATCAAATCGAAACGACTCCTGAACTGTAATTATTTTATCAAAATGCAATTTAATTCGGAGACTCCAGCGTTCAGATTTGAATATGATAGTTTTCTAATCTAATGAATGAACGGTTTTGCTGGGTGCTCATAAAACATGACATGCATTATATCTGTGGAAGGAGAATGCCAACAACCTCTGACGTCTTATATCATATAATGAATATATTATTTGCTTTATAATAATAGCAAATTATTTTCACTCTGAAAACCCTATCTATCTATCTATCTATCTATCTATCTATCTATCTATCTATCTATCTTCTTTGAAGAATGAGACTAGGCGAGCTCTGCAAATGAAATTCTTAATGATAGCTAACTTATCGGTACGGACATTCACGAAGGCAGAGATTTAAACTAATGTATATTTATAAAGGGTGATAATAAACGTTTGGTAATTGAAACTGATCAAAATTTCTTGCAAGATATTTTCAGTTTGATGTTGATTAGAAGGCGAAATTATTTACAGCATCTTTTTCTCTTTTTTTTTTCTTTTTTTTTTGTGGAGTCTTTCGGCTAAACTACTCTTCCCGCACAATATTTTCGTCCCGAACAATTTCCTCTATTTTTTTTACAGAGAACATAAAAATATATAGGAAATACTTAGCAACAACGGATTCCCTAATTACGTTGTCGAACAAATGACACTTATTTAAAGGAAAATTAATAATAAAACCACGTATGACAATGATCACAAAAACAAAATAATAAACGTCTTCAAATGCACAAACATGTCGAAACAGTTATGCACCATGATACGTAAACCAGTCTAACCATCTACAACAAAAATTAAAAACCTCAAACGTTTTTTATAATAACACCTGTCGCCTGTTAAGCCTCTATTAGTTCTCACAGCAATAGACATAAAGATAATATCTTCATTACCAGATGGTTAGTACACGTACGCAAAAACATATTATACTACATAAATTACAAAAATTATCTTCGGTTATTAGTGATTCTAGCCATAAAAGAAGAATCTGAAACTAAATAAAGACTCCTTTAGTCTGGTAACTGTTATCTTAAAATTATTGAACAATTGGAAGCCCAAGGAATTTTTTAGACTGTCCAGCACGTGAAGTCATCATCAAGAAATGAAAATTTCGAAATTAAAATCATGAAGGTAAAAAATTTTTAAATCTATAAAAAAAAATACAAATTGCTAACAACGTTCGCATTGCTCAATTCATCACGTTTGTACATGCAGAGGGCATAGTCTATGAATAGATTAAGTTTGCCGTAGACCTGATAAAATTTGAAATGATTCAGTGTTTGGGACTTCACCAGGCATATACAACTTTGTGAATCAATATGATTCCTCTGTAAGATCGTGACATTCAGAGCTTGGAAGCCGGTTTCTGATGGATTAAAACAAGAAATTCTATTCTCGTGATCATATAATGCTGTGAGTTCCTCATAACAGATATACAGGTAAGCGATAGGTAAGCGATTTCCTTGAAAACATATATGCTATCATTGCACCTTTTATCAGAATGAAAACCAAATTAGATCCAGCGGCTACAGTCTGTTTAATGCCTGTGACGTCATCCCCTGGTCGCAGCGCCAACCGTGTCGTTCTATCCCAGTCTACCACGGCACCAACTGTGACGTCCTACTTTGATTCCCAGTCTGCCTACCCACGTTGTGAATTGATCTAGGCAGAGGAAATCAATCAGTCGTCGGGGCCGTACTGCAAACCGAGTTCAACGGGGGTGATACCACACAAATATGCATAAAAGGCAATAAAATGAAAACTCAAAAGTTCAAAGTATCAAAGAAAAAGGTAACAAACTTTATGTCTAGTTGTTCGATACATAGGACTGCATCTATCTCCCGACCCGTTCTATGGATTGTGACACGTCGTTTTCCGCTAGGCAAGTTTTAACACTTCAAGTCGTCTGCTCTCTAAGAAATTGGTGTTTCGGTGGGTCTTTGGACGTAAGTCAAAAGAAAAACTTATTTCGGTGATCTGGATCTAAGTCGCTCTTCAAAATAATTGTTCTTGGTTTGAAGATGGGTCCGGAATGTGCGTGAATCCTGGTCAGCTATCTGCGAGGCTTGCCTCACCCGGAGACTGACTCTGGGAACTGCTGGGACTCGACTCATTTCTGCTCGTTGTGGCTTCGTTTATATGGGCGCCGACCAAAACCGGGGTGAGTTTGTCGGCACCGGGGGGTTCCTCGATAATTCTAAATACATATCCACCTCTCTGGTTAGGAATTTCCACCTTTTTCCATTTTTGGGAACCTTTCCTCACTCCCACCTTCTCATCATACTTCAGAGGGGCGTGAACTGCCCTCCCCACGTCTTCGTGGCAACCTCTCTTACTCATCCTCCAGATGGGCGGCAACAGCCTCCCTCGTGCATCACGTGATCACCACTCGACCAATGATGTCTTAGTCGGGCGTGGACGAATCTGCGGCTTTGTTTCAGGAAGAAAAAAAAATATCTTGCTTAAAATAAAAATTATCTCTTCTCTTTCCTTTTTCTTCCCCTTAATGGTTTATCATTTCTCCAGCCGCGAACGGGACAATATGACAATGGCGGTCATAACTCTTGTTCTACACGTGGTTTACGTCAGGTATTTTATCGCTAATTATCAGAATGTGTGGTCTTCTTAACACGGTCTCAAAAAGAAACATCTCCAAAGTTCCAGTCAGTCTGTCGCCTCGAATAAAGAAAACACATTCATTTTCCTTCGGTACAAATTCCTGATAACAAAATTTTATTATCGCAGGCCAAGAATGTTCCGTCGGGCGTTCGTGGGTGGTTTTTAATTTTTCATATCTGTCCAAGTCTTTTTAGTTGCCTGTTTTTCGTCACTTAACGAAATAACATTTTCATTTGAATTTTTTTTTTCTTCCCGTACCAATAGTTTGTTTTCATATCCTTAGATAACACAGCCGATGCCAAAACATATCTAATTCTTTCCTTCTTTCCCTTTCTTTTTACTCAGAATTTCCCTGTCATTGTAATGACACTCTTTCGCCATTTGTTACTTATCAAAATATCCTTTTATCCATTGTCTCTTAGCTGTGTGTGTGTTCTTGCTTATCACTCACGATTCGGTTCTTAGCTTCTCCTTTTCTTCTTTTCTTTCTTTTCCCTTTCTGCCTCGTTAAATGGTGCCACTATCCTCCCCTAACCGATTTGTCATTTACCCGTAAATGACACCTAAACCCAAATACACCATTTAACATGCATCATGCATTTGTCCCATGCAATTCTATACTACCTTCCTACAAGCAACGTAATGTTCTCTTTCAAGTTCTTCTGTTCTACATGCAATGTAATGTTCTTTTTCATCTTCTTCTGTTCTACATGCAATGTAATGTTCTTTTTCTTCTTCTGTTTTACATGCAAGTGTAATGTTCTTTTTCATCTTCTTCTGTTCTACATGCAATGTAATGTTCTTTTTCTTCTTCCGTTTTACATGCAAGTGTAATGTTCTTTTTTCAAGTTCTTCTATTCTATATGTAATGTCATGTGTGCGTGTGCCTGTGGGTGCAGATATCGTTACTATGGCTTGTTCTTCTTGGTCAATGTTTTCCTCTCCGCTGTGGGAGGTTTTTCCGCCGCACGTGGCGGTCTCACGCCACCCTCCTCCGCTGGTCTTCCTACAATTTCTTCGCCGATTCTGTATGAGTAAGGAACACTGCTCGGCATCTCCCTCTCGAGTTGCTGCATGCGCATTGGATTGTCGTTCGTTAATCTCCTCTTACTCTTAATCTTCCATACTACTATACCCCCGATGGCTATAACTATGAATGTACCCATCACTATTAACCAACTTATCGCGATCTGCTCATCGCCTTCCCAAGCCATACCTTCATTTCCCAACGCACTTAACTTGTCCCTCAATTGATCCATATCGATCTTTTCTATCGGCTTCATTAGTTCTGGCATTTTATTCAAGGTAACATTGGAGAATCCCTTCACTATTGGCTCCCATAATTCTGTACAATTGACTAAGCCTCTTCCAATCATTTCTATGATTGAAACTTTCTCTTCATATCTTTCTTCTTCCTGGTAATAGGGGGGTAAGGACATAGATATCCCAAATGCCGAACATCCCATGGGTAACTTTAACAGGGATAACAGGCCTTACTCTTAATGTCCTTGTGGACTCTCCCCCACACACCCTAGACAAGCTGATAGGTTTCTGTGTGGCTACTGCCCAGACCCCGTCTGAAACACTGATAGCTTGTGGTAATGCCGTGTTTGCTAATATATCTACTTGGCAAGTTCTCTTAATTCCCTCTCTCTTCTCTTCAAACAATTCTAGTATGCACATCTTGTGGTTACCAGTTATATAGATAGGGCTTAACGGGGTACAAGTCCCTAGAGCATCATCTCTACACTTTCTAGCTTCTTCAGCTGTTAGCAACATGAATTTCGTTCTCCCTGAATTTAAAGCTATGTATTCTGTTTCCACCTTGTACCTTGCTATCATTCCCAAACCTTGATCTCTTCTGGGGTAGGGAATGGGTAAATTTATAACCTGGTATATCTCGAATATACTCTCTCTATCTAACAACGGAACAGATATCACAACCAATAGTCGTCTATTTTCCAACAAGGTCACACATCCCAGTGCATTATAATATTTCCACAATTCTTTGGTGGGATCCACTGGCAGCCTTAAATGGTGGGGTAACTCGGCCTGTATTCCGAGTAGCACTTCCCTTAGGCGACCCGGGTTTACTATGCTTGGGGAGAGGTGTCCCAATGACAGCATGTCTAATTGCGCTCTCACGTGTTCCAGCAAGGTCGTCAATAACTGACTAGTTTGTCGTACCTTATTCGTAATTGTCATCAGTTGTACATATTTTTGCATGAATCCGCTCATTTCTTGTAATTCGATCATTACAGTTTCTGTATCATTAATTACCTCTTGTCTCAACCCTGCCAGGTTATCTATTAACCAATTGATTCTGGCTCTGTTTTTGGCCACCTCTAACCTTGTCACATTTAATATTGTCACACTCTCCCTTGCCACTTGAGCAAGCGTCCTCTGGTTTACTTCCACTTCTCCCAGTTTCCTTCTTATGAATTTAACGTCATCTTCAGTCACTGTTCCAAACAGGACATTTAACGCTTTTCCTATAATCGGAACTACTGATCTCTTTTCCCGCGTCTGCAGTAACTCTATTCCCTTCAGGTAATTTTGCATGTCCCTCCATTGAGCCTCTATCATAGTGGCCTCTGATTCCAGGGAGTGTAGTAAACTAAGATACCCTTTTTCCTTGGGATAATCTTGCCCTACTTTCAACCGGGCTGCATCCAGCTGCGTTAGCTCATTTCTTAACTTATTTAGTAGAGACTCGTATGGTTTCAAATCTATCACGAATGTGATCAACCATTTAGACCTGGTTATTATTACTTCACTCGTCTTTTTAAAAATGGTGTTTCGGCTGTGCTTCCCAGCTTCCGCCATCGTCACCATCAGTGTGGCTATCACCATCATCATCATCATCAGCCCTTTCATCTTGATCATTCCTGTAAGGTAACAAAATTCTCTTGTTGTTATTCTTCACAACCATTCAGTCTTGCTCAATTCATCACTCAATTATTCCATAATTTCTTACTACGTTCAGCTCTTCCCTCCTCCAACTAACTCCTAGCAGACAGAATGGCCCGGACAGGTGTGCGTGGCTCTCACTCCCAAAGGTCGTACTTCATGACACTGATGGCCAGTCAGCAATGCCAATAATCTTCTTCCGTCCTTCGTGAGATGCAGCCCGCGACTCCATCCCCTCTATCCACATCCACCACAGTCAGCCAGCAGGTTTTGGGGATGAGCCAGTGTCGTTACCTGTCGACACCGAATGTTTCTATTCTGCACAGCCTTCTTTGTTCTACTGAGATTTGGGGTTCTTCACCCTTCTTGATCTCATCTTCCGAGGTGGTCCCTGCTCAACCTCTAACCTTCCCTCTGTGTTTAATTCCCGTCCAGGAGGTGTTTTGTCCTCTTCTTCCTCCCCTGACTCTTCCTTCTGTTTAGAGTCCTCGCCCTGGACGTCTTTAATACCTCCTGACTCTATGTCTAGATCTCTCCTGTTCCTTAGCTTTTCCTTGAGCTGGGAAAGGGGTATTTGATCCTCTTCCTCCCACTCGCTGGGCCCTTCGTCCTGTTCAGGGTGCCTCTTTTTAGAGCCCTTGGCTGCTTGATTGGATCTCCTTGTCTTTCTCTTCCTTTCCTTTGGACATGGGTGTGCGATGGCGACCTCGCAGGGTCTTCTCTGCACCGATTCAGTCGACGACTGAACACCGCTGATATCTGCCGAGGGTTCCAACCCCGTCACTCGGATCGCTTCGTCTATCTGGCCAAGTCGATCTATCTCCTCATTTTTTTCGGAATCTTCCTTCGTCTCCATTTCTTCCGGCTCAACCAGAGTTACCCTTCTTGTCCTTGTCTTCTTAGGCCTCGGCTCGCTCATTTCCAGGTTAGCTATTTCAGCCTTCTTTAGATCATTGGCATGGACCCTCCTTGCTCGTCCTGCCACTTGATCCCATATTACATATGATACTGGACCCGTCTGCTCTACTATCCGGTAGTACGGTTCCCATCTTTGATCCAGCTTTCCTTCTCTCTGGTGGATTTTATAGTAGACAGGGTCTCCAACCTTCAATTCTACTACCTTTCTTTCAGCATTCACTCTCTCATTTCTTTTCTTCTGGGCCCTCTTTATTCTTCTTCTGGCCTGAACAAATATTTTATGTTGTTGTTCTAGCAACAGCTGATGATGATCTTCTCCCATATACTTTCTTCGGGGCTTCAATAGGTTATCAACAGGCAGGACTACGTCTCTGCCAAACAACATAAAGTAAGGAGAAAATCTGGAGGTTTCGTTTATCGTAAACCTCACGGCCGCCAGAGCCTGTGTCAAATACAAGTCCCAGTTTCCAGTGTTCTCTCTGACCAGCTTGGCCAATACATCTCCCAAGGTTCTATGAAACCTTTCCACTTTAGCATTTCCTTGGGGGTGATATGGAGATGTTTTTACATGCTCTATATTCAAACCTGTCAGCACTTCTCTCATTATGCTGTTTATATTCTCTGTGCCATTATCTGTTACCAACTGCACAGGGGCGCCATACCTAGGGAAGATTTCACTTATTATCAAACCGGCCACAGTTCTAGCCTTCTTGTCTGGCACTGCAAATGCCTCAGGCCAATTTGTTAGCCAATCGACAAAACTCACTATGTAGTTGTTTCCCTGCGCATTTTCCCCATTTGGGCCTGATACATCCATACTCACTTTCTCGAAGGGGAAGTTCGGCACGTCCGTCTCCTGCAATGGTGCCATCTCCTGCCTTCTGCTCTGCGACTGGCACACTACGCAGCTCCAAACATAGTTAGTGACCTCTCCGTACAATTTGGGCCAATAGTACTTTCTTCCTATTAGATCACATGTCCTATCAATTCCCATGTGACCCAACCTCTCGTGGCACTGTTCCAATACCTCTGGTCTTAAACTTTTGGGCACATACAACTTGGGCTTGACTTCCTCATCCCTGCCTGAGAGATAATACAGCCTTTCCTCTATTATGGCATACTTGGTGGTCTCTCCTGCCTTCACCTTTTCTCTCAGGGCAGCTATTTCACTCTCTGCCTGCTCCTTCTCAATTCCTTCTGTCCAGTAGGGATCGGTTATTATCTGTGTGTCCCCTTCTTCGTCCGATTCTAACATAGGGTGATCTTTTAGCTTATTAGAGTTAATTACTCCTATTCTATAGGCTTTATCATCTACTCCCTGCTCTACTTTTACAGATCTTTCTTCCAGTTGTTTCGGTATTCTTGAGAGTAAATCTGCGCACGTGTTTTCCTTCCCTGCCAAATACTCTATCTTATAGTGGTAGCCACTTAACTTAAGGGCCCACTGTTGAATCTTATTATTATTTGTCCACTCTGCCTGCAATAGGTACTGCAGAGGTTTGTGGTCTGTTTTTATAGTAAAGACCGCACCATTCAAGTAGTAGTCCAGTTTTTGGAGAGCATACATGATAGCATATGCTTCTCTTTCTATTACTGGCCATCTCTGTTATGTCTCTGAGAGCTTATGAGAGAGAAAGTATATCGGTACTTCCTCTGGTATGCCTGGCACTGGTCCTTCTTTATCGGGACACGGCTGGGTAAGAACTGCTCCTACACACTGCTCACTGGCATCAGTGTATAGTACCATGGGCTTGCTGAGGTCTGGGTACGTCAGCAGTGGGACGGCTGTTAACTGTTCTGTTGACAATCGTCTGTCCACTTGAACCTAGCGTATTTCTTCGACAGGGCTACTAGTGGTATGGCAATTCTCGAAAATGCCGGGACGAAGCGTCGGTAGTAACCTATAGCTCCTATAAAAACTCTTACCTGTCTCACTGTCTTAGGTTCTGGCATTTCCCTTATGACTTTCACCTTATCCATGTCGGGTTTAATACCGTCTCCATTTATAACAAAGCCCACATATCTAGTCTCCTCCTTCAGAAACTGACACTTCGACAATTTCAATTTTAAGCCGTGTTTTCTTAACCTTCCCAACACTTGTTTTAGATGGAAAAAGTGTTCTTCTACTGTCTCCGAAAATATTAAGATATCGTCCAAATATGCCATGGCAAAGCTCTCGTATCCTCCTAACACTATTGACATCAGCTTTTGGAAGATTCCCGGGGCATTAGCTAGACCGAATGGCATCACCCTGAACTGAAACAGTCCTAAGTGAGACGCAAATGCGGCCTTCTCCTTGTCAGCCTCATCAAGGGCTACCTGCCAAAACCCGGACCTCAAGTCCAACGTAGAGAAGTACTTTGCCTTCCCTAATAATGCCAATATGTCATCTATTAGTGGCAATGGCACCGCCGACGGCTTCGATATAGAATTCAGTTTCCTAAAATCTACACAAAAACGGTGCCCGCCATCTTTCTTACCTACTATTACGATTGGGAAGCTCCAAGGGGAGATCGATCTTTCGATCATCCCAGCTTCCAACATCTCTTCTACTGCCTCTTCTACAAGGGGTCTTTTATGAATAGGTGTCCGGTAGGGTTTTAATTTTACAGGGGGGTGATCTCCGGTGTCGATTTTCCTTTTGACTGTGTGGGTCTGGCCCAATTCCTTGTCTGACTGGGCTACCACATCTCGATTATCCCTCAGCAGACCTCCCACCCTGGTTCTAAATTGATCCGGTGCTAATATATCTTCGTCCACTATTCCTTCTGTTTGCTCTACAAGTTTTCTTCGTTCCTCTTCGAATCTCACCCGATTCAGAGTCCGTAGGGTTAGCGCTTTCCCTATCTCTTCCCCTCTCCTAACGTTTATTAGTCTTTTGGGCCTGGTTCACCATCATAATGGGCACTAATTCAGCTGCCTCCACCACCGTCTCACACAGAGTTACTTCATTCTCTTCTAGGCCCTTCCCCTCCACAGGGATCAACTGCAGGGGTCCTTTTCCTATTTTCTTCCCTGACATTAACCTACCCTTTCCCGACACCGCCGTTCTAGGGGGTAGCTTTACATCTACCTCCACCACTATTATTATATCTTCTTCCGGTGGGCATCCCAATGGCGTTCTCTCGCCATTCACTATCAGCACAGTGGGGTTGAACTCTATCTGGGCCCTCTGGCTCCGGAGCCAATCTTCTCCCAAGATTGCCTCCGTACACAGGTCGGGGGTTACGTAAAAATTTTGGGTGCTTCTTAATTTCCCAATCCTCACAGGGAGCCTCACCATCCCTTTTATCTTCAGGGGGGCTCCATCTGCTTGCGTGACCTCTATGTCTGCTTCCCGGAACCTACTCTTCCGTTTCACCCGCCTGTATGCTTCCTCTCTCAGCAACGACACAGATGCTCCTGTGTCTACCAGAGCTTTCATCGCCTTACCCGCTATCTCTGCTCTACAGGATAGCTCTTTCTCTTGCGTCAGCGAAGAGAACACTTGGGCTTTCCTCTTCCTGGGCCCCCACCCTTGGGTCATCCCAGCCATAGGCACCGGCAGCAATAAATCACCTTCATTATTCTTACGGGGGGAAGTTCTGCGCTTTTCGCACCTGGGCGGGCCCGGCTGGACCTCTCCCAGTCTCCCGCGGCTGTTCCTAAGGATACAGCTTCTCTTCAAGTGCCCTGGTCTCCTACAAAACCAGCACCTTCTTGCCGGACAGTTCGCCGCAAAGTGTCCCACCTGACCACATGTCCAACATTTTGCTCTTTTTCTCTTCAACTGGGCTAACCTCTCGTTTACTCCCGGGGGGACCTGTCCTCTACCCAAGCGGCTCGCCCGACCACTGGTCCAAGCTTTTATTTCCCTTCTTCTTAACTGGGCCACCCTCCCTCTTAATTCCGGGGTGGCCCGCTGGCTTTTCCCTGGTCTTGTCTCTTGGGCTCGGCCTTCTTTGTTAATATCGGTGGAGCGCCTTTTCTCAGCCCGCACCACTTGGCCAGGTGTCCTTTCTTTCCACACCTGGTGCACCTGTCCTGTTTGAAGTCTGGGGGCAAACCCCACTTCGTCGGACATTCCGCCGCTCTGTGGTCCTCATGCCCACAGGTCCAGCAGACCAGCCCGTATCTACCTGGCGTGGGCTTATAAAATCCATGCCTGGTTGACCATACCTTTCTATTGGGGTCTTCGTCCCACACCTCAGGCTGATCTACTTCTAGCTTGACCCTCCGATTCCACACGGGGGGGTCTTCCGCCTTTCCCCCTTTTTCCGACCTCTTGACTTAGTATCTGGTTCCTTCCACACCTTTTTACCTTTTCCCATACGCCCTGGCTCTCCTTGGCCAGCTCTATTGCCGCCGATAGTCTCACCGGCCCGTCTTTCAGCACGTCGTGACGAACACGCTCGTCACTTAGGGCCTCTACATACAGGTCTGCTAACTGGGCCTGCATGACCGCATTGTCTCTAACCACTTCTGGGAAGGCCAATGATGACAGCTTCCCCGCTCCGGCCCCCAATTCCCCAGGGGTTTCGTCCCGCAGCTGTGTCAGTTTTAAGAGGGCCCTCATGGCCTCTATAGCCGTGCCCTAGTCGGTGAATTCTTTGGTCAATAGTCCCTTTAATCTTTCCCAAGACAAGTGGTGTTGACTCTCCAAGAGCTCCTTCATAAACTCAGAGGCTTTCCCCTTTGTGGCATCATATGCCAGATACAGGGTCTCCTGATCTGTGAGTTTATATATAATTCGGTCCTTCTCCAGGATTGCCAGCCAGTTTTTGAAATCTTTCCCACTGCCGTCAAATGCTGGGACCCTCGGTCCACCCAACAACTTTCTCAGGTCAGCTGACAACCCTTGTCTAACCCCCTCTTCATCCCCCACTGCTCTATCTGAATAGTCCGACATATTTAAAGAGAAAGACAATCTACGCAGCAACAATCGAGGTTGGGAAATCAAGCAAAGTGTCCTACCTTACAGACGATTCTGTTCTCGTTCCTCTCGGTCCCGGGTCGTTTTGAGTCCTATTCGAAATTTCTCAGCAACAGCGGTCGATCCAGGATCCTGTCCTGCTGTCACGGTACTAATTGTGGCAGTGGCTGTTCCAGGGTCCTATCCTGTGGTCACGGCACCAGGTGTGACGTCGTCCCCTGGTCGCAGCGCCAACCGTGTCGTTCTATCCCAGTCTACCACGGCCCCAACTGTGACGTCCTACTTTGATTCCCAGTCTGCCTACCCACGTTGTGAATTGATCTAGGCAGAGGAAATCAATCAGTCGTCGGGGCCGTACTGCAAACCGAGTTCAACGGGGGTGATACCACACAAATATGCATAAAAGGCAATAAAATGAAAACTCAAAAGTTCAAAGTATCAAAGAAAGAGGTAACAAACTTTATGTCTAGTTGTTCGATACATAGGACTGCATCTATCTCCCGACCCGTTCTATGGATTGTGACACGTCGTTTTCCGCTAGGCAAGTTTTAACACTTCAAGTCGTCTGCTCTCTAAGAAATTGGTGTTTCGGTGGGTCTTTGGACGTAAGTCAAAAGAAAAACTTATTTCGGTGATCTGGATCTAAGTCGCTCTTCAAAATAATTGTTCTTGGTTTGAAGATGGGTCCGGAATGTGCGTGAATCCTGGTCAGCTATCTGCGAGGCTTGCCTCACCGGGAGACTGACTCTGGGAACTGCTGGGACTCGACTCATTTCTGCTCGTTGTGGCTTCGTTTATATGGGCGCCGACCAAAACCGGGGTGAGTTTATCGGCGCCGGGGGGTTCCTCGATCATTCTAAATACATATCCACCTCTCTGGTTAGGAATTTCCACCTTTTTCCATTTTTGGGAACCTTTCCTCACTCCCACCTTCTCATCATACTTCAGAGGGGCGTGAACTGCCCTCCCCACATCTTCGTGGCAACCTCTCTTACTCATCCTCCAGATGGGCGGCAACAGCCTCCCTCGTGCATCACGTGATCACCACTCGACCAATGATGTCTTAGTCGGGCGTGGACGAATCTGCGGCTTTGTTTCAGGAAGAAAAAATATATCTTGCTTAAAAAAAAAATTATCTCTTCTCTTTCCTTTTTCTTCCCCTTAATGGTTTATCATTTCTCCAGCCGCGAACGGGACAATATGACAATGGCGGTCATAACTCTTGTTCTACACGTGGTTTGCGTCAGGTATTTTATCGCTAATTATCAGAATGTGTGGTCTTCTTAACACGGTCTCAAAAAGAAACATCTCCAAAGTTCCAGTCAGTCTGTCGCCTCGAAGAAAGAAAACACATTCATTTTCCTTCGGTACAAATTCCTGATAACAAAATTTTATTATCGCAGGCCAAGAATGTTCCATCGGGCGTTCGTGGGTGGTTTTTAATTTTTCATATCTGTCCAAGTCTTTTTAGTTGCCTGTTTTTCGTCACTTAACGAAATAACATTTTCATTTGAATTTTTTTTTCTCTGGCCAGCCGGTCTGTAGTTGATAATAAGATGTCTTCCCGTACCAATAGTTTGTTTTCATATCCTTAGATAACACAGCCGATGCCAAAACATATCTGATTCTTTCCTTCTTTCCCTTTCTTTTTACTCAGAATTTCCCTGTCATTGTAATGACACTCTTTCGCCATTTGTTACTTATCAAAATATCCTTTTATCCATTGTCTCTTAGCTGTGTGTGTGTTCTTGCTTATCACTCACGATTCGGTTCTTAGACTCTCCTTTTCTTCTTTTCTTTCTTTTCCCTTTCTGCCTCGTTAAATGGTGCCACATGCCTAAACGCAATCTCCAGAACATGAAGTCTGTAAAAGGGCAATCTGAATAAAGACAAAAGAAAAACTTATCTTAGCCAACGCATTTTGTCCTCTGAGGGATTTATAATGACTCTTTTGCGTGCGTGTATATATATATATATATATATATATATATATATATATATATATATATATATATTGAAATAAACATATCTTCCCAGTTTCTTAACGTAAACAAAGCAATTTGTAAAGAAAGCGATAGAATTTTTTAGTTATTAATCCAAAAGACTTTTTATTACTTAAATTAAAAATAGCGTTTAAGTAATAAAAATGTGTCAGATTTATAAATAAAAAATCGATTCCTTTCTTCACACACACTTATATATGTATGCAATGTTTATTAAAGACGATAGATAGCTCTTTTGTCGTTAAATTTATTGTTTATATACACGTGAATGCAAATATTGTCGAAACATTAGCGTTTAAGTAATAAAAATGAGTCAGATTTATAAATAAAAAATCCATTATAAATCGGACGCTTTTGAATTTTTTTCCGAATCGTTGGTTCTGGTTATTTTAAAGACTAAATATCAAATTTTCATTCCTCCGGTAAAACAGCTTTTTGATATGCTATAATAATAGCATGGTAGGTTATAATTATAAAATAATGAAAATAATAAAAGCTTGTCATTGTTAGTATTTAAAAGAAAATTGACGGTTTCTGGTAACTGTCAAATATCGGTGCTTTTATTGAAGATATAAATTTTTAAAAAATCACAGTGCTGTTAGTAATAGAAATATTGATTTTGCTACACTTTTGACATATTGTCTTATCGAAAATGAAACAACACTTCATATCCTTTGTTCAGGGCACACGCGGTAAGAGTATCTTGAATGGAACTTTCCACAAAAATTTGATATTGTGGCACACATTTTTTTCAGAATCACTTACATGTAAAAATGTTTAAATAATTTCTAAATCCCGCTTCTTTGAGAAAAAATACATTTTAATAAAGCAATTAAATCTAATGTTATTAAATTTATCGTGGTCTGTTTGCGATTCACTTTTGTTCTATTTTATGCCGAGTTATCAGTTGCGTTGGTCAGTGAAATGAAATTAAAACATTTTTGTTAATCACCTAAAAACTGTATTTGACAAATGACTAAATAATTAGGAACTTAGAGAAAAAATGAAACACTATATGGAATTCAAAAGTCAACTGGAATACGAATACTAGTCGGTAGCCTATAAGGGTGAATCGACTTAATTTTGTATTACTTAATAGCGAAAGAACATATGACGAGTTTCATTTCTGGTCCTGGTGAATAAGTTTTTTGAATGATGTTACACGAATCATTCAAGCAAAATATAGCCTTACAGTTTCGGCAATCCCATCGCAGTCTTGTTAGTCATAGAACAGCAGACTAATAATAAAACATAAATAATTACCAGAGTAATCAAACTTTTTCATTCTGTTTATCCAAGCAATTCTAGATAAGCGCTTAATCGCATAAAACTCAAACTAATGCAAAATCATCGTGAATTATTATTAACTATCAAATTATATGCTATACTTTGAATATTAGTCATTTAAGGAAAATTTTAAAGAATTATTCCGTGTATAGACAAGGAAAAAAAGGCGGGGGGATAAAGCCCGAAATGTTTGACAGAACAGATTTATAATAAATATATTGTATTGTATATTATATTTTGTTAAGTACTTAACAGCGTGTTTTCATCAGTGGGAAATAGATTGTTTACTGGAGTTCTCTTGTGCGACCAACGCGTCTCGGTCAACTCAATTATTTTAAATGATCAGATCAATTATGGCATTTATTGAAGTGAGGATAGCTAAAATTCAGTAATGTTTGAAATCTATGAAATTTGAGCAATCAAAAAATAAGCGACTTTTCCGAAAAGTTATTTTTTGCCGCAAAAGAAAGAAATATTCAGAAGCTGATAAACTTATTTAGAGAGAAGTTAAAGATAACATCAAATTACAATTTGCAAACAAACACACACACACACATTACGAACCCCCTTCTCCTCCTTTCTTTCTCCTACCTTATCGATAGCGAAGGTAAAGGAGGATCGTAATCTGTGTTGTTTTGTTTTTTAATATTTTACGTTTTTTTTTTTGTAAAATATATTTCTTAACCAAGGGTCTCTTTCCGATTGATCAGACACGGCCAAGCGGAATCGATTAAGGAACAAACACGATAGGCGACAAACAAGAATGAAGACAGGAAATATAAATTTATTAACAGACATGGAATCGTGGAAAAGATAAAAATAAAAATAAAAAAACGGCCAAAACAAAAATGAGGATATGTCAAGAATAAACATTTAAACATTGCTGACAAAACAGTGGGAGGAGAGCATCCTCTAAGAAAGGTAAAATGAAAATCACCGTATGGCCTTGCGCCATACTGCCACGAATTTATAGAACATGTGCTATACCTGCACTGATTCACAAAATATCAACGTTTTAAGACAATGTGGAAAAAAACATATAATAAAAAGATTTCATGCTAAATTTGCATGAAAGTTCAAATACGAAAAAGAGGTACATTTTTTAAACAAAACTGGGTACAAGAAAAATAATAAACTTAACTCAGAATAAAGTTCTTTTTCACTAACAATGTCTCTTAGTCTTATCTATTTCTTTTCTTTTTCCTTTTCTATTTCTTTTTATAAGGGTCTCTTTTTGAGGTCTTTTCTTACTTCCTCTCTTTTTCTTTTCGTCGTTTAGGGGCGGCTGATCATGAAGCAGAAAATACGTTCCCTCTCTCTTTCATCTTGGTATAACAGCATTCTCGCTCGAGATGGTCTGTTCTTTCTTTCTTTCTTTCTTTCTTTCTTTCTTTCTTTTCCCTCTCCCTTTGTTTAACGGCTCGGTGACAGTTGAAACTGCTTTCTCTCTCTTCAATATAGAGGCGTTCCGCCTACGTCGTCAACAAAACTGATACATCCATTCGACTGGGAGACCAATTCTCCTCACAATTTTGCAAACACATCTTTTCGGTCCATATACTGAGACATACTAACTTTTTCCCATTATGGGTGGAATGGGGTCATCGACTCCCTCTCTCATCTTCAGGGTCAGAGAAAGTTTAGTTTGAAATGTTTCAACCTATCCCAACCGGAATTTATCCGTGTAGATCATGCTGTCAACACCTTGACCAAAAGTGAAGGAAAGGGTACACTCTGGTCAATCACTGTCGTCACGAAGTAAGTCTACCTATCTCTTTGAGTTTACTATCTTTACATTTTCTGCAAGTATTGGGCTCTTTATTTTAGAATGCTTCTAAAATATAAGCAATGGTATATTTTTCATAAAAAATTTAGATCGGGGTTCGTAACAATATATATATATATATATATATATATATATATATATATATATATATATATATATATATCGTAGAAACTTGCTTAGTCCTTATCGAATGATACTTTTCTTTCCTGATTGGTTCCACAATGGATTTAATCTGGGTGAAGATAGCGTGCTCTTCACTCTGGAAGAAACCACAATCAGTGATTATAGAGAGAGTGTTTTTCTTTTTTTGATTGACGACAAAATCGACTATAATTAATTATATCAATGCTTAATTTTGAGTAACTTTCTTTTAGATTTTCATAAATGCTTAGAATTAGTACGGCCGCAACTTGAAAACGGCTTTTTGCCTTTTCAAATAGTCACTGCCTTTTAGTATATTCTGTTCAAGCGTAAAACAGTATTTCATGAATGTCATAAATATTTTATCAAATCATCCTTGAACAACCGTTATCTTTAAGAGTCCGACTCGTGAACGGGTTAAAATAATTAATTTCCAAAACACATTGACCACTGCTTCTGGTGTGTTGAAGTTATGATGATAATGAATACATTCGATGCAGTTCTTCAAATGTTCAAAGCTCTCTCTCTCTCTCTCTCTCTCTCTCTCTCTCTCTCTCTCTCAGAAAATTCCATTATAACTCACACAGGACTACATTTTTTGCTTAAAAAGTAGATAAAATACAAAAGATCAATTAATTAGTTTTCTTCAACCCATTATTTAAAGCCAGAAATATTTTTATATTGTAAGTATAATAATGGCTTTAGTGATACAAGTTTTACTAATTAACCTATTACTGGAGGGAGAAGAGGTGGATTCATACTTTTCCCAAGTATATTTACACGTAAGTGAATATAACAAACCCAATGGGAATTGAAACTTGGCTATCAAATTAAAAATTCCGAGCCATTAGGCCACCCGCTCATCAAGCTTACAACACCTGGTAATTCCTAAGCGGTTCGTCTAGACTCGAATGATGCTTAACTTTGGTGATCATACGAGAACTGGTGTCTCAACGTGATGTAGCCATAAGCCTAACTACAAAAGACTAACCCAATTCTTAAGCAAGGCATTAAAACAAACCTCCAGTGAGTTTTCAAGTAATAAAAATTGAAATTCGGATATGCGATAAATCTAAAATTTTTGGTTATTTTAAACAAAACATACAATGAAAACATGTCACTATCCTCAACAACAAAGAAATTAAAAATATAAACACAAACACCAACAACCTCATCAAGACAGAGAAAATCTGAAGACAGCTAATAAAGCGAAAGTTGGATCAGTGAAATTCCACATTTCCGGTTGTCTATATGGAAATGGAAATATACTAAAACGTAGCTTCCGCTTACATCTCATAATTTCATAAATCCCTACCCCGGTATATCAGTTATCTCAAACTCTTAAATATCTGATCCTGCCATACTTACCTAGTAAATATTGTATTAATCCCATCAACGAATTTCTCGAAATACTTTACTTAATAAATATAAATCCTAGTCACATTAGACGTTGAATGTCTGTTTACCAATGTCACTGTCAATACAAACATACTAATACAAAATATATATAATCATTTATCACTCCTAGCTTATAGAATGAAACCATATTCCATGTAAATTTCTATCTTACTCGACACAAATACCTTTTTCATGATCATTATGCCAACATTTACACTCAGACAGATGACATAGCTCTGGTTTGCTTCTCAGATTTACTTTATTTAATTTTTACATAACCCATGTTGAAACCAAAATCGTTAATAATTTCATCAAGCCTACCATATATGTTCGATATATCGATGGCATATTCATATTAAAGAAAGAACCTAAAGGAAATAAATAAAACTTTGATAAACCTTTAAGAATAACTCCGTTTTATACTTCATTTATTAACTCAATAATTTCTTGTTCGGACATATTATTATTTTATAAAGAATTAACATAAAACAAACACTTATCAACAACAATTTCGCCAAATATGTCGTCAACAAGCAATTAGTCATAAAGAATGCAGTCATCCTGATAAACACACTATTGTCTTATTTTATCGTAACCAGATGCAGATTGACTAGAAATAAAAGAAACAAACCGTTAAATTTCGCCGGGACATTTAACTTAACAATCTCAACAAATATCTTCGATTTATCATTTAGTATAAAACGTTTAAAACATAAAACCTAATCATTAACAATAACTCTAACCCACCTATACCACAAATTACTCCTTATGTTTAGAAATATTGTTTATGAATTTTCATTGATTTAAAGAGATTGCCTCTCCTATATCAATAATGGGAAACAACTTACAATGGTTACACATGTAACGCCCTCTCTCGTAAGTTGGCTTGTCCCTTGTTGAAATTTAGTGTGAAATTCGTGCACATTTAAAATACAAGACATAAGAAAAAATAGTAGATAATACCCAAATAATATGCAAGGAAAAACTCTGGAAGACATTATTATATAAAAGGAACAACCAACATTAAATAAAATATCTTTCACCATAGGAGACGGTATCTTGAAGCGTGTATAAAATATGCTTACTAAATAATGAGTATAAATATTTGAAACATGATTTTCCGGTTTGGTCTAGCTCCATGTGATCGTTAGAAATGGCTTCACTTTAGATGAATTCGAATCCCAGCGCTGAAAAAAAATGTCAAAATGTAGATTTTGTTTAATACACTGACAACACCTAGTTTTGGCTAATGACTGAAACGGTCGAAAGTGCTTGAACATAAATCTAGAGAAGCATGAACATAGAACAGTTTATTCACAATGAATGCATGTGTGTGAGAGTATAAATTTGGATGAGAATCAAACAGAATGGTAAATATGTAAGACAATATAGAAAATGTTTACACGTACATTTTTCGTCAATGATCCGGCATCGGAAAAAAATTATTTCACACGAACAAAATCTACATTAGGGTAGCGAAACATGATTCTTCTTAAACAGATGAATGGTTAATTTATACATTAAATGTGTCTTTATATAAATTAGATTCGATTAGATTAAAACTAAATTTATACTGTTTTGTTTATTTTACTTTTATTGATACATTTATTTATATTACATAGTTTTTCAAACTGTCATTAATTCAGTGCTAATTTAGTAGAAGAAAAAATCAGTGTGTGGTAATTCTGTGAGAAGAAATCCCTTGTTAATGAAAGGTGTCGAAGGAGAATAGACAGACAGGATCAAGCAGACAAAAAAACATCAGTAGCTCAAATAACCATTATTTATAACGGAGGTGCACGGTAACATTCCTGATGCAGCTAAATAAATAAACATGCTCAATTTATAAAGATTATCGTACTTGTTCCTTATTTAATATCCAGAGATACGTAAATAGCGAATCAAACCATCTCTCTATTATACTTACGTAACTAGATACAATATAAATCAACAACTAACTCCAGCAATAAAGAAATATTTATTGAAATTAAAATTGAATATATAAAAGATCTAGATGAAAGCGAACACAAAGTATAGAATATATGTAAAAACATAAAAGGTAAAAGTAAAATTACACTGCAACGTAATGGTTATGGTTTAAGCCGATCTTATAGCCGCAACGTAAAAATAATTTTGCTAGAACTAAAGTTTTAAATATAAAAATATATAAATATAATAAATATATGCATGGATTTTTAAAAAATATTTTGAACTTGGATATGTATGTGTTTGTATACCAGCCTAGATTTGTTGCGTAGCTACATGTTTATAAATTTATATGATTATATATATATATATATATATATATATATATATATATATATATATATATATATATATAATCAATCCTAAGAGTTGTGCTAACAGTGAGGAACAATATCTATACTTATTATTAATATAAATTTTAACTTTGTTATTATTCTTTGAGTAGTGCTTTAAGACCACCAACACTAAACTGAACACTACTTTACTACTTTCACTACTTTATATATATATATATATATATATATATATATATATATATATATATATATATATAGAGAGAGAGAGAGAGAGAGAGAAAGAAAGAAAGAAAAAGAGAGAGAAGGTACAGTATGCATTTCAGAACATTTTAGACTGTATAAATGTAATACACGTCACGTAATATTATAAATTT
This sequence comes from Acanthosepion lycidas, assembly GCA_963932145.1. NCBI lineage: Eukaryota > Metazoa > Mollusca > Cephalopoda > Sepiida > Sepiidae > Acanthosepion > Acanthosepion lycidas. The sequence continues at coordinate 77,796,359 of OZ010585.1, read as the reverse complement.
TAATATTCTAATTTATATTTCTGACGCATGGAGAAAAATTAAAAGACATGCCATACTCGTAGTACTAACCATGAATCACAACGACTTGGAGATCATCAACTTCTTGAAAGTGGCCAAGTGAACAGGATGAGTGGCATGTGGCTCTGTGCGAAATCCAGAGATACCTAATTAATATTAAACTTACCATCCTCCGTAAATTTTTAGCTTGCCTAACAAAAATACAATTCACACTAAAAAAATAAAATAAAATAAAAACAATTCATAAAAACGATTCAATTAATAAAACGAGCACAAATTTACATTGGCTTTCCTAATTATGTAGCTGATGAACAAAAATTAAGTGTTTAGAAAATGAATAGCAAATATACACACAATAAATAATCGAGACGCCACAGTCGAATTCCACCGAACCGCAAGGGTAACGTAACCCATACAGCATCTCTGATCTCAGCCACTAAGCCGGAAACGCCTCACACCTCCACACCTGTATATGGAATCCAACCCGTCATGAGCCAGCCTATGGCGAAACCCCAGGTCAATGTCCAGTCTTTAGAGCAAAAACTGGACTGGTTTAGAACACCGGCATAGTCCTCCCCGCTCACCCCAACTAAAAGTCACAGCATTCCTTCCATTCAAATATGCCAATATCATCGGTAATGATAAGAGTCAGGGCACATTCATTCAGCGAGTGTGCATACCCACTATTGACCAGTCCCTCAGCCAAAAGCAACACTCGATCGCGCAGGCACTAGAAGCTGACGTTGACGTTGAAACTCAACGCATAGCCACTCAAGGGATCGAACTCCGATCTGGCTCGACAGAAAAACGGACGAATCTGCATAGTAGCCAATTTTAAGAGGACCCTCAACAAGCTACTCACAAATTTAGACCCGTATCCGATGCCCACGATCGATTCTACTTTTAAAAAGATAGGCGAGAGAAACAAATACATCCCTCGATCTCCGCAGTGGATACTTTTAAATCTCTATCGACGAACGTGACCGCCACATAACTGCTTTCACCTAGAAGGGTCGATGTTATCAATATAGCCTTCGGTCTAGCTAATAAAATATTTTCTCGATACATAGCCCAGGCGTTGACTACCATCACTTCTCGGGAGAATATCTTGTCATACATTGACGACAAACACGTCTATGCCCAAATACATATAGATACCTTTCATGACTACATCACCGCGCTGAAACAGCTATTCATTGCTCTTCAAAAATTCGGACTGAAACTCAACCCCGAGAAGTGCACCTTTCTCGCTTCAGAGGCCAAATTTCTCGGTTACATTGTCGACAGCAAAAAGTTCAGACCCGACACAGAATACATTCGTGCCATTGTCGAGATGAAGTCACCCACCACAAGAAAGGAGTTGCAAAGTCTCCTAGGGCGTCTCGTCTGGATACGCAAATTTCTGGAGACTCGCCTTTACGAACGAATCAAGGTGGCCCAGCAAACGAAGCAAAAGACCCTTCGAGGTCGTATACATAGACTTCGTCATGATGCCACACTCAAAGGGCAAACGCTATATCTTAACGATTTTGGACAGCTTTAGCCGAAATCTCACAGCCATTCCCTGCACCAGAGACTATCGACGCGGCTCGCGGACTCTACCAATTCTTGCTCCGCCACCGGGAGATACCCTGTATCTTATCCTCCGACCGTGGCACCCACTTCACAAACAAAGTGTATAAGTATTTCTGCGAGATGACATCAGTCACGCTGCACCTTCACTGTCTTTGGCGTCCACAAAGTTCCGAACGACAACGAATGATACATTAAAGAACGCTCTCTATATACTCTGTGAGGAAAGGAACTGTGAATGGACCGATGTCCTCGAATCTGTTGTGCCGTCTATGAACGTCACTGCAAACAGCGCACCTGGAATTTCACCGCATTGCATCATTACTAGTCGGCATCCCAACATCGGTTTGGCCAAACTATCCAACCGGAACATTTTCAATGACGACCCTGGTATTAAAGGCATGCTGATAAACGCTTTGCTGCGACAAGTTCACCAACACGTCGCCCTAGCAAACAATGAAGCCGATCACAAAACGAACAAACAGCTGAATCGGCTCATCCATAATAATCCGATACAGGTCAGAGACAAGGTTTTACTCCACAGACCTCATTCAGCCACAGCTCACATATCATATCTACATTGGACAGATAGATACCAAGTCATCAAGACGAACGACATGGTACTCCAAATCACAAACGGTCATGGTGAAACTAATTGGGTCCATCGCGCTCACGTACGTCGACTTGTACCTCGGTCTGACTACCTTATACGAACTTTCCCCGCTCCACAGACTCCCCAAGCGACAACTAACTCAGCACCTCATTCTTCGTCTGACGACCATGACCATGTAACCAATGAGAATTCCAGATTTAACTATCTCGCACAGTGATCTGTCCCGATATTCCAAAGAAAAAATTCTAAAAGATAAACATGTCCTCTGCGGACGACTTTTACGATTCTACTTATCTCTTTCTTTCAACAAGAGACATTTACACCAAGTTACCATTTGTTGTATTTTTACGTTAATACAATTGTTTATTTCTTAAACCTCCATCATTTCTTCTTTGTTCTGCCACCATATGCATAATATGACAGTGTCGACATGCTCAAACGCATACAAATACATACATATATTTTAAACTGTCAAAAGCGGTTAAATTAGATATAATGACTGAAAATATTAGATTTTTGCAAAGATTATAGGCACTACAGAAATGTCATTTGTAATTTTTAATACAATATTAGAAAAAATATGAATCTTTGAGGTTTACTTCATCTTTTCTTTGCTAATGCAAGCAGTCAACTACAGTATATCATTTATAAAAATCAGTATATCAAAACGGAAACGAACATGAATATAATTCATTTTATCTTTGGCGATTTTTTTCTTCTCACAAGATAGTCATGGGAATAAATGTATTCATTACGAAAAAATAAACCTCGGACAGCTTTCAACATTTCAGCTTTGGGATAAGGTTATTGTTGAATTTCAAAAGGGATTTTTAATTACTAATTTCTATAACTTATTCCGACATCATTTACAACAATTGTTAAATTTACAGAACAGAAAATAATTGTTGGTCTTGCTGCATTGCAACATCCGTACTGAGATTGTAAATGCGACATAACCAGAAATCATGACGTTTGGATGTCAGACATTTTTCACATTGGGAATTGTTTCTCAGATTTATTATCTTCAGACTGTTTCGTTTCATGCAACAGTTTTTTTCCTGATCAGCTATTAAACAAGATGAAGTTATCAAAGAATTCCGCAATATCAAAATCATTCTTTTAGGATGAAGAAGAACATATTGCTGGAATATGGTGTAAGAATATCCTATAAATAATGATATTACGAATTTATATGATTATCATGTCAAAATACTGGAAATTTTGCATCCAATCAATCAGACTGCTTTTAATCTTTGAAATCAATGAAATTAAATGCATTCATTCAAAGACGCCTTCTATCAGAAAAATATTCAGTGTAGGATGTATGAAAATGGTGAGCATTTGTGTAAGAGATTAGTTTCCAGTTTAGAAACACTTGATACCTCACCAGAGTCGAAGTGCATCCAAACAATTCTGAAAAGTGCCTTTAGCTGTGCTTTTCTTGGAACCATAAAATAAAACTAATTAGTAAAATTATTCAATTTCATACAACACAAAAAATTATTAGAATTGGTTCTTTTGCAAAGTCTGATGAAGAAATAGTTATGAAATATGACAAATAATTATATATATATATATAAAAATGTACATATATATATATATATATATATATATATATATATATGCATATATATATATATATATATATATATATATGCATATAAATGTATATATATATATATATATATATATATATATATATATATATATATATATATATAACATTTATATATGTGAGAGAATGACATTTAAAATTAATTGTTCATCTCTACAAATACAAGTTTCTTTTTTTTAGTAATTTAATGAAGAATTAGAAGCCATAATATAATTTCGAGGGCCGATATTTACAATGTTGAATGATATTCGTTGACATAGCTGAGAAGCAGGAACAAAATGTGTCATGTAGTAAACTAGAATAAGAAACTTGTATATTGTTTATCATAGAGTTGTCTTCTCACACACCATACATTGTTGCTGTGTAATCTACTCATTACTACTTTTCTCTGACAGCCTTTCCACGAGAAAAAGAAATTCAGTTTTGCTCTATGAGATAAAATAATCGATTTATTCTTCTAATCTGGCTCTTTTCTATTCAGTTGGTATCCGTTAGGCGATGCGGGGGTATATTATTTGCATTTATTGGTAAATATCGATTTCATTTTCGCAAAATTACGGCCATAAGGTATATATAAACGGGCAGTGAAAAGAAATGAAACTCACTTACACATAGAGAAAATGAGATACTTGAAGAGACACCTGTTTACACATACAAATGAGAAAACATGAACACATATTAATACACAGCAGACATATGTAGTCATAAAACGAATATTTACATGCATTGTCAAATCTGAATCAATAATAATAAAATACAAAATGCTCGTAATGTGAAGTATCCAAGTATTTATTGCTAGTCGAATAAAAAATCTTTGTCCTCATACAGAAATTTAAATTAGAGTTATAATGTGTATGCGTGTCTGTGTACATGTAAAAGTATACGAGTAGATGCATGTTTTTGGATGCGTATATAATTTTATCCACTAAATTTATGTGAAAAGTTGGCACCATTACCGTTTCTTCACTTCTTCTTCATTATTGGATTAATTCGATAGATTTATCGAATTAATCCAATAATTTCAAACGCAATTGATCTTCGCACCTTATCATTTAAATCAATATATCCACTTTCATTTGAACCCATTTTATTAGATAAATATTCTTATCATTGATTGAATCTTTGTTGCTTTATACTTTTTCAAATAATTTTGGTTTCAGTGTGCGTCTTTGTTTCATGTTTTCCCTTTTAATTTCATATTTTTTACATTTTCCTTTTTGAAAAGAATACATTGCTAAGAGTCATAAGGTTTTCAGTCTTTTGAAAATATCACTAAGCTCTTTAGTTTATTACTGAATAATTTTCGAAATTAATTTCATTTTAAGTGAAAATTGTCACAAAGTTTGACTTTATATAAATATGCAATTTCACACGAACACCCATACACATACATGTTTGCGTATGTGCGTATGTTTTTGTATGTGTAGGCGTGATTCTGTAAGTTGGTTTATGTGTGCAAGTGTCATTAAAGATAAAATAATTCATCTATCGGCGGCCAATTTAAGTGTGTAAAAGTGAATATCTGTATATATGAACCCATTTAATAAAATTAAATTGAACCATAACATTTATGTTTATATATATATCGAGATTCTTTTAATCCCAATAATGATCAAATCATTTTTAAGTACACTCATACATAAAGAGAAAAACATGCAAATACATATAAACAATCTCTTTCACTGTGCGCTAGTTCACATAGATAAATGCACTATATCAGATGTGATCATACAAATCAATTTTTCACAATAAAATTAATATTTGCCAACTGAGGTTGCTAAGGTTTTGGGATATACTTATAACACTGCGCAACCCGATTTTTGTCCTTTGATAGCAACTGTTATTTCCTATTTGCTTACACCAAAAAAGTATGAAAAATGGCTAATATTTCTGCAGGATAATAATATTTCTGAAATTTACCTATTGCCATTGAGAAAACTGGCGAATATGAAATCCTCGTTCACGTAAGGTAAGAACAAAACAATATATGATTCAAAAGTGGTATTCATTTATTCTAGTGTTACACAAGAGAGATAAAAAAAAAATTAATTGTAGTTTTTCGCGATTTACGCTTATACCGTAAATTAATTTCACGAATCAACCGCCAAATATAGTCTGCCATTGTGTTTTCGTTACAAAACCCGTGTAGCGGCGTTCATAGTCCTGGTGGAAGCGCTCACCTTGCTATTCTGAGTACATCCCCATGTTATCCTTCTCTTCTCTCTCAAGATGAGCGTTAAGGATATGGACTGAGGGATATCATACAGCCCATTTTATTGTAGTCCTTCAACAAGTTCCATACAGCTTTCAGACTTGTTATAACCCTAGGAAGCCCCGAACCACTGCAACAAAACTCTTCTGCGTTGTTTTCTCCGTCCTACTGAGCTTCTTGCGAAATTCCTTACATTCTATGATCTTCTTTATTCGTGGTTCAACGAAGACATCGGCACAGACAAAAGGAAGTCGTGAAGGTACTTGACTCCTTGTCTAGAGCTGTGACAAATTGTTTCATAAATGCCTAATTTTAAGTGCAGAAAACAATACAGTGGTTCCAATTTGACATTGTTCCTAAACCTAATAAAACCACCTTGGAGACATCAGGAAAACCAACATTTTAAAGTCTCCGATAACATCCAAACCGTACAATTAATTTTGATGCCATCCGTGACGAACGACTTGTCTGCACTTGGACAACTAGAACAAAACTGAACTGTTGCCAGAAAGTTCTAGGAATTCTTGAAATTTTAAAAACTTTTCAAAAGTTCTTGAAACTTCGAGAAAGTCTAGAAAATTCTCCCTCAGTAACTCATCGTTGAATTTGTCTGGAATGTAATGGAATTAGGTTAGTTTAAAAATATACATGTTCAGATCACAAAAGCAAATATTGAAGGAAATAATAGTCAATTCATTTATTTTCTAGACAGAAGTAATTAGAAAATAATACTTACTCAACAAAGACAAAAACTTCAAAATTTTGTTACACAGTATAATTAATGATAAATATACAGTGTAACCCGGATATAAGAGAGTTGTCGGGACCGGAGAAGAAGTCTCTTACATCCGGGTTTATCTTATATCCGGGTTTGGTCTATTTTGTTTAGGTAAGTATGGCTCTAATTTGGGACCAGATAAAATATCTCTTATATCCGGGTTTCTTTTATATCCGGGTATCTTATATCCGGGTTACACTGTAATATGCTATTTTCAGCTCATAATAAATATTTTTATTAAATATAATACTATATATAACATACATGGCAGTTTGAGATTTTATTACGTAACACAACGGAATGTTCAACATTTTGAATATATATATATATATATATGTGTGTGTGTGTAATAGTTTAGTTATTGATATTTATTCTTAATTTCAGATATATAACGATGCCAGATGTTGTAAGATATAATCTCGAAAAAGACATTGCAAAATTATTGTGTGGTGGGTGTGGTGGCAATAAAAAATTGGACATTGCGAAATGGTTGAATAGAACATACAAGGAAGAAATTAAAAACACAACAACAAAAAAACTTAAGAATGCGCAAAAATGGGTTTGAGAAAAATTGAAAGAACACTAAACAAGAAAAGGAATTAATCAACAAGAAAATATTTGGAGATGCTGGTGTTATGAATGTAAACAGAAATAAACGATGCAGAATATTAATAACATTAGGAAAGCACAAAAACAAAATATCATTTTTACGTAAACATAACAAATAGAAACTTGTAAGTTGGACAACGAGGAACATGAAAATTGATTTCTCAACAGTAATTCTAACTGGTGAATGCAGAGCTAGAGGTCGACCGCACCATGGAAATAATGAACCTACAGGAGAGATGTAGTAATCTTAATAGCTAGTAGTATATGCAGTCACATTGTAAATTCGTACAAGCTGAAGATAGTGTCAAAATAAATGCAGAGAATTATTGTGAACGTTTGAACAAGACGTTTGTCGAGTCGTACATGTCACAACCAAGAAGATTCATAAAGTATATTCACAATATTCTTATGTCACAAGAGTATACTCATTCATCTTCGGCAAGCTGACTATTACACAGAAAAGGTTTCAAAGACACTAATTTTTTTAAATTAAATATATAGCGTAATATATATATATATATATATATATATATATATATATATATATATTACGTTGTATATATATGTGCATATGTATAAATATATATGTGCCAGTATAAACGAGATGTTATATTTGTGCATATGTATACACGCATCTGAGTTATTTTACTAATGCGCCGCCAACGATGCAGGTGCACTTATTTACACACTCATATTCATTCGGCCGAAACATTGTGATAAATATGTCAACAAACATGAGGATGATAGTCCGAGCAATGTAAATACTGTACATAATACCTCATCTCAGAAATATAGACAAATATTCACCTCGATACTGTGAAAAACCCCAAATTCTAGCTTTTTATTTATGCATACCTAAGTGTTTCTCTCTCTCTCTCTCTCTCTCTCTCTCTCTATATATATATATATATATATATATATATATATATATATATATATATATATGGCGCCAGTTTGTTTACATTGTGCAGATCAGTACGAAAATTTCAGTGATTACACAGATCAGTGTTGCCAACATTTTTGAAATAGAAAAAAAGTTATCTCGATAATAATTTGGCACGCAGTGTATATAATTATTTATTCGAAAATTATAACATAAATATGTTCTAAAATCACTACAAAAATAGCCATTTTGTTTCAACACTTCTGGTGTCTTATCAAGTGATGATGCTGAATGTAGAATAAAGGGTTTTAAATGTTTCAAATCAATCAAACACCCCTCGTTAAGGGAAACGCTGTTACATAAGCTGGAATGACCAATCAAAATACAAGTATACGAGAATTCAAAAAACTTGACAACGAACTGAAGTTATAATAATTATTTAATACTTTAATGTTGGGGTTTATTCTAACTAATAAATATTAAATTATACGATATAATTTGAAATTAAAAATTAAAAATTACCCATTTTAAAATTTAAATTTAATCTATATTAAGTTTAAAATTATAAAATTACTGAGAGAAAAAAAAGAAAAAATACATATGTTATTCTATTTATTTTGTTTTTATTGAAATTAAGTTGGAATAAACGTTCAGATCAAATGTTGCTCTTAACTTCATGACAACATAGATATATTTGAAGCATAAACAGGGGCAGGGGAGTATGAAATCTTGCATAAGACAATACATACGCAATCAGATTATAATACATAAAAACGCAGACGCAGATAAAAAAGCGACGAGACAGGAAATATCTCCACAACCCTTTAAAAAACACACAACATACACAATGAAAGGTACACAAAAGTGACCATACACACAGACACCGATAAAGACACGTACATACACACACATACTTTGGCAAAGAGACACCGATACGCCTACCAAGAAATATTCAAGTGTGAAAGTGTTATTAAACGATTTCTAACCACTTATTAAAATATGACTTATACGGGCAAATATACATAGATAAAAATGGTAGAATAGATAAAATTCAACATGGGCCGAACAGATTATCGTAGATTCTCCTAATAATTCCTATCACTTGTATATCCTTGTTTGAACCGGATTCTAATTCTCTGGATGGAGCGGCTTGGGGATAGTAGTCGTGGCTCATGGGGGCACAGTCATATGGGTAAGGGAACTTGGATGGGTTCCACCACGGAATATGTGATAGAGTGGCGCTATATCGAGTCTATTTTTTTACCTCTTCGTCGCCAAGGCTCGTTCGTAGAGTTGATATGACGGTTGCCTCATATCGTAATTGTTCGGGTTTCAATTCTCGGTAGAGAATGCGCACTGCTGATGAGTCCCAATCATAGGGCGAATCGGTCGTCCAGTGCTTTCTACATTCTATTGAGGTTTCTTCTAAACTCGATGAATTACATAATTATCTCAAATCCTCGTAAATATTTCTTCCACTTATATATATATATATATATATATATATATATATATGAAAAAGAAGAGAGAAACGGCAAACGTTTTTGGTTGTAATGTGGATTTTAAAAAATATTATGCTTTATTTTCCATAATTTTGCTACACGTGTTACCGGTCTGACATGGAAAATAAAGCATAATATTTAAAAAAAAAAAAAAAAAAAAACACATTACAACCAAAAACATTTGCGGTTTCTCTCTTCTTTTTAATATACACACTTTTCTCTCGTTAGAACTACTATAACCTCTTCCTTTTATTTATATATATATATATATATATATATATATATATATATATATATATATATATATATATATATATATATATATATCCACTGATGAACCTGTGGCATTTAACATATACACCCGGAACCACGCTAATAGCTTGGTAGTGAAATTTAGGTTTTCTTTGAATTGATTTTGTTAAAACCTTTCCCAGTTTGTTTGCACACAATTGTGACACAACTCCTTGGTTTTCATTATTCCGTGTACGTCCTTTAATTTTTATTTCAAATTCGACCGTTTTTGGGTGAACCACGCTAATAGAAAAATAAGACGTGGAAAAGGCCGCAACGATGAAAAAAAGTCTATTGAGAATGTAGAAATTTAAGGAATATTATCTGTAAGTCACGTGGAAACTCCGGCAAACAAGCAAAGCCATTTTCACAGCCGCAAACCACCAAACCGAAAACCACCAAAAATCGCATCCTCGTGACCATGGCTTCCGTGCGAGCTCCTTTGAAACTGCTTCCTTTAATGCCCCATTACAGGAATTTGAGGCTTCAATGGGATCGGAAGTACATGACTTTGGACATGAGTCGTGTCGAGGCCAGGGTGATTCTTGACTGACTTGACGGTTAGGCAAATGCTTGGATCTGTTTCAGGGATGAGCGTCACCAACGGTTACGACGTCAATATCAGGGTGGAGGAGTCATGTTGTGGACTGGTATCTTTGGAAACAGACGTGTTGGCTTAGTCATTTAAATATCTGGGAAATGTTTTGACAGAGGACGGCAAGTGCGACTCTGAGATCCGAAGACGTATTGGGATAGCCAAAGACGCAATCCAAAAGCTAGGAGGCGTATTGCGATACAGAAGGATTTCTTTGGTAACAAAGAAAAAGTACTGAGCTCCTTCGTGACATCTGTCCTCCTTTACGGCAGCGAATGTTGGACGGTCTCCTCAAAGCTGAAGAAGAAGAAGAAGAAGAAGGCAGCGGAGGTATGGTTCTACAGAAGGATGTTAACGATATCATGGACCGAGCGTGTGAGCAACGATGGGGTTTTGGAGAGGAGATATATACTTAACATCAGGAAGAGGCAGCTGCATTTTCTCAGACACGTAATGAGAAAGGACAGATTGGAGAATCTGAAACTCACAGGTCGAATAGAGGTGAAGCAACGCATGACATACCTAGTGGACTTAAGGATGATAGAACAGGGCTTGGGGAAAATAGCAAAGGGACAAAATATATTGAGAGCAACAAGAAATACTTATATACATTTATATTTCGACATAAAATTTATTTTAGCAAGTTTACGCATTAAATCCTCATTCTGTACATTGAAATTCAAGACAAAAGTGATTGTCAAAGGTCGAGAATTATTGCAAGTATTATTGATAGAATGGTAATAATATATGTATATTTTCTGGATAAAGATACGCAATAGCATTTATATTATAACAGAGAAAAAATATTTAGCTGTTTTACTAGTTTCATATCTCGATTCAGTTTTGGTCGCACCAGAATCACCTTCGATGAATATTTAATGTATATCATTAGGCGTTTTTATTTACAGTATTATTTTATTTTACAATATTATATGAACCATTTGATTTTATTAATATAAACAATTAAATTTTATTTTATGAATAAATAAAGAGCTTTGTTGGATTTTTATACTGAATGTACCAAGCGAAACTTCATTTAATGAATGATTACATTCGTCAATTTGCCTCCGTTTATTCAGTTTCTTTTTAATTTATTAAAAGCAGAAAAAGCACAATTGAATGCATCATTACACTTTTGATATTCGACTATTTAAGTGAATTTTATATCCGTACTTTCGTTAATGACTCAAGATTTGAATTAAAAGTGGCATAGAATCTCATAGCAGCTGAAGTTTTCTTTATTGACATTTACGATAATTTAAATAACCTCACGGTTACCGATAAAAAAAAAACCCCATGCACATTGCGTTGTAAAATCGTTGATGCGACTGTCGTTGAATTATGCGTCGATTATTCAATTCATTTAATTTTTCTAATAGTAAAATATTCCATGCAACAAACTAATTATACGCTAATACAACATAAAATACGCATTGCCATCTGATTATTATAGATTTTGTAAGAATAATCCTTTTTGCCGTGTAAATATTGCATTAACAATTTTTTCAGAATAACAATTTGTTCCCGACACAAGACCTACTATTTAACCCATAGCTGGTAGGAGATGGATTCTTATACTTCCCAAGGGTATCTGCGCGTAATTTAATGTAACGAACCTGGCTGGAATTCTAACTTGGCTCTCTCATTTCTCATATCGATCCACTACACACCCACATATCCGGAGAACTTGAAATTATAATAATTATTATTGTTTGTTCGAGAAGTTTATAATAATAATAAAGCATCTAATCTTGATCCATGCATAGAGCCTCAATACAGGAATAGTCTGTGAAGAAAATGACTTTAATTATAACAATACGTCAAACTAGTTCAATATTCAATTCTTTACAGTGAGTGCATTTGTTAATTACTGAGTAGTAGTTATAGTTGTATAGACAACAGTGGTGATATCCCGGAAGACTTAAGTAGATCCATTTTCATCGCACTGCTTCAGATGGCAGGTGCAAACAAATGTGAACTACATCGAACAATGAGCCATATAACAAAACTTATCACCGGAATTCTGATGAATAGAGGACACAGCAAAATCAAACTGGAAATAGAACAAAAGAAGTGTGGGTTTCTTAAAGAAACTGGAAAAAAGGAATGCGATATTTATGCTCAGAATGCTATCAAGAAGAGCAATACAAATACAGAAAGATGTGTACTCGTGTTTTATAGATTATATAAAAGCGTTTGATAAAATACGTCACAAAGAACTGTTGGAGCTTGGGAAGGATATTAGAAAAATCCAGAACTTATACTGGCAGTAAACCGCTTGCATAATGCTAGAAAAGGAATTCAGCGAATATACAAAAATAGAAAGCGGTGTAAGACAGGGATGGGTCTTCTCACCGGAGCCATTCAGTGAGACGATTGTGAAAAAAATAAAATTCCTACCTATTCTTGGCGGGCACAATCTTAATAAGACAGGCAGCTGACACAAAGTTGAGAGGTGACACGCAAATGAAAGTATATATACACAAACAGAAGGTTGTGAAGGAAATCGAGAAGAAAGGACAAAACATCAACTGCAAGAAGACAGAATGCAAAAGGAACAGCCCAGCATGAAAATTACAAATTGGGGATACCAAAATATAAAGATAAAGATACAAACATAATTCTCAAAAAATTTAAACTCTTATAAAAGATAATAAATGTAAGTGAGAAGAAAGAATTAACCATTAATTCTAAAAAGATATTAGTCTGTAAAAAGATGTATATAAAGATATAGGATAAAGAAATATGTCTCCCAAAAGCTAAGCAAAGTATTAAGAAACAAAAAATCTTCGTGAGAAACAAAGAAAATTGTACTGAAATGTTATGTTATATAAGTCCACCTATATGGCAGTGAATGCTAGACAATCTTCTCAGAGATGAAGAAGACACTTGAAGCAACAGAAATATGGATCTTGCACTGCTGGACGAAACCGGTCTGAACACTGAGAATTTTTCTTTTGGCTACAGGGGACACTTCCTTACAGCTGATTCCTGGCCTTGAAAACGAAACCTGACTACTTTCAAGTGGCTATGTTCGAATCGCTGTGATCAGCAGCTAGTACCACGAACAAAGCGTGCCTTTTCATTTCCCGTGTCAGATTGGAAACTGCCATGTTAATGCTCTCGATGCGTCAAATATTCGTAGACAAAATCTACCTGAAAATATCTCGGCAGTTCAATGCAAACGAATACAATTCATGAAAATTTGTTGCCTAAATTATCTCAGTACATATAATTAATCTTTTGGTCTTTTTAGGCCTTTTTACTTTATGCGCTATGACATTTCAGAACATGGTTGGTCATAACCCTCCACAACATCCTGTCATTTCTTTCTGCAAGCAACATTTGAAACTTTACCAACCATATTTTCATTCCTTTTGCTATACATTCACTCAAAATCGTTAAGAAGGTTATTCACTGCTTCCTCCTGAATCTCTTGATTTCACTGTTCTGCAGGTATTAAATTCTCCAAGTCCTTTTTCCTTATTATGTGTCTCAGAAACTTCATTTATCTGTTTTTGATTGTAACAATTTCCTTGAATTTCCTTTTTCCTAAAAAAAAACTTTCCCGTTGTTCACAGCATTTATCAGTAGAACAACCTCTCTGTCACGTTAAATCTCTTTTTCTTCTGTGAGTAGTAGAATGCTTAGCATTCACTACCATATAGACAGTTAGTTATTATATGGAAGTTCATTACACTTTTCTTTGTTTCTGAGAAAGTTTTCCTATTTTTGAATACTTTGTCTTCTGAAAGACATTTTTCGCTAATCCCCAGTGACTTATCTATCATGTTGTCTGCTAGTACACAAACCATATAGTTACATTTTTTCACCTGCTCGATTTTGAGGGCTCCAATATATAGTTAACACATTGGGCTATCTTTTTACAGATTAATGTCTTTTTAGAATTAATGGTTAATTATTTCTTCTTGCTTACATTTATTATCTTTTATTGTCTCTTAGAAATTTTCTGAGGATTGTGTTTGTATATGCTGGCGTAATCTTTTATTCCTGCCAATAATAAATCTTGGAAGTACTTTTAGTTCTCTTAAGATCTGCACGTTGTTCAGGTTAAATAAATCCGGCGAGAAAACGCATACTTATCTTCGTCCTATTTTATTTTTTGTACAATTATTGAACCCGTTCTCTATTCGCATGCAAACTCTTTGTTTCCAGTAAGATTAATTACGGATAATCCACTGTAAAGTAAGCTTTTCTCGTTTTTTAAGTAGATCTTTGTGCCACAACCAACCAAATGTACGTATAATCTATATACGTATAGGTCATTCTGCATTTATATTACGCGTTGATAGCATTTTGATGACAAATATAACAGTTTTTGTTTCTGTATCTTTTACGTAGTGATAATGTTCTTGCTCTATTTCCAGTCTAATTCATTAGAATCATGTGACCCTCCATATTGATTGTCCGATAAAGTTCGCATTGATTTGAATCTGGATTCTTTGGCAACATTATAATGGTAGATCTTCTAAGGTTTCCGGTATTTCGTCATTGTCATATATTTTATTTATCATTTCAGTAAATTTATCGATCCTAAAATCACATAAAGCTATTAGCATCCCAATTAAAATCGTGTCCTCTTTCTTCATTTCTGTTCCCCATGGCTATGTTTTCTTCCGTTTCTTATGTTTCATAAGTTTCTCTCCTTTGTTGTCATGTTGTTTCCGTTTCGTTTTTATGTGTTGTAGCATTTTTCTGTTATGAGAGTTTATGAATCATCTGTTTTCTATATTGTTGTTTTCTCTTTTTATGCTCTGTCCACATCTCGTTGAGTAATTAATCTTTTGCTTGCTTGTATTTCCAGTCAAATATTCTGTGCCATTTTTCGGCAGTAATTCCTTTCCTTAACTCAAGAATTTCATCTCCTACCACTTCCTTTACTTGTCTCTTTTCATCTTTTTTGCCATTGTCACTTATGCTCCTTTGATAGTGTACTACTTTGAGTTACTGAACTCTTAGAAGCTTTTAGAATCCATCTTAATTACATTTCCATACGTTTGTTCGCAAATTCAGTCGTTTGTTTATGCGTTATTTTAATTTTTATAATTTTATTCTTAGTTTGTATATGACTGGTTAGCTGATCATCTCCAGAGCTGGCACTTTGGTATGTTTTAGAAAGTAAAAAAATGTTGTCTAAATAAAACTTCCGATCCTCTAACATTTAACATTTGAAGAAATTTCACTTGTGTGTACTTCAATTCGACGGATTAATGAAACATAATTTTGTTTGCTATATAGGAAATATTTAATCATCGTTCATAATGAAGCTCATCTATTCAGGTCGTGTAATTTTGGGTCTCTGAAGCGTTATCACAAATTGATCCACCTTTCAGAACAAAGGAACAAAACTTATAGAATCCTTCTTATATTGTATATTCTAACTTTACAACACCCCTACTAAAACAGATGTAGAGATCTTAGTTTTTGTTTTTCAGTTTTGTTGTAACTGGCTACGCAATGAATTTTTATAATACTTTGAATTTCCAAATATCAATGTTACTTCCAACGATATTGTGATATCAGATATCTAAATTGAAACATTAAACTAGCGTGTGCTGATAGGTTCTCGTACCGAACAATACTTCCAAGATAAATATGATGCTTGGTCAGATTTTGGAAAGTAATTTTGACGAGAAACTTTCATCATGATCACTTAGCATCCGTTACTGCTGATACTACGATGAATATAACTGCTTCCTGAGCATTTGGTAAATACTTGACTTGTAAATTATTAGAACAAAATAGTACAAGATATGTGCAGATGATAAAAACAAAAACTCTAGATATTCTAGATTTTTAGAATGAATTGAGACTTTGTAAATTTACGAGGATTATAGATTAATATTTTTCAACCGGAAAAATACAAAATTCCAATAGGATATGTAAAAGGAAGATTTTCACATTTCCATCGAAGGAGCAGATTTCTGTTGAAAATATGAATGCGTTTTCTCTATAAAATTGAAGAAAAGCATGAATTGTTTTTCTTTAAGGCAGAGATATTGAATGTGCAAGACAAGAGAACTTGAAAAATATTAGTTTAGGTTCACAATTTATTGCCATTATTCAGACAAGTTATAAACTGTATTCAACTGGGTATATTCTTTTTATTCTCACATTTCAAATATGTTAAATTAATTTCAACAATCATAATCAATGATGACAAAATTATCACTTTCATCCTGTTCATCCAGATATTTTCATTTCATTCTTTTAATGTTGATTAGTTCGTTCAAGTCTTTTATCCATCTTAATATTCCGGATATATCTAATTTATTTTTTATTAAATATTAATTCCTGTAATTCATATATTTTTTCTCAATCCTTAAAATGCAAGGTATGACTTATTTCTAAATATTTCTCGTTTTCAGATGGCATTATTATGTAGACACAGAAGGAAAACTACAAAACCTCTTAGACAATTATACTAAAGGACACCGAGAAGAAAGGAATAACCATCAGCTATAAGACAGAGTGTATAATTGTCAATAAATGTAAAAGCGCAAAATGTGAACTACATTGGAATGTATTAAAAAGTTTAAATATTTGGGAAGTGTTTTAACAGAGGATGGAAAATGTGGCACGGAAATTTGGCTAAGGTTAACTACTCCAAGTCGGAATTTATAGAGATGACGGCCTAATCATTGTCCCAAATAGCAATGGCCCCTTGACTTCTAGCTTACATAAGAAGATAATTAGGGCCTTCAAATACTTAGGCCTTAAAATTGAAATATCTTCCAACATGAAAATAGTCAACTTTTTGGATATTACACTAAATCTATCTAATGATACCTTTAAACCCTTCCATAAAGTTGATCAAACACCCCTATATATCAACGTCCACTCTAACCACCCTAAATATGTGATAGACCACATCCCTAAAACTGTGAATACTAGAATAAATAAGCTATCTTCTAGCCAAAGAGTCTTTAATGATAATAAATTTATATACAATCAGGCCCTCAAAAATAGTGGTTTTAGACAGGAATTAAACTATAACGGAGAACTTGTAAATCCGAACATTAACAGATCTAAAAATAGAAAGAGGAAGGTAATATGGTTCAACCCACCATATTGCAAGCTCTCTAATATTGATATAGGAAGTTTTTTTCTGAAATTAATTGATAAACATTTTCACAGTAAACATCCATTAAGTAAAATTTTCAATAGGAAGACTCTGAAAATTAGTTACTCATGCGTTAGAAATATGGAGAAAATCATATCTTCCCATAATTGCAGAATACTTAGAAACTACCATTGTAATGTGACTCAATCAAGTAACCCTACCTGCAATTGTAGGAATAAAGATCATTGCCCAATCGGGGGTAAATGTAACTACAAAAATGTAATATACGAGGCAACTATCTTTCCCGAGGAAAATATAAACGAGAAAAAAAGATATATAGGTATATCCGCCGGTAATTGGAAGCAGCGTCTATACAACCATAGACACTCTTTTAGATATAGATGCCTTAGAAGTCAAACTTCCTTATCCAAACACTACTGGGATCTGGTGGATAAGGGGTTAACCCCACTTTTGAAATGGAGATACCTATCAAGAGCCAAAACACCTAATAACTTCCGCGATCGGTGTGATCTGTGCTTGGCGGAAAAAAATTTTATTATCAAAGATAAAAATCAAGATGAACTGTTGAATCTTCGTAATGAGATATTTTCTAAATGTAGACATAAGAAAAGATTCAAAAAATAAACACCGTTTTGTAACTTTCTGTCACTTATGTCAGTTCCATCTTGGTTCAAAACATCGGGCATGACATTTTAACGGAATGACTATTATGTTTATTTTGTTTATCTCTATATAGATCATTGTGTATGTTTTTGTGATGCGCTATGGGCTTTTTTTTTTTTTTTTTTTTTTTACGCCCAAATTGTTGAAATTTTACTTATTTAGTTCTTAAATTCTAATTTATATGTATGTATTTGTACGTATTTGTATGTATGTGGGTATATGCGTATATATAAATTGTTGAAATTTTACTTATTTAGTTCTTAAATTCTAATTTATATGTATGTATTTGTATGTATGTGGGTATATATATATATATATATATATATATATATATATGTGTGTGTGTGTGTGTGTGTGTATGTGTGTGTATATGCATGTATGTGTATGTATGTATGTATGTACTTGGCTACGGGTATATGTAGGTATATATTTAGGGGTGTGTGTATTGGTATATATATGTATGTATATGTATGGATATGTGTGTGTATGTGTATATATTCATGTATACGTATGTGGGTGTAGGTATATATAGAAGGATATATATGCAGGGATGTGTGTATATGTATATATATATATGTATATGTATGTATGTATATGTATGTGTGTGGGTGTGCGTATGTTTTGGTATATATGTACCCATATATTTGTATGTGTATGTATGTATGTGTATATATATGTGTGTATGTGGGTATAGATGTGCGTGTATATGTGTATGTATGTATAGCTAGACGGATAGATACAGGGATACATTGTTTTTTTGTTTAATTGTATAGAAATGTAAGGTTTTAGGTATATATGTTTATGCGCATGTATGCGTATGTTCATATGTACAAGTGTGTGTAAATGTGTAAGGAGTGGATGCCTATGGATGTATGTGTGTATATGTAGGTATATGTGTGTACATTTTTGTATGTATATATATATATATATGTGTGTGTATATATATCTGTTTTTTGTATGTGTGTGTATGTATATATGTGTATGTGGGTGCATGTGTATTTATGTATATGTATGTGGAAAGTGTGTGTATAGGGTATAGGTGGATATACGTGTATATATATGGGCGTATGTATATATATGTATATGTATGTGTATGTGTGTATGTATTTATATGTGTATGTGTGTGTACTTGTATATGTATGTGTGTATGTATATATATATATATAAGTATGTATGTGTGTGTGTGTAGTATATACATGTATGTATGCGTGTAGATGTTTGTGTATACGTATGTGTGTGTGTGTATATATATATGTGTGTGTGTGTCTATGTATATATGTATATATATGGATGTATGTGTGTGTGTGTGCATGTATATGTATGTATGTATATGTGTATATATATATATATATTTATATATATGTATGTATGTATATGTATGTGTGTATGTATATATATATATATATATGGAGGTGTGTGTGTATGTGTATGTGTGTATATATGTAGGTGTAATTATTTGTTTATCATATGCGCGGTAATTATTAGAAAGCGCTTAGTATCAGAGATATTGAATCAGATATATGTATATGTGTGTGTGTATGTACATGTATGTGTGTATGTATGTGTGAATATGTGGATATATGTGTATGTGTACATGGATATATGTATGTGTGTATGTAGGTACACGGCGATGTGTATGTATATACGTGTATAAGTTATTGTGTATGTGTGGTTTTGCATGCGTTTTGAACATAAAAATATAGGTCCTCGCCAGATTAGATAATCGTCATATTTATTGTTTATAATATTTGATTTGTAACCTGCAGTCGATATTATTTTTGTCAAATTTTCTCAATTACACAGCGTCCCTTGCAATTTTAATTTCACTCGCCCCATCTTTCTTCCCCACCACTTCTTTCCTTACCTCTCCCTCCTTCTTTAAGATTTGATCGGCCATGGTGTGCGTATGTCACCCCTAAGTGTATCCTTATTGTTTTAGACATCCGACAACAGTCATTTTCCCCCTTCCACTCACACCTAGTTTTAAATAAAACTCTCTCTGTTAAACCCCTCTCTTATAAACTAACATTCGTCCCACACTCTCATAATTACACTCTCTCTAAATTCTATTTTTATTTCCGGAGTAGGTTTTTTTCTGTTTTCTTTTTGAATTTGTAGGTTTGATGAATTGGATCGTATTTACGATTCCAATGGAATAAATTATGACCATGGAATATTAGTGTTTAAGTTGGTATTTATACTGATAACACAATTATACTGATTTACTCCCGCTGTCTGATCGGTTCAATAAAGGCAAATTAACAGCTGATCTAAAAAATGATCTACAATCTGTTGTTAACTGGGCCAAGAAATGGCTTGTTAATTTTAATATCTCCAAAACTAAACTGATCTATTTTAATCATTTTATCTTCCATCAGCATAGTTGATGCTAATCTAATGTTTTCCGCTGACATGAATATTATAGATTATATTGAAGCACTTGCTAGGTATCGTGGTAGTCAATTTTTCTCACTAGAATATATATATTTATAAGTCCACTATTCGTTCATGCATTGAATATTGCTGCCACATCTAATCTGCTGTGTATTTCGAGATTCTGGATAAAATACAAATTAGAATATGCAGTGTTATTGGTCCTAGCATATCACCGCTACTTCAGTCACTTTCTCACCATCATAATGTACCTTGCCTATACTCTTTTTCATAAATACTTTCAAACTTCAAGGCTACAGGACGAATATTTGATTTAATCCAATCATTCCTCTCAAACCGTGAAATGAAGATCGTTCTGAACGGACTGGCTTTCAGATCCTTTCACAGGAACACAGGTGACTTCAAGGTTCTATTCTAGGCCCTACACTGTTTCTGATCTTCATCAATGACTTTCCTGATGTCATCACTTCCCAAGTAGGCATTTACTCCTGTCTCAATAGAAAATGCGTCAGAGCTGACAAAGTTAACCTGGCCGCTGCTCTTGAAAAAGACCTCCATTTAGTGACTAACTTGGACAGGAAACAAGTGTTGAATTTTAATGCCGCTAAAACTTAACTGCTCTCACTTAATCACCATAGAGAAATTTCCCTGTCCGCCATCAGCATGGCTGATGCTCGACTTCAGGAGAGCGTCTCACTGCGCCTTCTTGGCCTCACGTTTTCAACTTACTGGAAGTGAAACAACTACATTGAATCGATAGCTGCATCTACTGCAAGGGATTTGGTTCATTGTATCGAGCCAGAAGGTTTTTCGCGTGAGCGTTCATTGTGAAAACTACCATTCCTCCGTGCATTGAATACTGTTGCCATATCTGTTCTGGTGCCCCTGCTATACATTTAAAGGTTCTTGACAAATTCCAAAGAAGCGGCTGCACTGCAATCGATCCTGATTTGGCATCTCGGCTTCAGTCACTTTCTCACAGACGTGATATTGGCATCCCTCTGTCTTTTCTATAAATATTTTCATGGCAACAGCTCTGACGAACGCACTTCCGCTTACTTGCTTCCTTGATAGCTACAATCTTCTAAAATTTAAATACAACGTCAATCTTATATTGTCTTGAATTCCGCTCATCTTTTATCCTTTCCTCAATCCCTCATACCCAGTCTTTTCCCTCATTTTCACTCTCTGTAACCCCACTACGTACTACTGGCACTCCCGCCTTGCTTGGAGTAAAAGAAAAAAATGATAATTGTTCTGGTAAGCTTTCCTCTTTGGTACCTAGAATTCGTGAATTTAAGTGAAGTACTAGATTTAACAGTTGAAATGGTTAGATGTCACCGTAAGTTCTACGCTGTTTCTTCTCACGCACTTCTGACTTGTGGAACTCTCCTCTAGCTTCTTTCTTTCCAGTCCACTTTGATCTTAAAAAATTTAGATGAAAAACAATCATTATTTTTTGTCTTCTTAATTCCTGTTCTTTTATTGTTCTCACTCCTTAATAACGTTTTCCTTTTTCTCATATTCACTCCAATTAATTCTTTCTAATATCGTTTTACTTATTTTACCTAGTTCGCTTTTGGCTGGGTTTACGAGTCTGCATGCATGGTTGTTTTTGAAATTTTCTTTGTGATCTTTTAGTGTGATAAAGGCTTGCGCCTTGCTGATGCAACTTATTCTGTCATCTAGGTCTTATTTTTTGGCGATTGCTTTAGCTTCCTTATTGATATCGTGTTCTATTGCTTTTAGTACTTTTTTATGTTTTGGTTATGCTGTTCTTGAGTATTGCGCGTCGGAGGGCTTAGTTAAATGAATAATAAATTAATCTAAATTAATCCAAATAAATAAACTAACAAACCGATCCCGATAAGTTAACCGTTAGAAAAAACAAATAAATAAATGAAGTAATAAACAAATTAAAAACTACTCACGCCAAAATAATAGTTAGAATAAACTACAGCAATCAACCCCAAAATTGAATAAATAGATTTAATTATCTTCCCAAACCAAAACAAAACTATTAAATAAGCGATATAAACAAATTTGTCTACGTTAATAAGACACCAATTAAAATAAAATAAATAAATGTAAAAGACAAGAAATAAAAATAGAAAATAAAAAATAAAAATAAATAAAAAGAAGCAGAATAATTTAACCCAATAAATAAACAAATAAACGACAATGCACCACTGACCCGTATATATAAATAGCCGAGAAAAAAAAAATCAACAATCGTGGCCTGACGATTGCGTCCAGCATGAAACAGCCTGTCACCTTTAAGTCTTGACTTCAATGTTCCCTTTTATATTTACACACGCTCTATTTCTGATATTGAGCACTTTATCCGATAAATATGGAACACCTTAAGAGTATATTTCTTCATATATATATATATATATATATATATATATATATATATATATATATATATATATATAGTCTTTATGACTGAATTACTTAAATTCTAAATCCTGTATAACAATTGTCATGGAAAATGAGTCATGTATAACCATTAAATAAAGCACAAGCTTTACACTTTACACATAAATTTAATTTCTGAACAATGTTCTATTTCTAGAAAAAATTATTCAAACGATTTTATTACACAGCAACTATATATTTTATATATAAAAAAAAAAAAATTAGACACAGAATAATTTTTGTTTCATAGCTGAATATTCTGGTTTCTTGAAATATATCTCAAAAAAAGTAGATTAATTAGTCTTTAAACTATTTTCCAAATCAACTCGAGGGAAAATTACAGAATCATTAACAAAAAATTCAATTCGTAATTACTCCTTTAAGTACGGTCTGGAGTCTTTGAGTCAGATATTTCACTAATGAAGACCAATATTTCCGCTAGTAATAAGAAGTCCTTTCCATCCTAGCTCTATGATAATTTGCTGCATCCCATTTCCAAATATGAATCGAATATTGACACACAGCAAATTCTCAAGTTGAATTTCTTGCCCAAGAAAATGCCGATTCTAGTTCATTGATAATTCATTGAGATTCTAGATCGTTTTTCTATAATTAATACAGTGACCGTTTTATCCTAAAGTTATTTCTAGAAATGACATAAATTTGTTTCAATATTGATTTATATTTATCTTCATAACTTCATATAGGACTTATTTTCTAACATTCTGATGGTGCAATATGTGCATGCCAGTGGGTAGTAGATATTCAGATAAAAATTTCAAAATCTTTCACAAATTCGTGAAGTACTAACACATTTGCCAGTGCACTGTATCTGGCCTTTAGACCTTAACACATACTACGATAAGTTTTATATGCTGAAAGAGTCTAGTACAAGCAGGTCTCATAGCACGGAGATACACATGTGTTCATTTATTGTCGCTTGAGAGAGAAAGAGATCAGATTGGATTTCGAAAGACTTGATGTTAATTTCGGAGAATTGCTACACGAGTTTGAAGCGACGTGTTCATGGTGTTTCGATTCAGACAATAGTTGTGAAATGCACATTCCTAGACACATAGACCAGGTTCTAGTCAGGAACATGGTACAGACGCTTGCCAAGACCGAAAAAATTTCCTACCACTTACGCCACAATACCGCTATAACACGTCAACAATCATGTCCCGAGCAGTTCCCTGGAGGGTCCAAATTTTTTTTTAATATGTGTTTTGGTTATATAGTTTAGCCAATTTCATTTAGTTTCTTTTTCTCTTTGCTTATATTTTATCACTTTTTATTAAGTATCCCACGTTGTGATAACAGAATAATTAGAGTTGAATTTGAAATAATTATTGTATTGGAGAAGCTTTCAATATATTTTTCTTCTTATGAATATTGAGGGCTACAAATTCTGGGAGCTCTTAAATAAAATCCGATAATTATTCCGGGGTTATTTTGTTGTTATGGCGAGAATAGAAATGCATTGAAAATACTTTTAAACTCCTCTAATATCTTAATTATTTCCTATTCAACGCAAAACAAACGGCTCGCAAAATATTTAAAAATAGAATAGTGGACCATTATAATAATCCCCATGAATCAACATATATTATTCTAGCCACCAACTCTGACGCAACTACAGTTGAAAAGAATGTATCTAATTTATACTAAAATTAAAGTTAGATGTTGCAAATACTTAGTTGCTCACCGAAATGAGTCTGATTATAATTTCGATTTAAAAAATACTATTTTACATAAAAGAGAAAGCAAATTGCTAATACTACAGTATATAGAAAGTGCTTTAATCTGTAGACCATCCACAATGAATTTGTGCCCATGTTCTTTCACCTTTGTTAGCAGATATTGTATTATCGCAATATGGGATACTTAATAGCATATATGCTAAAAACATAAAAAAGAGAGAACCTAAATGAAATTAGCAAGTCTATATACCCAAACACATATAAAAAAAATAAAAAATAAAAATAATAGATTAAAATTTCAGTGTATCCCCCACTACCACCACACACATATTAAATTAAATCAACGTTAACATCACTTTAGTTCCATGAAGTCCAACGGACGAAATGCGTCACGCGAAAAAGATTCCTCTTTGTCCTTTATTTTCCTAAAAACAAATAAGTATATGTACGTATACATCTTTGTATGATGTGTCATATGGGTTTATTTGAGTATGTCTGTGTGTAATCTATTTGTATTTACCTTATCTGCATAGTGACCTCCCTATATAACTACATGCTTTCATTCGCATATATCGCTGTGTGCTTTTGTGTGAACGTGCTACTTATGCGCGTCTTATATTTTAATAGAAATATTAAAAAGATGATTATGTAGATATAAATAAGATGGCTAATTACTAAACACGTTGTGACATAAGGCCTAAAGAGTGTGTGGTTCAGAGTGAGACGTGTTTATAAACTTCGATCTACATTTGGTGTCAAAATTTATTGCTTACTATTATATTTTTCAAACGTTTTCCCATTGTCTTTAAATAAATTTTTCCAGTTATTGTTTTTCTCGTCTTTCACAGATTCTATCTTTAAACAAATTTTTACATATATTTAAAGTGCACATTGGCGATGTTTTCATCTTTTTACATATATTTAAAGTGCACATTGGCGATGTTTTCATCTTTTTACATATATTTAAAGTGCACATTGGCGATGTTTTCATCTTTTTACATATATTTAAAGTGCACATTGGCGATGTTTCCATCTTTTTACATATATTTAAAGTGCACATTGGCGATGTTTTCTGTATGTGAATGTGACTTAAAATATTTTTTAGCTGTTCATTTAATTATTAATATTCTATTCTTAACGATAATTTGTAAAAAAAAAAAAAAAAAGCCTGCTTAACTACATAGAATTAGAAGAACAATCGTTATAGAGCCCAATATCCTAAGAAGAGCAAGGTATTATCTAATTGTTATTTTCCACAACACAGATAATGGATAATTTTAAGGAAGAATTTCATAAAATAAGAAACAAAGTAAAAAGTAAGAAAAATAATATCCATAGTAATATTTAGAAGACAAGATAAAAGGAGACAGAAAACGAGAGACAACAAAGAAAAAAACAAGATAAAATGAAGTGAATATCTAAAAATAGCACAGAAAAAGAAAAAAGAAATAATTTAAGGACAAATTTCAAGAAACAAAAAGCAGCATAAAAACTAAGTGAACACCAGATTTTCAACTGATGAAAAATATAAAAAAGAACAAAAGAAAATGACAGAAAAAAACGATATCGACATTGATGGTGTCAGCAACGTTCTTTTTTTCAATCTTTAAGGCAATCGATCGCCACCTATTGTCTCAAATTTTGCGTGTCAGCTGCATTGAAGGTTGCGGTGACACAGCTTTTCGAAATTGTGAAACAGAAAATGGAAAATGAGACAGGTTGTACAGATAACAAAATTTTTCATAGCCAGACATGTCTATTGACAGTCAGCCCGATTCTAAGAAATGGAAGAGCTTGTCGAGCATTTTATTCTGTTACAATATCAATAACCCCACTATTTTCAAAAATAAAGCTATTTCGAAATATAGCAGCTTCAGTCTGAACAAGAATTCCTGGCACATCAGGTAAAATGGCTGTTTCTTAAAATAATCAGTCTGAAATGAATATGGCTGACTCTTTCAATCAACTGGATATGTCTATGTGCTCATCTCGTAAGTTGTTGATTGCACATTATATTCTTACTGCATTCGCCAAATACCGTTTACTGCAGTAGAATTAGCATTATCTTAATCTCTGGCTTACTTGCGATCATTTACCCGTTGTGTACATTTGATACATGTTAAAGAAATGTATTTTCAAATTTCTTCTTCTCACTCATATAGATGTACTTATTAATAATATACAATTATTATGTCTATTACAGTGTTATCATCTCTTCCAAAATTGTTTGTGGTGCCTTTAAAAAACAAGAACATCATTACAGCTTTGCACACCACTGGCTTTACGGCCATAGCTTATTGCACATTCACACAGAAACATTTATTAGCACGTGTATACAAATTGAAGTGTATCATATGTTTCGACATGTGTAATTTCATTCCTTGATAATCATTAGAAATTGATGGATTTTTAATAAATCCCCATATCATCACCATACATTTGTGGTGACAGTTTGTATTCGTCTAAGTAGAATATAACCTGACAACTATATATATATATATATATATATATATATATATATATATATATATATATATATATATACATATATATATATATATATATATATATATATATATATATATGCAGCACATCTTTATTCAAGCATATGTCTGTTAATTTTATTTTAATCCTTTCAAATTTACGGATCAATTTCTTAGTGCTGTTACAAAACTGAGTTAGAAAGACGCCGTAATCATGTGCAATAACTGTTCTCCGTCAACTAATGTTTTGCAAAAGACGAACATCGTATATCAATTTAAATGTCCTTTGGAATATTGTATCTCTGACAAAAACCTCAATGTTGGTTTCACGACAACAACATTATCGAGGAGGCTTACATTGCACGGCAGATTCAAGTTCTATTGCTCAACATTTAAAATAACATTCCTGCCCACATTCACGTTTTAGTGGATATTAATTGACAATACAAGTATACTCAAACATGAAAATAAAAAAAACAAAAAATTCAAATTCTCGAAGCGCTTTACATAAAAAACGAAACCAACATTAAATAAAATTATTTATGAGTATAGAAACAATGTCTTAAAATGTCTATAAAATTTGGGATGCTCAAATTCTAAAAAAAATTTTTTTTAAATATTAAGGAATTGCAGCTTGTTTAAAACATTAACAATAAAAAAAATTTAAACTAAATTATCTCCCTTACATATTCTTGATGTAAATTGACTATTACGGAACACGTTTCAGGAGCATTTACAAAAAAAATCATAACTATTAATTACATTTATTTTTGTCTTACCAATGTGACACCTACTGGGTTGACTCTTAGTCACTGCTACCAATATGTGACCCGGTCGATCGGCGGTCGTCGCTACCCGGCGTGATCCTTTGGTCAGGGTAGGAAATGGGATGATCGGTCGATTCTAACGGCATAAATACGTAACGGCTTCACACCAGATGCAACCGGTTCGACACCAGCTCCGTCGATCTCAGCTCGTTTCCAATGACTGGTTACCGAAGTAACTACTTCGATCTCAAGTCTAAACTACCCCCGTTGTGATTTTGATCTTAGCTTGACGAGTTCAATCAGACAATGGCCGTTGTGCAAGGTGAGTCTAAACTGGAGGTGACGTCACACAAGCAAAAAGAAATGAATGAAAACCAAAAAGGCTCGGGTATTTTTAAAGAAAACAAAACAACTTTTATCAATCTGTTATATACAGGGGTGTGTTTTCTTCCCAACCCGTTTCTTCTGAGAGTGACACTATTATACTTCTAGGCAAGTTCTGGTCTTCTAAGTCAACTGGTTTAGGTTTTAGGCGCTGGCTTAGCTTCGTTTGTCAGTATAACTTGCTGTTTGTAGAAAGGCGAAGTCGGGGGTTCTCACATCGATAGGAATCATGGAATCTCTCAGTCAGCTCTGAGCGGCAACTCTCTAACTAGCTGACTGACTTGCGAACTGCCCGAGGGCGTTCGCTTATATGGACTTCAACCAAAACACAGTGCGGGGTTAGACGCAGCCTGTGGTTTTCGGTGAATACCAGATTTCCGACGTGGGTCCTGGCCAGGAAAATTAATCACTTCCCATTTTTGGAAAATTTTTCAATAAAGTCACTAAAACACAAGCGGTTACAGGGTGTGGAAGAATTAGGAACAGAAACATTATTAATGAGCGGAAAGAGTAAACAGGAGAAGAGTAGTAACGATTGACATTGCCTTTAAATTTTTGCGGATTAAAGTTTGCTGAAATGCATCAAGCCGGAAAGGAGTTTCACAAGCGAGTAGTGCGAGAAAATAAACTGTCAGCATAAAAGTTACGGCTACATCGAGCCAGCTCAAGTGTAAATTAACAAGATCTTGACGGCAATCTAGAACTGCGATTAAATTTTTTAAAACTCTAGATACCATAGTGAAGAGCTCATCCGAACAATTACGATGAAAGTATTTATAGAAAAGACACAGAGAGGCAACCCTACGTCAGTGGGAAAAGCGACTGAAGCTGAGTATATATATATATATATATATATATATATATATATATATATATACACCTACCTAGGCATGTATATATATATATATATATATATATATATATATATATATATATATATATATTAGAGCATTTTTGTATACTTGTACATACATTTACGCATACATATGCCCACTTATATATATCTGTGCAAACCTATATACACACCCACGCATATACACATGATATAACCCCTTCATTTTGTATACTTGTAAACATATATACATACATACAACTATTTTTCATATACACACATATATGCACCCCCTCATATAACCGTACACATACACACGCACGCACACACATATATATATATACATTTACATATATGAGAACCATTTTTGTATACTTGTATATACATGTACACATATGCATACCCACTCATATATATCTATGCATACATATACACGCACGCAGGCACGCGCATGTACACATTATAGAGTTTTTTATGTATACTTATACATGTGTCCCGTTATATATATCCGTGGACACACACAAATTCACATACATACATACATACATACATACATACATACATACATACATACATACATACACAGATAATATATATATCAGAGTCAACTGTTTTTCTCTGTTATTATGGGTCACATTGGGATGCCTAGTTTGTTTGTTTTGTTCATTTACGCATACAAAGACACACGCACGCATATACACATATGTACTATACATATTAGTGCCGTTAGAGGCCACTGGTTTTAAATCAACCGACTGCAAGTAGATCTTTGCTTTTTTTCTCTCTACCAGCTTGTATATAGCAGTGTGCTATTATTATTTTTGCGATGCTCGTTGACATAACGTATGGTCCTGGTCTTATTATTTACTGTTGAGAGCTGCGAGATTAGCGAACTCTCAATGCATTTCCTTCTCAGTGAATCCTGTTCCCTTCAGATCAGACTGGCATTTTCTAAGTCAAAACTGTGCTCAGATGTGAATTACGTTGAATCACCAGTGCGTTTAGATTGTTATTATGCAAAATATCTCTACAGTGTTCATATAATCTTTTTAAGGTTTCTGAATGTTTCGCCGATGTATATAAATGGGCATTTTGTGCAGCCTATTTTGTATATTCCTGTCTCTATTCTGTTGTTGGTTTCATCTTGTTTGGTGTTAACCATATCTCTTATTGTATTAGAGGTAACTAATTCGAGTATTGGAGGAGTTTGAAGTTGTTTACGATGTATTTCACTTCTTAAAGTAGGAATTAAAATACATATCAGGCAAAATATTTCTCATATGTATTTTAAAGTATACATATGTGTGTGTATGTGTTAAAAAAGAGAAGAATGTGAATTTAGTAATATTCATTCTATAAGGTTTTAAATGTTTTTTAAAAAATTAATACTGATATACAGAAATTAGTTTTTTTCCTGATAATATTAGGTTAGTGCAAAAATAATGACGTAATAATGTCGTTTTTTGACGTTAAAAAATACGTCCAAAAACGACATTATTACGTCATTATTTTTGCACCAACCTAATAAAATTAAAACAAAATTTTACATGCAACAAAAATATTTATTAGTCAAGTAGATAATCTCCATTATTCTTAACAACTGTTTCTTATCGGGGTTTTTTGTGTTTTTTTTGGGGGGGTTGTTTTTTGTTTTTTTTAAGAATATTGTGAGGTAGTTTTCGATTGACTGCAAAAAGTCAAAGTTTTTGTCATTTAAATTTTTCTGTAGAGACCGGTACAAGGAGCCAAGTCAGGAAAATGCGTTGGGTGCATTTCAACTCTTCTACAGGATCTGTTTCGCAATATGCGCTCTTGCGTTGTCATAGGGGAAAATGACACCTTTTCGATTTGCCAAAATCGACTGTTTTTCTTGAGTAGGTGCATCAGGATTGGTCACAATACTTTTTTTTTTTTCTTTTTTTTTTTTACAATAAACACCTTGTACATGGTCCGGGTAGAGGGTTAGTTTATATGGATAGGAGAGGAAGATAACGGTTAAATCTAGACTTGAACAGGTTAAGATTATGATGATCGTGGAAAAATCCTCTTGGGAGTTTGTTCCACATGGCAGTAGGTCACGAGAAGAAGCTAATGGAATACAGAGGGAATGTGGGTGGTT
Organism: Acanthosepion lycidas; assembly: GCA_963932145.1. NCBI lineage: Eukaryota > Metazoa > Mollusca > Cephalopoda > Sepiida > Sepiidae > Acanthosepion > Acanthosepion lycidas. The sequence goes on along the minus strand of OZ010585.1, from coordinate 77,764,803 downwards.
TGCTACTATGTAAGTGGCGTGGCGGGTCCTAGCCGTGAAGGTTAGACCTGACGGAACCAAGGAATGCAGTTCGTACGAGAATTTTCCATTGTAGTAGCGATAGTGACGGTGAAAGGCTCACCTCATCCCGCCTGTGAGAGAGAGGTTGAAGGGAGGAAAATAATTCTTCTCCAACAAGGATGTGGAGACGCTTTTGAACTTTATCAAGACTGAAAATTGATGACTGGCCAGTTCCCAGCCAAATATGGCAACCGTACTCCATTTTCGGCCTGATCTAGCTCTTATAAAGATGGAGAATACATGAAGAGTCAGCTATTCTCTAGAGCAGTACAGGGAGCCGATCATTTTGCCTGCATCTTTAACGATGGATCGCATAAAGAAGTTTCACTTGAAGTTGGGTGTAAGTTTGAAGCCCAATATTCTCTCAAGGCACGGTGCCTCCTCAAGGGGACATCCGTTCACCATTACTTGCAGTAGTTCGGGGCCTGATTTTTTTTAAATATAAAATATTTTTAGAAAATAAAAATGTCGTTATTTTATGCGTAGCTATCTTTTTATCTTTCCCTTTTTAAATGCTGATATTTCTTTTCTCCTTTTCATATATCTATTATAATAAATGCATAAAATGATGGGAATAAACATAGCCGATCTGTTTCATGTGGCTTCAGAGGAAAATTATCAACAAACAAGGATTGTTTTTGGCTCAATACTATGATTGAACATATATAAAAATATTTGTTTAAGATATTGATTACTAAATGAAGTCTATTTGTACAGAAGTCAACACGTCCAAATTACAAAGTGAATGATGCAGAACTGAGTATTGAGGAGGAATTAATATATATGAAGAAAATCCGGTGATACGAGATTATGGAAAGTTTTCATTTTTCATCTTTTGCACAATATTCCTGAGAAGTTTTGAAAAAAAAGAAACAAGTCGAAGATATTCGTTAAGAAGTTTTTATTTGAACTGGAATTTGAGAAATTAAATAACATTTTATTGTTAGAGAAACCTTGCAAAAGACTACTTAAGGAAAAACTGTTCTGACACTACTGAACCGTCATACACGATTCGATAAGCCGAAAAATATTATTCAAATTTTTTATTTATTTTTTTTATAAATTTATCCAATCTTGTGCTTTTTGCCCAGAACAATAGAATCAACGATTTATCGGTATTATGACAAAGTCTAATATTTCATCAACTCCCTTTAAGAATCTGCATATATGCGAAATCAACTGAAGAAACATTATATCATAATAGCGTTTTGTTGTGTAATCAGAATCGACATTTTCCACAATATAATTTGAAATAGAAATTTAGGTTATTCCACCAGTGGCATTTTGTAGGTAGATAATAAGTTGCTGGTCAGGCACTCACTGCATATAACAACATTTTCTTTAATTTTGGGCATTATCAGGGATCTTTTCTGATTACTAACTTTTGTTATATATACATGTCTCAAGCAAGAATGATAAAATTTCAATATATCTCGAATAATAAATATGTAAATGAATATTGATAATAAAGTTTTTATGTACTAAAAATTAGAGTGAGATAAATAATAAAATAAGGATTTAAGAAGAAAAATTATATGTCAAGTATGCATTTGTATATAAGTATATTACGTGCGTATATGTGTGTGTTTATAGCAATAGGATCGGAAAGGTGTGTATGTGTGCGTGTGAGTGAGTGAAAATGAAAGAGAAGGCATTTGGCTTTTTATTAAAATTCCCCAGTCTCTCTTTTTCAGTCGTTGTCTTCATCAAAGTTACCATCGACTTCATGACTATTAGTAACATCAGTAAAAATGGTAGCAGTAGGATTAGAAAGTAACTTCACTAATTCTAACACTTAACACGTCACATTTTGTAAAAAGAAATTATTTTTCAGTAGATAAATCTTGTACTCTGCAATTAAAAATGACCTTACAATCTACAGAATCAAACTCATCACAATTACAGAAAATTATCAGCCGATATAGAGGCGGATGTAAAGCACTGAACTTTATAGAAAACATATTCAACTTCAGGATAATTAAATAATTTCCTTCCTACCCTTTTCAGATGTGGAATATATTTGTCTAGTTTATAGACAAATTATGAAAGAGAGTATTAAGGAAATTAAAAATAATGAAGTGGTAAAAAAAATATGCATCTGGATTTTTAATGAAAAAATGGAAGATATAACGGACTGTATAAAGTTTTTAAAAATCGATAAAGAAAATCACTCTTCATACTACGCTTAAAAATGTGATAATAGTTAAATATAAAGTTTGGAATTCTGAAAATGGTATTTAAGTTCATCTGAGAATCTAAACCGTCTGACACACATAATCGATCTAAGATTATTTGGAAAAAATGAAACTGAAAGCATGGGTCGATATATAAGATTTTATTATTCCTAGTCAATATTTACACAGTAAGCTTGGTATTTCCCAACACATCTTGGTAAACATTTCAAAACATGCACATATATATATATATATATATATATATATATATATATATATATATATATATATATATATATATATATATATATATATATATATAAGCAACGTCTCATATTAATATTACCTTTATATATCTATTAAAAATATTCAGACAGCGTAACAGCTACGAGCTTGGGGTGAAACTTCTTCGCCATCTTCCCCAAAATATTCACATATAACAAAAAATGGAATCTGTGGAGAACTGTAACACACTCTGTGGAATTTTCAAATGAATAATTTCTTGGGATATCAGGTTTTATCATGCAAACAGAATGTAACATAAATGTTAAATTATAAATAAACCCAATGGGAATAGGCTATAAAAACACACTTTCGATTAACCGCAAATACCTGAATAAAATATAATTGTATTATTTTCCATCTTAACATAGACTCCTTGACCTTCACCAGTTTTTCAATCTTTGATTTCGTTAGCTATTCTACTTCTTCTATTTTAACTTACAGCAGTTTTAGTCCTAGATATCTTCTGTTCTTGAATATTGTTTTCTCTTATACACCACTTTTAATGAAGGACTACACGTTTCCGATTGGTGACGTGTAGTCTAACCTCCACTAATTTGATAACTTTGAAATTTTCTTTTTTTGGCATGATAAACAAGAGTCAGATTTTCAAAACGTGAAAGAATAATATCTTTTATTATTTAGCTTAAAGCTTCTTGGCTATGACTCAAGAATTCATAAGCATTCTCAGCATTTATCATGAACCCAATATCAAATCTGAAAGCCCCTATGATTTCCTTGACAACAATATATGTCGAAAATTTTATTCCATCTTTCTGCTATATATGTTGTATTGGTTGAGTATTTCTTTGAAATACCAAAGCTTTAGCCCAGCCATCACATCCATCCAGTATTATATTCATCAATAAAAATTACCATAGAGATATCACTTTTCATGTACTTGAATCACATTGTATGTTTCTGTTTTTGATGTTGACTAAAAGGAGGTAGTTGGTTGTTTTCATATCCTTAGTGAATCGTGATAATATTATGTGTATTTTCTCTGTTCTCAGCATCAAATTCAATTATTTCTTGTTTATTAACGTTTACACTTTTCTCAAGTTTCGTTTCCTGACATTCACGTTTTTCATGTTCTTATCTTTACTATTTGCTTTCTGATTCCTTTTCAAAGGTCTCACAATTTCTAACGTCGTGTCTCCATCAGAGACTAACTTTACAATATCTTGCTTCTCTTTTGAAATTTTATCTTTCTAAGGATCCAAGTCAATCAAGATATAACTGAAATTAAATAATAATTTCAATGTTTATACCATTATATATATTTACTTACAATATGATGAATAACATTCAAACTGCATAATAAAAACTCACTGCATGTATTTCTAATAAAAACATATATTTGAAGATCAAACGATGTATTTCTCATATAAATATAAACATATTCTCAAAATGTTACCAACATCAGTTAGTTAATAACAATACCATTGGGAAAACATTGACTTGCATAATAATCATTGACGAAAATATTATAATCAGAAAGCAATGCTTGCGATACTCAAATATCAGAGTAAGCATTCAACTATTGCACTATGGTATGTAGAATCAAATTTTTAAAAACAAGTAGAAATAAATTAAGTAAGGGAGTTTCAAATGGAATGAGATTAAATATGTTTACGAAACTTCTACTAAGAAAAAGAAGCAAAATCATTAGTAATATCAGCACAGAATAAGTATACAAGATCGAGGTATAGGAAAGCAGGAATAGACAAACTGTACAAAATTGCTATTGTCATTTGTGCGGAAAGTGGCTGGATTTGTATATATATCACAAGATATAAATCAAAAATTGTCTTACGGAATGAAAACTTTTTTCTTTGGAATTGAAGTGGTTGAGCTAGTCATCGCAAACCAAAATGAGCATATCTCTCTTCTAGTGTGAAAGTGAAAGATTCACACTATTTATACGATTATAGATATCTAGCTTGAGAAATAAAACAATTGCGAAATAAGACAGTGTTATCTGTACACATAATCAGTGAAATATTTAGAATTATTCCAATTAGAAATCTGTACAAGAATGGAAACTATTCAAATTATATTGAATTTGGCTTCTTTTTTTTTTTTTTTTTTTTGAGCTTTCGGAAGCCATATTATTACTTGATCCCCAGCGAAAGTCGTAAAAATCCAAAGTAGAAAATATTCTTTTTAACTTGCAGTGCAGGATTGTCAATAAAATAAATCAGCGAAGTAATTTAATGGATATGAGATCGAATTTAGATATGTTGATATTATGAACTAGCAGACGAAAACCACGAAAAATCACGTATTTTATTTCTAGATAAGTTATTTTCTATGGACATATGACGTTGCCAGATCCGATGAGGCAAAACACTAATAATTGATTCGATATTACCTTTTTTCGCGCACGAAAAGGTAATCCTGAGGTTATTGTCACTAATATAGAACTGAATGTTCGGTTGTAGCAAAAAAATCAAATGCCATTATAAATTGTCCACTGGGTTGATCAGAGAATACTTCATCCCAGAACTTAATTAACATCCACCAATACATTTTTGCTCTTCTTCTTCTTCTTCTTCTTCTTCTTCTTCTTCTTCTTCTTCTTCTTCTTCTTCTTCTTCTTCTTCTTCTTCTTCTTCTTCTTCTTCTTCTTCTTCTATGTATTATATATATATATATATATATATATATATATATATATATATATATATAGATAGATAGATAGATAGATAGATAGATAGATAGATAGATATTGAGAATTGAGAGAGACAGACAGACAAAATAATGTATTCACAGTCTGATAGCCTTCCATTTTCAACATGTTGATCACATACGAGAGATAATCAAAAATTTCGCGGAAAAGCATTTTATAAGAAATTATACAAATGTTGTGAAACTTTTTACAGCAAAGTAAACTCGAAGTTACGTTTTATATCCAGCATGAAACAGAAGTGTTTGGAAATAATAAATTGAAGTTTACGCCAGATAGTTGACATTAACTTATTCACGCTTGCCATTTACGCCAAACTGTTGACAGTATCGTAAATCACATCTGACGTGTAAATGAAGCTTAAATAAAATAAATAAAGTTTGTGTAAATAAAGTCTTACACAAAGAACTTCTGGACATGTTAGTCCAGAAGTTCTTTGTGTAAGACTTTATCGAATTCCTTTTTGTAATCAGACACACATAGGTATAGATCTTTTTCATTTTTTCCACTTGTGATAGTATTGTGATCTTGAAAATGTCGTTTTTACTGTCTTGAACAAAGCCACATTGTTTTTGTCCTATTTCTATTCTAATTTTGCTGCAAACTTTATTCATTAGAATCCTAATAAATTTAGATAGTTCAATAGATCCAGGACATCAACTCATAGCTTACACGGAATGAAAAGGTAACTAGCGTTCTTCATGAGAGGCACGGACGAGTAAAATATCAACACATCGCCTGATAAATTGAAATAAAAATCTTTTGCTCATTTTTAATCTTCTTTTTCTTTTGTTTGCTACGTACCGATTAAGACAAACACCCCACCACAATGGATAATGTTTTTAAATGTCTCTTATTTTCAGTTATTCATTGATTGATATTTTACAGATGAAGGTGAAGGCTTTTGTTGTTGCCCCAAACATAATTATGGGTCACATTTTTAATGTCAATGACTGAAAGGAAGATCTGCAGATTTCCTTTAGATAATGATTTTTAGCATATTTGATCACTTATTAATGAACAAATAATGAAAATAATTTGAAGCTAATCGTATTTAATCAATGATGATGACATATCAGCATTTTCAAACTTGTAGTCACATAATTTTCAGCATCCTTTTCATCCAGTTACATTATTTAGACTTAAAAACTACGATCAATATCTTCTGGTGCCCTCAAGAATTTTCACAACGAAAATTTATTTGTGGATAAACAGGAGGATTGTGTAGAGCACGTAAAAAAATTTCCTAATTGAAGAAATGGACAAAATATGTAAACACGGAAATATAAGTGCAATTATCTATCAGGACTGAACAACGGAAAAAATACTTCAAATAGATTAGAGAAATATTTGCTGTTGGGTAGAGATAGCATTGTAACTGAAAAAAAAATCAATAAACCACTAAGCAAAGAAGAAAGGAATCAAGTAAGAAAATAATAAAATGGGAAGAGAGGTGCATTCAAATGAGGAGCATTCAAAAGCTAATTTTAAAATGAAATAACGCTATTATAAAGACAAATAAAAAAAATCAAACAAGGAAAAAAACGAAAAGAGAAATACCGCCTAATTTTTAGGAAATGTCGACTCCCTACTTTGGCAACCTGACTTTTTAGTGGCTTTTCATACATATTGATCATATATATAAAGATTTGTTTTTAAATTTTGCATTTTTCTATTTCATAACATGCTGTATAGAAGGAAAAGACGCCCAACGCGACCTGAAACTGTACGACGAATTCGATAAGACAGGTAATTCTTTTATTTTTTTTTTTTTAATCGTTTCACCGCAAGCAAAGCAATAAAGCCACTAAGACACAATATTTTACTAAGTGTGAGAGAACAGGAATTAAGAAAACATAATATATTTTGTTTTCTTAATATTGCGTCATATTATTGAAAATATGTATGTATGTATGTGTGACGAGTTGATAAGACTAATAATTTCGTTATTTTAAACAAACATGAGTACCATTCAAAATTACAGGTAATTTTGGACAATTATAAAAAATTTAAAAAGTTAACTAAAAAACACCACCTCCCAACTTAAAAACCATATCGATAAACTTATTACTGCTAACAATGCTGACACAGGATCCTACAAACTTCAAAAGATTATAGGTGACTATCAACCTTGCTAACTTTATGGAATTGTAAAAATCCATAAAAAAGATAATCCCCTCAGACCTATCATTTCACAGATACCTACACCAGTATATTACCTTTCAAAAACCATTAACAAATTAATTTCTCCCTACCTCCCAAGTAAGTATTGTATTAATTCCACAAATGAATTTATACAAATTCTTCATGCTGTAAAACCAAACAACCAAATAATAGCGTCGTGCAAAATTTATTTACTAATGTCCCCGTCCATGAAACGATTGACATCATTATCCATGATGTATACAATCACCTTTCTCTCCCACCCATCAATATATAAACCACTATTTAAAAAAAATTATTATTAGCATATACCACTCAAGTACCTTTTCATTACCCACTAGGTAATATTTATACTCAAATAAACGGTATTGCGATGAGATCTGCTTAAGGCACCTTTTTTCTAATTCTTATATGGCACATTTAGAAAATAAAATACTTAATAACACTGATCAATCCCTTATATATGTAAGATACATAGATGACATTTTCGCTAAAAATATTGATCGTTGTAATATTGATATTACACAGCTTAAGAAGAAATTTGAAAGTCCCTCCGTCCTCAAATTTACATTAGTACTTAATATTAATAATAAAATTCCTTAATATTCCTTAATATTAATAATAAAATGTCTTCTTAATTACAATAGTGAATGCCCCCAACGATATAAATTAGCTGTTATAAACAAAACTTAATCCAACACGCGCAAATGATATCCAAAACCATATTCTATAAAGAATTACATAACATTAAACAAACACTTGTTAATAATGGATTTCCTAATTCCGTCATTGATCAAAAAATTAAAATGTATCTCAATAAACTTAATGATACCTATGACAAAATTGATAATATTAATAATGATAATAATGTACATCAAAATAAGCATAACACTATTAACTATTGTAATCAAATGCAAAATAATTACAAACATGATGAAACAACACTTAAAAACATAATAGGTAGAAATGTTAAACCCATTAATAATAACCAACAAGTTAAGCTCATTATATATTATAACAAAATAAAACAACTGACCTCATATTCTCTAATAACCCTACATGCACACAATTAAATCCTCTACAAAAAAAAACAATGTAGTGTATCAATTTACATACCCGTTTAGTGATTGTGTCTCTGATGATAATAATAAACCCGCTACATATATTAGTTTTAATACAACCACACTCTCCCGTAGACTTACCTCTCACCATTCTGATCTTAGTTCTATTAAGTAACATTTCGTAGGAAAACATAGCCATGCACATAATATTAGCCAGATATTAGTTGATAACATAAAAATACTCACACATACACACAGTAAAAAGATATTGGAGGCCATCTATATTAAAACGAAGCAAGCCACACTCAACAAAATTAAATTTTAAACTAGTCACAACATTACATTGCAACTAAACACTAGTTCTGTTGTAATACTTTGGTCTATCGCATGGTATGGCGTGACAGAACCGCATCTTGAACTTATGATCTGCGTCTGCTATTCCGTGACCGTTAACGTCGCATAGCAATCTTCTATGTCAAAATAACAAAATATCATTTTTATAGGCCCCTCCCACCTGAGAGGATGTGATATTATGGTGTATGGAGGATTGATTGGGGACGGATGAGTTTTTATGGTGAATGAGGAAATTGTAACGAATGAATGGGTCGTGAATCCGATTAGCTAGGTATAAGATAGTTAATGAAGACCAACCTCAACCCATTCCCCCTTTTCGGCCTTGTGCCATAATTGTATTAATTTACAATAAATCTCAATAACAAAATATCATCTTTGATGGTGAATATCTTTGGTTCATGTCTGTATAACCATTCTGAGAATGGCTCATGTGAGCCCAAAAGCTTAGGACCAACTTAATAAAAAAATATCCAAATGTTGGACAATTTTTGTCTTTATTTTCACCAGAAATAAAAACAAACATTCGAACATTAGAATGGCTCGTGATCAGACATAATAGGCATTCGTTGTCTATTATATTTAACAACATATGCTTAAATGTAGGTAAGCGAACGCTGATGTCGGGATAAATGGACGTGTTTTTTTTTTCATTGCTCAAAGAAAGCGATGTTGTATTTTAAAGGAAAGTGTTTTAATCATGCATTATTCTTATATTTTTCTTTGTTTATTATATTATAATATTTGTTACATTATTTACAGTATACATATTTTATATTTTTTACATATTTTTTATCATTAAGTCGTGGTATACGACGATTTTTCTTTTTTAGATAAGTGTTGTTATAAGTTTAATTTATTAAGAATATCTCACTAAAAGACCATTTAATGCATCGTATTTATTAAATTAATTATATAGTAGCATGAATAATTCTAATCTATTTATATTTATGCGTAACATTTCTCTGTTTATTTTTTACGAAAGTGGACGTAATTTTCGAAATTGGATGAAAGTAGAGTTGTAATGTTTATTTTGTTTTTCATTGACTATTGGCTCATTATCGCCGATTTCTTTATCTATTATTATTTTATTTAAAGATTCTTTTAATACTGGCACAGCATTTGGAAAACAAACCAAGGAAAAGATACAAGATAAGCTTTACAAAAACTAAGGTTTAATCCTGCCTCGGAGAGCCATATATCGACCCCAACATCTTTGTTCATGGATAAGATTAGGGGTAGTTTACCTTCGCAGTACAATTACAAAAGATGGCTCACTGGACACCGAAATATATCTATGCATCCGGAAGTCCTCTGCGGTCTTCGGGAAGCTGGAAGGGAGAGTATGGGCAACTCGTGACATACCAAGGTATGTGTGTATAGAGCTTGCGTTCTAACAGTTCTTCTATACGCCTCCAAAACCTGGACACTACTCAACAAAAATATAAAAATACTTGAGCGTTTCCAGGAGAAGTGTCTGAGACGCATATTGAATGTCAAATGGGAAAGCAGAACCCCTGATACTGATGTCCTAGTTAGAGTCAACTGACAAAGCATAGAGACTTTTGTAACAAAAAAAGCTGGCTTTTGACTTCAAGAGATTGCTCTGGATAGAACTGGATGGAGAGGTCAAATAAGAGAAAAGTGTCAATTCTTCGAAGAATGTCGTCTGTAACGCAAACAGCTGAAACACCGTCTTCGAATGGGTGATAACCATGGACTCGATGATGGTATCAAGGGCTGGACATGTGATTTCTATCAGCGCAGACTTCTTTCAAAGGCTGTATGGGTGAATCATGTGAAGTCACTTAAAGAAAAAAAATCACCATTGACATTCCCCAGACACAGCGTGTCACAGCCTGCACGCAGTGTGACAAGATATGCACAACCAGCTCCGGACGGAAAAGGCACATGGTGGTACACAGGAATCAGGCACAGTGGTGTGAATCTATCAAGACTGTGGCAAGCACAGTGTTCGTCTACCACTTGTGTAACAAGTCACGCAAGTCCGCAGCCGACCTAGCAAGTCACCTTCGGAGACATGCATGAGAGAGGTGCGAGGTGGAGAGAGAAAGTGATTAGGCAGCCATTAACTGTGAAGACGCGACGGATCATCATAGATAGATAGATAGATAGATAGATAGATAGATAGATAGATAGATAGATAGATAGATAGATAGATAGATAGATATGGTAGTGAAGTAAGAAAGCTATGATAGTAGATAAAGAAAAAAAAGAAGTGAACGGAATAGAAGAAATGGAATATTGGAAAAAAAGAATATATATACTTTTTCCTTTTGATGTCTTTGTTTAGGGTGGCGTTTTATTATTTTTAAAAGGAAATATTAGTGCAGAGAGAAAACGGAATTTATTTGTTGCAACTTGCTTTGTCTCATTGCATTCATTATGAAGATTTCAGATTTTCATGACAACTCTTTTTGTATTTCACCTTTATTTTTGGCGTTTAATATAGGAGATGTTTACGAGGAAATAAATCAAGCAAACGATCGTCCACTTTGAATGAGCAAGATTGGTATTTAGAACAATTAACTGGTGAATGAGATGAAAATCAATAATTTTTTACGAGTAACAGAAAATCAGTACATTATATATATATATATATATATATATATATATATATATATATATATTAGTGTCTCTAATTTTATATGTATATATATATATATATATATATATATATATATATATATATATATATAAAGAGAGAGAAATAGAGGAGAGGGAGTTATTAGTCGTATATACGCACAAGCGTATATATATATATATATATATATATATATATATATATATATATATATATACATACATACATAGAAAGGTACAAATATATAGAGAGTACATATGCAAACACACATATACAGTGTGTAGCAAGAAAGAAAGAAACAAACAAACAAACAAAGGAAAAAAAAATGTGAGAGAAAGGCCGTTAGAAATGTTAAATTCTCCGCATAAACTATCGGTGAAAGATTGGTTGTAGTTATATTTGTGATATCGATTTTGGAAATAAAAAAAATTGTTCCCAAGTATTTCACAGAACAAATTTTATGAGGTGACTGACATGTGGAGATAGAATAGTAACAAATCTTTTAAAAGATGCAGAAACATTATGATTAACACAATCCAGTTTATAAAGAAAAGGAAAGTACCCAAAAATTTCAGTCTAGAGTTAATAATTCAGCTTTATAACGAAGGAGATAATGAAGAGACTGGCAAGTATCGCCCTATAACACTACTATCGAATATATACAAACGACTCTCAAAAGCACAAACATAAATAAATACCCTAGATGAAACAAAAAACGAATTACAGGAAAATGACTTTTTCTTTCCTTCCAATAGGTACGATGCACTTTTATCTTTGCTACAAAAATATTGCAATGTTCATAATTTATTCTGCATAATCATTGTTAATAGGATCAACAGATAATTTTTTATTGTCTATTTAATTATCGATTTTTACTCATTAGTTTGATATTATATTATATTCCTGATTAGAGATCGAGTTCAGAAACAATATAAACGTCGATTTTGATGATATTGAGGGTAATTTGGATATTGTGACCATTAACTGTGATATTGCAATGCACACATATATAAAATATATAACAAAAAGTTTATCGCCTGGGATTTACCCATTAACTGAATTTTGATCTGAAATTTTCATTGTTTATTGTTCGATGTATATGATCAATACTCACACCCGAACCAAAGTGCATCGGTATGGAAAGAAAATACATTGAAAAATAATAAAGAATAATGATTCAGGTCGATAGACGAAAATAAATAAATATAATATTTAAATAAATAAATAAACGGAGCTTCTACTCAAATATGAGTATCCACTAAAATAACATTTAAGTAATAAAAAAATCTGTCAGATTGATAAATAAAAATCCATCTCCTTTCCTTATATGTGTGTGTGTGTGCGTGTGCGTGTGCGCGCGCGCTACTGTGCATTTACAGTTGTTACTGGTTCTGCTGTGTATCGATTTTACAAGTGGTTGGTTTTAGTGGTGCAGGAGTGGGTAAGTGACAATGAAGAAGGCGAATAAGGATAGCATACAAACAAATGTAGCTTTTAATGTTGAACTGCCTTGGCTCGATGCCATTCCGAATACTGCAATGCGGCGTGGCATTAGTAGCACTGCTACTCAACACTGCTATAGCGACGGACTTTATTATCACCGCTGCTAACTCACATTCATGTTTCTATGTCGTAACTGGAGAGGAAGTATTATATATAATATTCTTTCCAACACAATGTGTGGGGGAGAATTATCTGGACATAGATGCACACATCACACAGATATATGTGCATGCACAGACTTTTTATTATAATTTACAAAGATGGCACGTGGTTATATTATTATAGATTGTTTAGTGTATATGGAACATTTCAAGTCTAATATGAATGTCCCCGGTTTTCTGTTCGGTTTTATCCTGTATTCACATTAAGAGATATCGAGTTGTATTCTAATGATCATAATTTTATTCGAAATTGTTGTTTGAAATTATAGATTTATGACTCGACACCTATACTAATATATGTATCTCTGTAGAAATAAAAGTTTTATTAGTTTCTTCTTCAGCACTTGTAGCCAACAAACTGACTCGGCACCAGGCTTTATGTTCATTACAATAGCTACGAATTATTTCTCCATTGGTAATGTGCGGTGTGTACAGGTAGGTTCTACATGAACCCTTTCGATCGTTTTAATTTCTACTAAGATCAAATAAAATCGTAAATGTGTATGCTTTGACAATTAAAAACGCCAATCGTTTAACTTGATAATATATACATATATGTACAGCGAAAAGTTAGAATTGCTGATAAATAAAAAAAAATTAGTGTCGAGCTCCGTTGTCAATTCAAAGAACCTCCTTTCGTACTTCGAAGGAAAACTTAAAACAAGTATAAAAAGGACACATTCCTTATGGTGAGTCTCATGCTTATACGTTATACTGACACATGAGTTATGGTTCATCCTTAAAATATTAACAAATGTTTTTGAAGACAAATAATTTGCATGTGCAAATGTATATAAATGTTAATAACCTATTATACACCTCGACAAATATGTATATATATATATACTTAAAATCTGCTTATACACAGACACACAAATTCATTTACACGAGTACACACACAAACACACACACACATATATATATATATATATATATATATATATATATATATATATATATATATATATATATATATATATATATATATATATATATATGCATATGCATTGGCTGCCTCCAAATATTCGCTATAAAAGGTGACTACACCGAGAAAAGGTGCCCTCCACCCCAGGAAAAAAAAAAGAATTAAAATTTTTATTAAAATACAAAATTTTATCTTCAAAATTTTTGTCATTATTAAAAGGAAATATGGACGAATTTATAGAGTTTACTGATAAGTTGATAAAAGGATTCCAATCAATTTAAATTCGGTTTGAAATACACCAAAGCATTTTATCCATTGTGAATATAAAATTTAATCTATTAGCTTGGAATTAAAACTAAAATTAAAGCTTCAAGAAAGATTTTTATTGTTTTTAATTTATTTTAAACTTGAGATATCGCTTTTTTAGGTATATATCTAGGAAATGAATGTTGATCATGATTGTAAAGAGAAAAGAAAAGCAAATTATGCGTAAATGTGACAGGAATTGAAAGAAATTAAATATAAAGATGCTTCAGAACGATAATTATTTTGAAAAAAGGTGGCAATAGAGCCTCGTAGAAAGTGGAAGCGATATTAATAATGATAATGTTGATCGTTGATTCTGATAGTGAGAAAGAAAAAGAGAGATTGAAAGAAAAGTAAAGAGAAAACGAGAGAGAGAAGGGGGTTAAGAAATTACAAAAGTAAGAGCAATTTGCTGTGGGAAATGACTATGAATGTTATGATAGCAAAAAGCTATCGGAAAAATAAAGTGGAAGGGAGATAAGGTGCTAAATCTAATAGATAATAGTAATGATAATAAAAATAGTGATAATAACTACAATTAAACAGCAAAGGTTATCAAACTAGAAAAGGATTTTTACTTTCAAATGAATAAATGTGGGTTTACACATTCATTAAGTGCCAAATCAATGTTTTGATTCCCATTAAAGTGGTATTGTTTTATAATATACAGGTTCTTACCGACGTCATGTAACTTTTCTATGACTTTTCTACAAATATTTTCATGGTAACTGCTCTGATGAGCTTTTTCTCCCTGGTGTCCCGACTATATGAATTTAAGCATGCTACTAGATTAGCAACTAGGTTCCACCGTTTAACTGTTTAACTAGCTATATATAACCGCCACTTCTACTGTAACAGTTTCTTTTCTTGCACTTCTCACTTGTGGAAATCCCGTCTGATTTCTCGTTTCCCTGATAACTACAATCTTCAAAAATTTATATGCAACGTTAGTTGATTCTTCTTGAATCCTGTTTCTTTTTTTGTCCTTTTCTCAATCCTTTCTATTCTAAGTCTTCTCATTCTCTTTCACTTTTATTCCCTGTAACCGCCTGTATTCTAGTAGCATTACCGCCTTGCTTGGGGTAAAATGATTTAAAAAAATAATATATTACTAAGTACGTATGTGTTAAAAATGAACAGTTTTGGCATGTCAAGGCAATGGACAACATGTGCGTCAATGTCCATACTAGAGAGTCAAGAATGTTTAGACGCTGAACAATACGAGGCTAATCGTGAATTGCAAGCAAAAAATACTGATTCCTATACTGAATAGTATTTTTCTTGTTGATGACTGTTATTATGATCATGTGAATATTAACCAATGACTTTCAATTGAAATTGGCCACAATTTCAACCTTAGCTTTGAGTACGTCCCAAACTGAAAGGGGTTTAACTTTAGATTTTTAAATTAGAAAATTACTTTGATAAAAAAAGCAATAGTTAAATCATAAATTCATTTTAAAAGTTAAAAAAAAACTTTTAAAATGAATTTATGCTTTAACTATCGCTTTTTTAAATTAAAAATTATAAAAGAAAAGTGAAAACTACGGACTGTTTTGTCTGACATTATGATAAAATAAATCTTAAATATTTGTATAAGAAACGTTAAACGTTAAAGAAAAACAAAAGAAAAGAAAAATGAACTGATGAAAGTAAAAGAAAAACTATAATTAGTGAAAACGACAATTACTTTTAATAGGACTTTATTCCCTAAAATAAAATGCCTTAACCAATCACCACTTTGTTTCGGTAAATTCAATCTTCTATTGGTTAAGAAACACTAAACTGTAGCAAAGTCGAAACAGATCCTTTTTCCCGCCGAAGCTCCCTGGAGCCGATTTTTAGATACCAAAGTTTATATAAACAGTGGCATGACTCAATTCAAGTCAGCCAGTCATCAAGTCAGCCAGTTATCAATGGGCATTAAAGAGTATTAATTCTAGTTCTCTTGCTGTAACATGTAGAGAAATATGTAATACAATACTTGAGAGACATAATCGGCTATGCTCTGGAAATTGTGTAGGACAATGAATCTAGGAAATTGTGTTGAAATTCATGCCAGAAATAATATATATTTTAATTTAAGAACGAATTTACAAAAACGGTAACCAAGTAAAAGAGGGAATAAAAATAAATTTAGTTCTAATATAGTAAAAAATATGGATAACGTTTGAATGCATCGAAAAAGGTGCGCAGAGAAAAATGGGTGGTAAATGAGAGTATGTAAGAGGGTATATAAAAAGTTATATGAGTCTATATAAGAAGGTGTATAAGACGGTACATAAGAGGGTATATAATAGAGTACATAAGAGGGTATATAAGGGTACATAATAGTGTATATAAGGGTACATAAGAGGGTATATAAGAGGGTACATATGAGAGTATATAAGAGGGTATATAAGGGCTATATAATGGTTAGGAAAGTCCGTAGTATGAGTAAATTGTGTTTTCAAGAGTTAAGCCCTTATCTAACAAGAAAGCTTTGTTGCTAAAGGACGGGATAAATTAATAAGTAAAATATAAATTAAATGGAAAGTAATTTCCCCCTCGTACGAGAGATTGTTTATGTTATGAACGGTTTTCAATGAAATATTATTATGAGTAATAATAATCTTGTCGCTGAAAAAACAGTGCAAATGTTATTGTCCTTTCTTATTCATTATAGCATTTCCAATTTTGTAACCACAATTTGGAGTTGAGAAATAAGAATGTTGCATATTACTCACAAAATAAGGTCATTGCGATATATGACATTTAAGAACAAAATCAGATTTTTGTTTTTCCACATATTCTACAATATTTTATATACTTATACGTTATAAATGTGGTAACCTTTTCCACTGAAGTCGTTATTGTCAGAATATTTGAATTTTTAATCAATACATTGATAACTAAAACAGCAATAAAAGATGAACACATTTACTTTACCTTTCCTGTGTTATCTTAAATTTAACAACAATGTCCGTGCAGTAAGTTTCAAAATTTTTCACTGGAGTTTCAGCATATTTTTAGCCTTAAATATTTTTGCTTAGAAAAGATATCTTAAGATGCAATAAAGTTGTAATAAAGCGTTTGTTTTTTCTCCTCCAAAGGATAGATATTCCTGAAAACATACTGCATTTATTTATAGTAAAGAATAACCCATGGTATACTAACAGCAAAATATAAAAGTAAATCTTATACTATTTTACATATGAATATTGGTTATTTATTTATCCATGTCAGATACACGTTTAGCATGCCACCCACCTCTAGTGACTGTTGTGAGAAGAAAATAGCCCATTTTCACATTGTATGGCATCCTAATACATTCTGGATATCATCGTTGTGACAAATTAAGATGAACTTAATATTACTGTTCATGTATTACTAAACGGGCTTGTTGTGTACAAAATAAATGAGCATCTTAGCTAAAAAAAATAAGCATTTCTAAGTGGCCGCTAGATGTTCGAAAGAAAACTTTTAAAAGCAGTGTCTGTGTTCATAAGGGCTACAGTCGTCGCATTCAATTTGAAACCAAGAGAGAAAAAATCCGATATTATTAACTGAAATTAATATGCATATTTATCATATAAATATATCTTTAAAAATGCTACCAGCATCATCGGTTAATAACAACATTTTTGTTAGATATTGAAATCGATGTTATCACATCGATTTCAATATCTGACAACAAAAATAAATAAAAAATCTTATGTATTGTTCGTGCTTACAAAAACATATTACTTTCAAATTAGCTCGGTTTATTTTATTTAATTATATATCTTCAGTGGATTTACCATTTTATACTAATTTTATTCATATAAACATTTACCATTTAAATCAATCAGTATTATCAAATTAATTACAAGTTGTGTATCCATTAAGAATGCTTTGCCTATTTATTTAGGAATCTATAATGCTTAGAAAGTTACCTGTACATTTTCTGTCTTCCCAGTTATGCATATGGATTGTTGAGGTTGAAAAAGCATATAACTGAGCGCATCGTGTTTGTTCCCATCCTATCACATACATGCTAATGAGGGAGATGTCTGGTAATTGTTCTGGTCAGAAAAGTTGTCGAACATCTTGCAAAAGAAGCATGTAAATCAAGTATGAGTGAATTAACTTGTTGGAACAACACACTGAGTTCTAACTCCAGAAATGGCAACATAACGGGTAAAACAATATCCTGGACTCACATGGCACTGTTCAGTATTAACTCCCCAGAAAGTTTAAGGAGAATTCTAACTCATGGCACACTACACCATGATACTGTGGAATCTTCAACATTAGCCTTCCACTCATTTTGGAAAGATGTATTATTCCCTAAAATAAAATGCCTTAACCAATCACCACTTTGTTTCAGTAAATTCAATCTTCTATTGGTTAAGAAGCACTAAACTGTAGCAAAGTCGAAACAGATCCTTTTTCCCGCCGAAGCTCCCTGGAGCCGATTTTTAGATACCAAAGTTTATATAAACAGTGGCATGACTCAATTCAAGTCAGCCAGTCATCAAGTTTCGTGAGATGCTACCAAACTCCACGCGTGTCAATTCACTGACTCAACATCACTTCAAAATTCTCAACAAACTCAACACATCACTCAATCGACCATTGTCTGCGTGGCAATCAAATTACAATTGGCTTAAAAAGTGAAAAAGTGAACGTTTTCACTACACAAACAGTCATTGTACAATTCATCAATTTAGCCAAACAACTCTTCACAACTTAAATTCTAACAAGTAACACACGCATACACACTAATATTTGAACGAACAAATTTGAGATTTTTCCTTGCAGAAACCACATTATTTTAATTTCACTAACAAATCAAAACCATTAACTTTTATTGACCAAATTACGGCATGAACATTCTTCATAATCTTGTCTCAATTGCCACAATCAACAAACATTCTTCATAACCTTGTCTCAATTGCCACAATCAACAAACATTCTCTTATCCTTGCATGTATATCTATTGTATATATAAAAATCTCTTTATTGTTGGATCTCTAACTACTGTGTTTTTAGTAATTTCTTGCAATACAAATTGTCCTCATATTCTTTATTTGATCTACGTGTTGTGGGATAATGCATAATAACCACGCATAATCTTTGCCTTACATAAATTACATTTTGATACATTTTCACTCAGCTACAACCCGCAACAATACCAGAGGTTGGGCCTGTACGTCGAATGAAAATAAGATTTCGATGCCCAGTCTTCTTTAGATATGTAAACGATGCTTCTCTTATCACTAGACATTACACAGTAACATTCGATCTCTCAGATAATCATATCGTAACATCACTGACGTGCACGAGGGTTTATGGCATAAATTGAAGAATGGTTACCGGTACACGTACTTACGGGTGTAGGGTTATTCATTTGATCACTGTTGTTGAAATCGACGCGCTTCATCCAAAAACCAATGTGCGAAACCATTCTCAGAAAAGATGACCAAACCTCTGGAGGTTTCACAGCCCAACTTTCCCAAATGAGTCGAATTGAGCACTAGACAACTTCATTATATTAAACTTTAAAGAAATACGTTTCACTTTAGACACAGACAATGTGCTTATATGAGTATTACTGCATCATAAGATGGTCAAAGTTTTTAAAACGTTTTGTCAGTGTATCTACTATGCCCAGCTTGAAACATTGTACCCAGATCAAAATCGGCATTGTCCTTCATGGTGTCGCAATTTCCTTTTCTTTTAATGTTTATGTACAACAGATTTCTGGAAAATGAACAATCTGACCTAGTTCCCAAAGTCTGTTATTTTTAAAGGGCTTCATAGCCGAATTTATTTTTCAATATGTGATTTGTTATATATACAAACTTACATGAAAGAAAGTATACTAGTGTCGCCTGGAAAGTTTATAGGCTGATCAAGATATAAATGTAAGTAGACACATTTTTTGGTATACTGCAAGTATACCAACTTGTGTGTCTACTTCCATTTATATCTTGGTCAGCTTATGAATTTTCCAGCCAACTCTTCGGATATATATATATATATATATATATATATATATATATATATATATATATATATATATATATATATATTAATAAAAAGAAAGAACAGTAAGATATATAATCCGGTGTTCTTATAGATATTTTTATTTTTACAAAATAGTGCTGAATGTAAATTTATTATATATATATAATTGTCGTAAATAAGAGATGGACTACGACACTCCTTTACGACACCGTATTCGTTTACGGCCTCTTCTCCGGATTACGATATTCAGCCACATTCGAGGATACCAGGAGCACATGGGATGTGAACCCTGATTGTATTTTGTCGAATAAAGCTTAGATTAACTTATCTTCCGAAACTCGGTCTTCATTATTGACAATTTATTCGCCATAATATTTAATAAACGCCATAACCTTGCCACAATCTGTATCAAGTTTTGGCTATAAACCAAGAGTGTTGGATATCGACCCGAATTCAACACACGCCGCCAGAGAATGGCAGCATTGGTGTACCATATTCACCAACTATTTAGACGACTACAAAAACAAAATCCCCAACAAACTACGTGCATTGATTAGCTACGTAAGTCCTACAGCTCTCGAATTCGTTGAATCTTGCGAAGATATCGAATCGACACTAAATCGACTGGACTCAATATACATTAAAAAACCGAATGAAGTCTTTGCCCGCCACCTACTGGCCACACGAAACCAAAGACAAGATGAGTCGATTGATGATTTTTTCCAAAGTTTCGAAAATTTAAGTCGAGACTGCAAATTCAAGGACAGAACGGCTAAGCATGTCGGCGATGAAACTATGAGAGATAACATCACCAGCAATCTGACAGGTATTACTTGAAAATAAAAACTTGAATCTGCGGACAGGTCACGAACAAGCACTAACGTTGGATTTATCCCAGAAAAATAATGCGGCTTGCATTTTCCCTCCAATTCAGACATTGCTGTCATTAACAACAGGAGACCACATAGCGACTCGACAGTAGTAGTAGTGAAAAAAAATTAATCAAACCACTGTCGCTGACACATTCAAACAAAGATATAACAATTCTTATAAGAATACTTCCACTACAGATTCGAATAATAACACCGGTAAGAAAGTTTGTTTTTTCTGTGGTATTATACCTTACTATAAACGATCCAATTGTCCGGCACGTGACGTAATTTGCCATCGCTGTGATAAGCAGGGACATTACCAAAAAATGTGTAGGTCATCAAATACAACTAATGCGAAAATCAATGAGTGGAGAATGGAACGGCGAATTATCCTTCGACATTGAATATCGACCGGGAAGAAACAAGTAGCTGCGGACACACAGCCGCACTTATTGTGCATCACTAAGTTGCCAAATCTTTGTTCTGGTGGAGCTACATGAAAAACTATGCCATCCAGGTGTCTCAAGATTTACATTTTGTGCGATCAAGAAATCTCCCCTTTTCAACTGAAGATGTCAAGAAAACCTTGTGCATCCTGCAGAATTTGTGCAGAACTCAAACCCCAGTCCTATCAACCAACTGAAGGTACATGGATAAAAGCCACTGGTCCGACGCAAAGGGGCCCACCCCAATGGCCTCTCGCAATCCATATTTGTTAGTCATTGTCGATGAATATTCACAATTTTCCATTCTTATATTCCTGTCCAGGCATGCAAACTCCCACATAAAGTGCCTAGCACTCCTTTTTAGTATGACTGAAATGCTAGACTACGTACATTCAGATAGAGGCTGTTCTTTTATATCCCGGGAGCTAAAGGAATATCTACTTAGTCAAGGAGTTGCTACTAGTAATTCGACGCCAGGGTAATGGTCAAGCTGAACGGTATATCTGGGTTGTCTGGAAAATAATCCAGTTGGCGCTTAAGTCACTCAAGCTATCAGATAAACATTGGGAGCAGGCCCTATCGCAGGTTATTCATTCTATGCGGCTCCTGTTATGTACTACAACAAATTGTACACCACATGAATTTTTTTTTTTAATTTTAGAGATGCACAACCCATGGAAACTCTGCCATCTTGATTGATGTATTCGGAGCCAGTGTTGTTGCGATGATTCATTCGTACTACCAATAATGTCCCCTCAGTGGATCGGGTTAACCTGATCGATAGTAATCAATCATTTGCATGCGTCAGATATCCAGATGGAAGAGAATCAACAGTGCCGGTTCAAGATTTGGCCCCAGATCCTGCTGGATCCGAAACATTTTCACCCTAGCAGATGTTTCTGCAGTCCTCCGAGGAGATCCTTCCGAACCGGCCTCTGTTGAGCTGACAACCATACAAAATGAGCCTTTAATGAGCCCAGGAAGTGACGCTGATACAGAAGACCATGATTCGTCATGCAGAAAGATTGTGCAAATGCTACGAAGGTCAGGTCGTGTGTCGGTGCACCCAAAAAGGTATGGTTGGGACAAAAATAAGTACTCCCTTTCAGTGGGGAGTTATGTCGTAAATAAGAGATGGACTACGACAATCCTTTACGACACCGTATACATTTACAGCCCCTTCTCCGGATTACGACAGTCAGCCATATTCGAGAATACCAGGAACACAAGAGATGTGAATCCTGCTTGTATTTTTCCGAATAAAGCTTGGATGAACTTAACTTCCGAGTCTCAGTCTTCATTCTTCACACACACACACTCATATATATATATATATATATATATATATATATATATATATATATATATATATATATATAAGTGAACATTGAAGTCAACAATTAGAGGCGACAGTCTGTTTCATGCTAGACGCAATAGTCAGGCTTGACGATTGCGTCTAGCATGAAACAGACTGTCGCCTCTAAATGTTGACTTCAATGTTCACTATTATATTTACACACCCTCTATCTCTGATATTGAGCACTTTATACCATAAATATAGCACACCTTAAGAGTATATTTCTTCATATATATATATATATATATATATATATATATATATATATATATATATATATATATATATATATCAAGAATGAACAAATATATATATATATATATATATATATATATATATATATGGACCCAAATCTTAGTGACTGCATGGTTTCGTCCTCCCCAATTTGTAGAAACAAACTCAACGATATGTGTGACAAATCAAATACGGACATAGTGTAGCTGTTACCATATTTTACAGTAGCCATAGGACACAAGGAATTTCATGGTATTTTGTAGACACCGACCAACTAAGATTATCATTATTGATGCCGAGTCATTGATTGCCATTAGAAAATTGAATAGCATTCTGTCGCCTAGCCAAAGATTTATGCTTCCAATTCATTCTGGTGGTCGAATACATTTAGAAAGGAGACCTAATGAGGTTATGTACTCAGACAGTCGGCAAGGTGTTGTGTAAGCTGATGGTGAATCTTTAAAGTGTGATTTGTGCTTTCTTGAAGTTCGCAGGAATCTGCAGTGAAAGATGGTGTCTGTCTACGGCATACACAAATCATCTATTTTGGCCTGCTGTATTTTCCAGTGATCATGCTTTGTTCCTGTTAGATAGAACTGTTGAGACCTTTCTATCGTGTGCTGGTGAAACAAAACTGGTTCCGGAAACACATCCAGGTGCACCATTGATACTAAACTCGTCAGATTTAAATTCCATTGAGCATGCATGGTACATAGTGAAGAATTCATTAAATTTCCAGCAACTCCATCCAACAGAAAACACCCAGTTATGGACAGTCCTGTAATGTACCATGAATAACTTTATAGATTCCATGCAACATCACATAACCACTGTTATTTAGACAGAGGAGCTACACATAATTAGGTAGCGTCCCCTAATTTTTAGTACTTCAGTTTGTTTATTTAAATACTGAATATTTACATACATAGATACATAATGTTTGTATGTATGCGTATTAGTTTTAATAGTAATAAATTATTTTTGAACACACAGTGAAACACTCTTTGGGTATGTATACCTCTCTTTTTCCTATTCATTTTCATAAGTACGCTTGAATAATGCAGGTTTCGGCATGAACCAGAATCTGCCCAGAAACCAAACATGAAAATTTACATTGCAGTCGCTTCTTTGCCTGCTTATATTTTCTGGTGAACAGTTTGAATGTTATTTATCTACTTTCTGTCGACATCTTGTGTCAAACATCAGAAGCGTCTGAACGTCTTTGATGGATGACGGTCAGTGAATGCTTTATTGTTCATCATGCTCACTTTCAAAGCTCACTTTAGACAACGTAGAAAAGCTAATGTCTGCAACAGCGTGACAATTCCAGTCAAATTTTTTTTTTAAATTTCAGTGTCATTTTTAAGTGACTACCGTATATACATGCGACCTAATTTTATAGCTAATTTGACTTCAGTAAATGGATATATAATTTGGTCAACGGCGTAGCAAAGGCCAGTGGTACATATGCTAATTTTATATCTCGTGTATGATGCGACCCCCTTAAAATTAGGTCTTCAAAATTCGCATAATACGCAAGTTTATACGGTATATTTTGTTTGTTGTAATTATAAACAGTCAATATAAGACATTCATTGTTTAGTGAACAACCATCCATTATACATTTGTAACTAATGTAAAAATTGATGTTTAGTATTTATCAAGAAACGACTGACTTCAAGTTTTACACAAGAAGTTTCACATTAAACGTAAATTAATGTTTTTTTGTTTGTATAAATCTATGTAGTTCTGTTATATTGGACACTCGCAGATACCTGTATGTACATTGATAGAAAATAAAATTGCAACACACTGATGCTGATTTTGATATGGTTACAGTATGTGAATGCGAGTGTGTCGTAAATATCTAATATTTTCAATCTTCTGACATCATGTTATGTAGTAGCATTCATACAAGTGCATCATCTATATCTGAATCTTTGGCGTAACGCATGTTGCCAAAAAGTTCAGTAAGACGAAAGGGTTCCAGTGCATGAAGGGTGTCATGCCACGATGTACAATTTAGTTAAATTAGAGGCTATTGGAGAGGGGCTGAATGGTAATTTCGCAGAATTGCTGCGCATGTTGTATATGATACATTTCTATTTAGACGCCACGCAAAACTCAACAAGATCAACGCATTGTAAGGGCAGTAGTGGGGGGCGTTATGATGTACAGAGTATCAAGATTGACCGTTGAAAATAATCTGCACATCAGTCGTGGAGTTGTGACAATGATGTTTTACAGTATTCATTAATGAGCGCAGGTTCGGCAATACTATTCACTCATGACTCACATGCTCAACCCCTGGGATCATAGGACTGGATGACATGAGGTAGAATTTTCGTTCAGTTTTCGTATTTGTGGATCAGTGCCATGTACGCCCACAATATTGTTTAATCCGTAAAGAGGATAGTGTGACTGATTTCCTTACGAAAACAAATAAATTGCAAATTATGTTTCAGTCCTGAAACGCAAGATAACGCACTATCGTACTAAAAATGTTTAAATTTGTTTTTTAAGGAAACCAAGAACTCTTTGCGGGAGAAAACTTAAATCATTTCTCTGAGATATGTGCATAAATAATTTTGAAGAAGCCTTTCTGTTATTTCAGTGAAAGAGATTTTGTCTATATTCTTCATATATTGTTTCTTTTAGTCTATCTTTTCTTTATATGTCAATTTAGATCTGGAAATTCATTCTTTTAATAAAAGTATTAAAGAGTCGAAAATTTTACAGGGTTATCAATACTTTCAGGATTGACTCTAATTAGAAAGGTATAGCTATATCTGTAGTGCAATTGTTACTTTAACCATATCTCATATAATGCTTGTTTGTCGATTGTCAGTAATCGAGCAATTTGCCATTGGAAAGTCATAGCATTTAAGATATCTTTGTTATTTTGAAGGTTTATGATAAGTGATTTTGCGTTGTTTATCTAAAACCTGTTTGATTTGAAATCGAATATTCCCTTTTTCTTCAGATGACTGTAAAATAATATACTTCAATCAACAAATACAAAAGAATTATTCCTGAAAGTAAAAGAAATCTGGACTACACTTAAAAGAGCATTTACAAAGGACGGTACGTGATTGATAACCAAAACTGAAGTTATAACAACGAATAAAAGAGTTTCCCGGAAAACATAGAATGAAAATTGACTGAATAAGTGTGCAACTATTTACAACTGTTTTAACTATACTGATATTATTATGTAAGGCAATTAATAATAAAGTTGTGATTAACTAATCGATGTTTGTAAAATTTAAAGGATATAGTTATATATGCAATACACCGTGCTAGCTTTAGCTCATAATAACTATCTTTATTGAAAATAGTGATAATAACTTATGTTATATTATCCAAACAAAGAAAAATATAACTTTTATTTGTACATAAAGCTAAAATATATAGGCACATAAATATATATTTGATTCACGCATTCCCACATAGCCGAATAAACTGTCATTCTTTGACATTCTATAACCTACATCAGTCTTTTTTTTAATGATATCACACACACACACAAGGAATTACTGATTGTAAAATAATAAATAAAAAGAGAAAAATTATTAAGGAGCGACAACAATAGAAGAGTAATTAAGAATACAGTAGATAACATTTACATTTTTGAAGATCAAAGTTTGCTGGAAAGCATGGAGCTGGAAGAGAGTTCCACAAGCGAGAAGTGCGAGAAAAGTAACTTACGGTTACATCTAACCAATTCAACTGTGAACTGATGAGACCTTGCCACCAATTCACTATTGCGCTTAAATTCATAAAGTCTTTGTACAATACATCCGAACAGTCACCATCAAAGTATTTATAGAAAAGGCACAGGGAAGCTACATTAGGGCGGTGGGAAAGTGACTGAAGCCGAGACGCCAGGTCAGGTCTAATAATATTACTGATTCTTCATTGGATTTTACCAAGAATCTCTAAATATACAGCAAGTGCACCGAACCATATGTGACAGCAATATTCCAAACATGGACGAATGGTAGACTTATAAATATGTAAGATTGATTCAGGAGAGAAAAATTGCCTAGCAACAGACCTAGAAATGAATGCAATATAATCTTTCTACTTCATGTCAGCTGAGAATGCAATCCCGAGAAGCCGCAACAAGTCACCCTCGTGGGGGTTAGTATATGTCATGCTGATGGGAGGCAGGAAGAGGTCTTTCAGGTGAATGATAGAGAGAAGTTTTGTTTTGGAGTTAACATGACATTCCTTGCCCCAGTTAACAACAGACTGTAGGTCATTTTTAGATCATCCGTCATTTGGCTATATAGAACTGATCAGACTTTTTTTCAGGTTTTTATGTGTTCTATAATTCTGCTGTTCTACCCACTATTACCGACTAAATACGGTGAGCTATTTACATGAAGAACCTTTATCTTTAGCCCAATCATCAGGTTCATCCAATGTATTTCTACATTCATTACTTAAAATTACAGTTAGAAATCAGTTTTAATGTAATTTTCTGCTCAACTTACGTATTTCTTTTTGTTTATAAAAGATCATTTCTTGCCTTCATTTCTTTAGTCAATATGTCGTGTCCACTAAAATATCAACTACAATATTTATAAACCAATCACACTCAAGAAAACACTTACATAATAAAACACACCAATAAATTCATAGATTACAAATCAGAATGTTTGTTGTATTTTAATTTTCATCATTTTTAGGTAGATACCGACCAAATATCGTACGGACGTAGTAGAAGACATACCACGTGACTTCTTAGGGCCAATTAGGAATAAATAAATAATTTAATTCTGGAGCCGATATTGTTCGGAAAAAGTGTATAAAAACACACGAAATCCGTTCCCAAAACAATATACACGCGGCTGCCACCAATCTACACACACCTCTCGCTGATGACCTTCATGACTTCATGTTAAAAACGACAGCGTTGACAAACTCCAGACCACGGCAACACCGCCAACAGTAAGAAACAATTCGTATTTCTCGTATCCATTTTTACTATGAATCACGCACACACATGTTGACTTTTTCATACAATCACACATATCACAACATTTTATTGTTTCTCACACACGTACACAAAGACAGTTTATATTTTATTTCAGACCCAAACAAAAGACATTACTTTCCAATCTATTATCAACTGTTTGTATTCCTATCGTTATATTAAATCAATGTTTATTCGTTGAAACTACGTCGTCTTTTCTACTGAATTTTATTCCTTCAATGAAAAGCGTTTCATTATTCTAGACGGCCAAATTACGAGCGACCCTGTAACGATATTTTGTTAATGTATTGAATCCCGACACTCCAAATTTTAACATTCAACGAAAAACCGAGTAGAAGGATTCCTACAAATATACCTAATATTGCTTATATAGGAAACACTGTGTTCTTGTGGTATTTTGGTGCTTAACCCATTTATTAACCTTCTTTTTGGAATATTCTTAATTATTCTTCTAGTTTTTTTTCTTGGCAAGTCTTAGAATTTTATTTCTAGATTAGTCTATGATCTCTGTTAAACGTTATTGCAGTTTTCAAAGTTGTTTTCTCATTACTTAATAAATTTAAAGTATCTTGTGTTTTTTTAGGTTATATATTTCTTATGCCATATAGTAAAGTTTATATAATTAAAAACACTATTCTACTCCAATCTGATCACAAAGAGAAATTATATATATATGTGTGTGTGTATATGTGTGAGATACATCGATAAATGATTTTTTATGTAAATTTGTAGTGACATGCTCATCATTAAATTTATATCAAATCATGAATCTATATATTTTGAATCTTTCCAGATATCAGTCTTTGTATGGAGAAAATTGCTTAAAAAATCGTTCAAAATTGCCAAATATACCGCACACACAGACACGGGAAGCGATGGCACATTTATGCGCATGTGCGTGTACATAGCGAGTAGAAGCTATCATCCAATGTCAACATGACAATTTTCATTTTGAAAATTATTATACACTCATACACACTTAAAGATCTTTATACCCATTTTAATAGATTTATGAGACTGCCTGTCGTACAGGAACGTTAATAGAAAAAAGACAATAGAAATGTTATGGCGAGGAAAATAATACTGCAATTAACAGACAATATTTATTATATTATTCCGCCTTTCCATTTCCCACTTACACGAACCTATACAAATACTGTGCTGTGACCATAATGTTTATATTACGGATAAGAGGCCAAATACTCCATGTTTGTGGAACTCTCTTCCGGTCTCTTGCTTTCCAGTCAACTCCTTCAAAATGTCAATCGTCGTCATCTGTTTGCATGAATCCTGTTCTTTTATTTTCATCTCTCTAATAATGCTTTTTCTCACATTATTTCTCTTGCATCCCAGTAGCTTCAACACCTTGCTTGAAATGATTAAAAGAAAGGTTAAAAATAATTTAAATTTGCAAAAAGTATAGACCTGTATAGAATAGACCTGTAGTTGTTCGACAGAGCAGATACCATGAAAAGATAGAGGGAAGCCACATTACATGGGTGACAAAGTGACTGAAGTCGAGACCCCAAGTCAGGACCGATCATATTGCATATTCGTCTTTGGATGTTATCGAAAACCTCGAGATGAATAGCGGGGGGCACCAGACCATATATGGCAACAGTATTCCATGTATGAACAAATGATAGATTTGTAGATGTGAAAAATAGACTCGGACGGGAAAAACCTTCTGGCGCGACACAGAGAACCAACTTTCTTTGCAGTAAATGATTCAATGTAGTTGTTCCCCACTTAGTGGAGAACGTGGAGAAGGTGCAGTGAGATGCTCTCGTGGAGTTGAGCATCAGCCATGCTGATGATGGCTACTTTTGAGAATATATTCGAGATTCTTGACATTTGTTGCATGATGAGGGAGTTTCATTTTTTTAGTAGATGTGTGTCAAAGCTGTCCTATTCGTATTCTGGGTAGAACTATTTCCTTCCGTCTCATTTTTTTAAACCTAGGCGTCATTCTTCTTTCGTAAACTTTGTTAGGTTCAAAGTCGCATATGTTCTTTTATTTTGTTTCTGAAGACTGTATGGGGTTGCTTTGTGTTGGTTGTTGTTAGATGCTAGTTAGTCTTCTATTTCATTGCCTCGTATACCAACATGACTTGGAATCCAGTCTAAGTTTACTGATTTTTGTGTGATTTAACTATTTCAGTATAGATTTCTAGTATGTCTAAGATGTATGATGAGACTCTCTTTCTTTCAGAGTTACAAGAATTGACGGAGAGTCAATGAATATGATGATTGCGTTATTAATGAGTTCACGCACCATCTTGATTGCCTGTAGCGCGACTGTAAATATGGGATCTTAAGTTATTAATCTAATCTTCTTGTGAGACTGTTCGATCGTGGCTGCTGCTTCCGTTTTATTTGAGATTTTTGAGTCAGCAGTATATATGGCTCGATATTTGCGATATTTCGGTTTTAGTTCGGCAAATGTTGCTTCTATTTATGATGTTATTTTGCGGGGTTTTTGTTGTTTTTTTTTGTTTTGTTTTTTTTGTTCTGTTGAGTTAGTTTTAGGTCTATATGTGGTTTGTCAAGTATCCATAGAGGTGACTTGGTAGTGTTAAGAAGAGCTACGACATTGGGAAATTTGTTTATTTGCGTGATTGCTTTTATAATTCGGTAACCTAAGGAAGCGATGTTTGATGATTTGATGGTGTAAAGGTTCGTGGATTGTACTTTAAAATTTTTCATGTGTTATATTATTTAGGTTACTTTGAAGTTGTAATGAGTATTGATGGCTATTTTTAACCTTAGATGTAATGGAGGCTCATTGGCTTCTCTGTGAAGGGTGTCCTTGAGTGAAGTTCAGGATGCTCTCAGGCTGAATCTCTGTCGAAGGTTCTGAATTAGTAGTAGTTCTATGTATGATTTACATGTGGAGATGTCGATTATACGGCTGGAGTTTAATTTAGATCTTATGTATGAATGATACATTTTCAGATTTATTTTGCGATCTTCTCCTCAGTTCGTTTTTAGATTATTTTAAGAAGGTTTAGTGTTCTTTGACAGTTTTCTTTGAAGGTTTAGTGTTCTTTTATGTTATTTATGGGATTTATGAAGTTAAGTTTGTTATCTATTAGGCTTACTAGCAATTTAGTTGCCCGAACTATTTGTATTGTCTTTCCATTGACTTTTTATATATACATTTCTGAAAAAATGTATGTTTTGTTTTTTGACATCTCCAATTTGTAACTCCCATTTTGTGCTGTTCTATTTTCTGACAACTATATATTCTGTTTTTTTGTTTTTTTTAATTACAATCGATGCTTAATCCTTTCTTCTCACTTTCCTTTATTACTTTCTCTAAGAGTTCTTTTCTGTGTCGGCTATCAATATTGAATCATCTGCATATTTTATATTGTTAAGATTGTGTCCACCAAAATGAAGTCCTGTTATGACTTCTAGTTCTATGTTGGTGACTTCAATAATCCAAAAAGTATTCAATATTTTTAGATTTGTTTTAATTTGGACTATCGACTTCCCCAAGGTGTGTTGTATGTAGTCAAAATACCATTGGTGTTTTCCTTGTTTTCCTTTATGCTGATAAATGATTGGGAATGAATTTAAAACATTGGAAATTAATTTAGGCAGAAAACCATTGGAACAGTTAAGTAATTTTCAATGGAGAGCCCACAATTGACGTCAATCATCAGACTGTTTCCATAGATCTCAAGGATAAAATGAATAAAATATGTTCAATTTGATTTCATTATTTTTATATTGAATTTATGAAGGATCAGTGAGCTTATAAAGGTGCCTTTCCTCGCAAATGCTTCTGCTGGAATCAACCCTTTCCAGAGATGCTATGAAAATGAGTCTGCTAAAATGAACTAATGCTGATGTGTAACGTTGATATTTTTAGAAGATATTGAATTTTCGTTGAGTTATGAATTTATGCGAATAAAAGTGTTTGCTAAATAGCTGCATTAACTTTCATACTTTAGCAGTTTATCGCTTTTAAAGAATTCAAAATTATAGTTTTGCCTTTTTTATTTAATAAAGCATACTTCTGTTGATGGTATGTAAAATTTTTCAGTATATGGCAATCGTATTGTACTAGATTCCCTTCATTCAACAATTCCCATTTAATAGTACTGAAATCATCTCTAAGACGAAAACAAGACGTCAACAACACAGAGAATCGTTAGTATCATGATTGTTGTATCTTATTACCCAACAAATTCATCAATATAATCTTTAATGGAATCAAATAAATAATAGCATCTTTTTTTAAAGGTGAAAACCCTCGTCATTATTCTCTACTAGATCAACAAAGATATAACTGATTTGTATATTACAAAATCATTAAATAATAAATGGCTGGCTAAAATTCATTATTTTATCAGTTGACATTTGTAACAAAAAGAAGAAAGCAGTTGAAATGACGTCGGTCGATTGTATTATGCAGAGAAAATGATTCTGTAAATGACGTTTAATAGTGAATAGCTTCCACATTTAACCCATTGCACTAAATATCCAACTTCTATTCGTTATAGAATTTAACACTAGATCAGCTATTGTAGCAATATTCCATGCATAGACGAACGGTAGATTTATAAGTGTAAAAGATGTATACTGACGAGAAGAAATTGTCTCGTACGGCACAGTGAACCAACTTTCCTAGCAGGATACTTAACAATTAATTCAATATAATCACCATTCATGTCAAGGGAAAACGTAAGACCAAGAATGCGCAATAACTTTCTCTTTTGGTCTTTAGCGTCAGTCATACTGAATGGTTCTCTATGGTGATTAAAATATAGCAGTTTATTTTGGAGGAGTTAGAATTTCCAAGTCATTTCTTGCCCCAGTTAACAACTGTTTGGGGGGTCATTTTCGAGAGCCGATTCCAGTTTTACTGTGCGGACCTATCGAACTTACTATTCAGTCTGGAGTAAATAGTTGTGTCATCAGCATAAATACCTAGTTGGGAACTGATGATATTGTGAATGTCGTTGATGAATATAAGAAACAACGAAAGTTCAAGGATAGATAACTGGAGAACTCCTGCATTAATACAAAAAGATTTAGAAGCATGGGCGTTCAACATGACTTCATTACGCGATTTGATTAAGTCGATTAGTGACACTATGGCCCTTGAGTTTATGAAGATGGCTAATATGGCAAACCCTGAAAAAGCCTTACAGATATCTAAAACCACGGCTCGAGTCTAGTAGTTCTTATCTAAAGCAAGTTAACCTACAGAAACCTAAGCCATATTATTTATCTGAAAGAAGGCCGTGTGAAATGAGATGCTTAACCAATTCGGAGTTGATTAGAGCCCCGAGTACTTTGCCTAAAGAAAGGTAAATAGGACGACAATTCGGAGGATCAGAAGATGCAGAACAGGAAATAAAAAAGAGGATTTCCAGCAAGCTGGAAAACGAGAAGCAGTATTTGTTGTAGAGTTTGAAAAGAGCAGTTCAGGAACAGATTTCCTTCGGAGAATTGCAGCAATCACCCGCAAGTCTTATGGGGATCTAGTTTAGTGATGCAAAAACCATAGAGGAAGGTATGTGAATATCCCTCAGTAAGGATTCTGTTCTAGAGTGTGGATTAAAGATACGCCTGAAAAGTCCATACTGGAGTTGGAAGAGCAAAGCATTCTGTTTTATCAGCAGTAGATGACAATATTTCAAACTGACTGAAGAACCGGGACTGAAGATTTACACTCGTTAAACACAATTTTATAATGCCGCCAACTTGTGAAAGGCTATACGATGTCACATTCTATCAGCAAATAGCGACTTAGCCTCGTTGAGGACACGCTCACACTCATTAGAAGCTGATACAAAGAGGTATCTATTAGGATCCTAACTGTCACGTCGGCATAGCCAGAAGTGATTCATGGGTTCTATACTGGCCGAACAGGAAGGAGTGAACCAAGAATAAGATTGCGGTTTCACTTGTTATTTCTGCGCTGGCATGAAAACTTCGATGCTGCCTTTCAATCGTTACAGTTTTCAAAAGGAAAAATAAGAATTTTTTAACCAGGTGATGCGATGAAAAAATCACGAATTATACCCCAATCAGTGTATTTGCAACGAAAAAATTGTCCTGCAAATAGGGGTTTCATAACTAGAAGACAAGCGAAAATAAATATCTGTAGACACTACCACATGGTCAGAGTTGCCAAGAGGACAGCGTTACAAAGGACAACATATGAATCTCGAGAGGAGAATTCTCTAACTCATCCCGTGCCTATTATGGGGCTTTACCCGATATCAGTCATTTTATTTTTAATATTGGGAACCTTAATATTAGAAAAAAACACAAAAACAAAGATTGTCATTGTGATACGTGAGACGTAATATAAATCATTGTTCGTGTCGAAGAATCACCTACCGATACTCTCGTAAATGGGCGTTACTGTAATTGCATTAGATGCTTTGTAAGATAATGAATCCAAATATTTTAAATATATTTTACCATTGAAATGCCGTTTCTGTTATGTGGTACATTTCTTTGTTTGTGATTCTGTAGTGCCAGTCCACAATGTCCAAAGAAGAATGATCTTTGCCAAGACCCTCAGGCTTTACTCGAAATTTGTAGTTATGCACAAAAAAGAGTTTTTGTAAAAAAATAAAAATCTACTTGCAGAAACAAGAAATCTATTTGCAGAACTTAACCTTTTTAATGCATACAGAACTGCGTACACAGAAAATACCATTTATAGAATGAAATAAATAATGAAATGTGATTGACGTTTTGGTAATAATTACAAAAATATATTCTTTGAAAGGAAACATGTATACAGTAGGTGTTCAGATATATTCTTTGATGGCATTATATCAGGTGGCTTTGTGACACTAAAGAGAGTTTATCTTCATGCATACAAAAAAGCCACCTCATACACAACCTTTTTCTGATAACAGGTCGCAATACATGATACCCGCCGAGCCAATAGATTCTGACTAAAAATTATAATGTTATCTCACTTAGCTGTCAGTCTCTGTTACTGACATATTTCTACTTTTCAAGATCTAAAAGAAGAGGATGCACAACGAATGTTCACATTCATCTTCTATGATCTATATACGTGTAGTTTAATGAAATAGAACATAAGTAAATTTCTTTGTAAATTCATTTACATTACAGATAATAACAACTAAACTGGTTAAGGTTATATACAAGGGGTGTTCCGAAAGTAATGTCGCATTGATTTTGATGTAAACTATAATAGAGAAAGGGAACATAATAACACTGTTGGATAGAACAAATTTTCAGTTACTAAACACGATTTTTGACATTGCAGCTATGTATTTTCGCGAGCGATAAAGAAGAAGCTGCATGTTCTTTCCAGAACGTGAAGGAGAATGTTTAGAAGGAGAGGTTGCATGCCCTTTCCAGAACGTGGTTTGTTACATTGCTGTTACTATTGCTGATGTGCATGACTGTGCTCAAATCCAATATGTAAGCATTAATAAATGTCACTAGATGCATCTTTAACGCATGGAGAAATTTATTGACACTCCCTGTTTCATATGCACTTACATTAAGGATGCGTTTTTGCCAGACTGTCGCTTAGTTTAGTTGAATGGCTTATTGTAAGGAAACTTCAACATCTACTGTTATAACACCAACATGGTTTTTTGACGTCATGTGTTGCCACCATAAAACAGTAGGCGTTACTTTTGGAGCGAATCTTATATACTATTGATATAATTTATCGTATCATGGCATTACTATAAAAGAAGCTAATGACAAAGTATAGTAACTTTGTGAAATTAAATATTCTAGATAGCTAAATCTAAATCATGCAAATGTTATAGATACTGCTACAGCTAATAATAGAAGTAATATATAAAACCTCATATTGTATTGGACTAGTTATTTCCATTACTTCGTTGCTGTGGATTTTTAAAGAGCTAGAACAGTTCTGTTGGTTATACGAAGTGAAAAGATTTTAACGTAATCTTATCTTGTTGTATGAGGAATTAATATAAAATAAGAACTGAATTAATCTGTAAATATGGAATCCTGATCAACATTTGTAGAAACAACAAGTACACATTTATATTTCCCTTCCAATTTTGTAACCGATGAAAATATATATCCATGAATAATTACATAATAATCGAAATTATAATGGAAGCATACATATTTATTGTTAAGTTGTAGTATTTTTATGTATAGAAGAAATTCCTAAGTGACATTTGAATTAAGATAGTAATCTAGTTGCTCCTTCGGAATTAAATATGATTTTTACTTTTTTTTTGAAGCGGAATGCAGCGTTTAAATAAAATCTACATTATCTTACAGTCAAAATTCAATATAACATAGCAATTACTAATTAAGCATTAATAATTATACGAATAAAAAGGAAGAGAATAATACAAACAGAAATTATTAAGTAGAAAAGTAAGAAATGTATTTAGAAAAATTTGCACAAGAGCACGCATTCCTATTCGCGACTCAAAAGGGAAGTGCAGTAAAATAAATTAACAATTTACTCCTGATGACTTTTAATAATTATTTGGCTAAGTCAATGAAAAATGAATCCCAGTATTTGTATTGAAAAATCAATAAGATGAAACTGAATCAATAAACAACTCCGACAGTATCAACAACAACGACGACAACAATGATGATGATGATTAATATCCTGTCCGACTAGAGAAAAACTGAAAAAAAGTGAAATATTTGGAAAAAACCGGGACATCGCTAAAGAACTGAAAATAATTGCTGGAGAGCTTGGAATGGATGCAAAAAGAGGGGAAGAACTGGATATGTGGCACTATTCAGAAGAGAGCAATACTGAAATCGGTTACTAAGAAGAGTCCCGAAATACTGAGTAGACTTACTGTCACTCCAGTTATGATCACCAGACTCTCGGTGTGGGTGTGAAATACATGAATAATAATAATAATAATAATAATAATAATAATAATAATAATAATACAAGTCTAAAATAAAGTTTCAAATGGGCGAAGAAATACAAGTAAAGCACAATACACCGACTGAAGCTGCAAAATACTTTAAAATGAAAGGAAAAGGCAGATGCAAACGAACAGATCCAGAAGCGATGGCAAGATAAACCACTTCACGGTCAATACTCTGCCCGTACCAAACAAGCTGATGTAATCCAGTGTTAAAAGAGTGATATACTTTCATCGTGCAAAATGGCCAGAAGTAAGCACTGACAAAAGAATTCAGCAATTCTTTCAGCATCGATCTTCATTGTCAGAAGTCGACGGCTGTCTTCTATTTGCAGAACGAGTGATTGTCTCATCTTCATTACATGAAAGTGTGATAAAGCAATTTCATTCTGGTCATCAAGGTACAAGCCGTATGATATCACTAGCACGCAGCTATGTTTATTGGTCAAACATGGACAAGTATGGAGGAATTGTTACACACATGTTGCAATTGCCAACTGGCAGCAAAATCTCCTAGGTAAACTACACTCAGTTCCTGGCCTATCCCTGACTCACCCTAGTCACGACTTCGCATTAATAATTTTGCTGGACCCATCAAAGGCAGTATTATTGTATCCTCGTTGATGCCTACAGTAAATGGCCAGAAATTCTTCAGATGAATCGCATTACCTCGGATAACCCATTTTTTAGGTTAAAACAAATTTTCAGTCGATTTGGAGTTCCACGATCACTAGTTTTGGATAATGGCACTGCTTCACTTTAGCTGCGTTTTCAATAGTATAGCATCTTCACGTATATCTATATATACGCGTATCTGAAATTGTTATCTCCACAAATGCATATGAATTTTATACACGGCACGTTTCGCATAAAATGTTATGTATTTCCAATATGTGGTTGTTAAGATTGTCAAGATGCTACATGTTATAGTGGCGTGGCCCGATCACAATATTTAACTAATTTCAAACAGTAATAGGAAGGGTCGGTGTTGTTTGCTTCAAAAGGATATTATAATATTGTTAAAGCTTCTTCTACCACTGCAAAAGGCATTGTCTAAAGTTTGACAATAATTATCAGCAGTAATCAACTTTGTTTTATCAGTAACCATAATCAACTTTGAAGAGACCTATAATTAAACAATATTCAATATTCATTTTCCCCTCTATTTTCATCAAGCCATTTTGGTTGACTGTTTCCATAAAAGTCTTAACCTCCAACCCTCAGATGCATCCAATATTTTCCTATATTCATCACTAAAATATATACTTGAGAAGTCAGTTTTCTTGTATATCTACATAAAATGTATACGTTTCTCTTTGTGATGTTTACTTAGATGGTAATGTGGTTGAGTCTATGTCCTTATCAACGGCTGAGTTAAAAGTAGAATATTATTAACTCCAGCTTTAACTCTACATTGGGAATAGCAGTTCCTTTAATACTGGTTAATCTATTTTTATGGTTATTGCCTTTTTAATTGTTCTCAATTTTCTTTTTTAACATTCTTAAAATCAGTTTTTTCTTTAAGAAATTTGCAACTTTGTGCTTTCATTACTCAGAAATTGTATAATATACTTCTTTAGGAGCTATATGTTTCTATACCAAATTGAGTAATACACAGTTTATTGTGGAATCATTGACTTGCAGAATAAAAGATGATCTAGTGTTTCTGTCCAATATCTAGAAGTTAGTATATATTCATTATATTTACTTTGTTTAATAAACATTCTCTTATTGGAATTTGTTTGAGATGCTTACATAATGTTATGTCTTCCTTTATTTTTCATCGTTCTCACAGATGTATTTCCGCGCTGGCCTTCTTTGATGTAACATTTTATATTCTATATTCTTCATGTGCTTCTTTTATATTTTGATAAACTCGTGCAGTAATAACACGTTCCCTCTATTTCACACTTTTAAGTTTAACTCACAACCCATTAGCTTTAAGAACATAATTCTGAGTATCAAAATGTTGTAGAAATCTTTCACTCGTTATAGGTGCAAAATCCAGTACAAGTATGTATTTATAAATAAATGTGAAATAAATACAATTGTAATGTAAATAATAATTTCCTTTGATTTTTGTTATAGCATTGGAAAAGGATTAAAATTCTAAGGTTCAGAAAGAACCTCATTGGCACAAGTTCATTTATGAGAAGTGAACTCACGTAGTATTCACAACTCATTTACTAATTATTTCTAAATCTATGAAACTACATTTTGAAAAATATTTTTGAACTTTACCATCCTCTTTTAGTTTATTTTCATTTTCTCCCTTTATCGCTGCACCTTAATCGAATGATGTCAATCAGCATATAAACACTGAATCACACGAAAAACAGCATCGATTATCCAACTAATACTACTACTAGTAGTAGTATTAGTACTACTACTACTAATAATAATAATAATAATAATAATAATAATAAAGCACTTAGTAATCGAAGATACTGATCTACATGAAAGCTTCAATAACAGAAATAGAAAATCTTAGCTAATTTTGAGGCACTGGAAATAGAAAACGACATCTAAAAATTTTTGGTTTTAGTTTTCAAGATACTGTACTGGTCTTATGTAAATATTTCTTCAAAATTGTTCTCATTGTTAGATTAATTATTATTTCCCTAATAAAATTATTATATATAATAATAAACAATCATTCTCCTTTCCCCACAGGATTTCACACATTTAACTGACCTGTTGAAATGATTCAGAGAAAGCCAAATGATCCTGCTACAGATTGCTACCTCTGCAAGGTGCCTCCAATTGCTAAATGACTGTCAATGAAGAAGAAATGAAAGATGCAATATCCAAATATTCTTTCGGCTTTACGAGCATAGAAGCATAGGAATCGTATGACATTAAGGCAAAGATGGAGAAGACAATGACACTGTACCATCAACTAAATACGACCATGGTTTTTGTTCAAAATCCGTATCTGAACCACACATCATAAGTCAAAAGGATCTAAACGAGATTTGGAACTTCCTAAGAGTAAATCAGAACTGTTAGGATCCAGGTTGCAGCAGTGGAATCTGTTCGCTGGTGATGTACGGATTTCCCATTTCTGTCATCGTCACAAAGATCTAGTCCTATTCTTTCTTATGAAAGGCGATTTGGTATACTGCAATCATATGAAATCTTATGGTCTTATGAAATCACTTAATATGAGTTACAACCCAAAGGAATTCCTTGATTCCTCGAAGAAAAGTCTCAAAACTGTTTTGCTACACAATGGTAATGTTTTACCTTCAATCCTAGTTGGTCATTCAGTCTACATGAAAAAAAAATCTTATAACGGACTACTACAGAGATGTAGCAACTATGATCAACATACTGGCAACTTTGCGGAGATTTGAAGGTTGTTGCTCTTTTGATAGAACTGTTTGGACACTCCGACGTGGTTTAATGGTTAGCAAGTCTGACACGCTAGAACAATTACGACTGAGTATTGAGTTCGATCCTCAGTTGGTGTCCCATATTTTCAGCTTTGTGTCATATCTATGCTACGCTTAGAAAATCACCTTCACATCTAACATGTTCTTATGAAAATTGATTGTGGCTATGGACAGAACAAATGTAGCATTCAAGTATAGATATTTATTTGACTCCCCCCCACTGAGTCAGGTTGTGACACAAGGTCAGTTTTTAACGTGGGAACCCGAATGTTTTCACTCGGACCACTGGTCTAAGCTGGTCATAGCTTGTCCAAGCTGGTCAGATATGGTCTAAGCTAGTCATAGCTGGTCTTGGCTTGTCAGAGCCGGTCCAAGCTAATCGTAGCCGTGATACCACCAGCCCAGGGACGGGCCCTGTGCCAGGTAAGTATGTAACATTCAAGTATATGCAGAATAAATTTTCCTGGATAAGTGAAGCAAAAATAAAGGGATGCATTGTTGGTGATTTGTAAACCTCTTTTGGGTGAGAATGTCGACAGAGTACACTACGGGGAAAGGAAAAAACTGCATGGAAATCTTTCAAGTGAGTGGCGATCAAATTTCTGAATAATGAAAGAGCAAAAATTACAGAAAACCGGTGGAAGACCTCCTGAATGCATACAAACATATTTGTCTTTGAAGATCCACATCTTAGACTAGCATCTTGATTCCCACTCCCCTTAAAAACTGTGGTGATGTGAATGACGAGCACAGTGAAGGATTTCATCACGCCATTTCAACCTTGGAGAAAAGATATCAGGGCAGGTGAAGTCCACCAATGTTGGTTGATTATTGTTGAACTGTGACCAGAGATTATCCTTTTGCAGTTTACAAAAGAGAAACTAAGAAGTGACTGCTGAGTATGCATTTAATTCTGAAGGGAGTTATTCATTCAATAAATATATTGAATATATTGCCATCTTGATGCGTTTGTGTATTGCCCTGGTAGCCTACAAAGAAAAGAATATCAAAGCATATTTTGCAATGCAACATTGTTTTTTTTGGAGAGATCCATTGCGCTCATGTGTATGACATAACTGACTATCTCTACATCTAGACGTTTGAAGGTCATTTTTTGAATTCAGTATGGCAAAATACATATGAATTGGGATATTTCACTTCTGAAGTAGCTAACGTGAAAAAATGTAGACCAGTGAGATTAGAATCATTTAGCTGTTGCGACTGTTTTGAAACAATCAAGTATATTTATTGTTGAAGAATCAAATGAAACTTTTAGATCAGAATTTGAAAAGATAAGTTTTACAGTCTGTAATTTGTTGCGCCATATGGTGAGGGTTGAATCATGTGCTCAATAAGTGTGTAAATTATTTCTTTCTACTTTTCTTGGATAACCATATCTGGAACAAGTTAGATTTTTTGGCAAGCACAGAATCTTCTCTAGTAAGTGAATTGATTATCTCTCCTTTTTACTAATGTATTTTTAATGGTTCAATTATAAAAAATGGAAACTGCTATAAGTAAGGTGTTCTGTTGTCATGATGAAATACGTTGTAAAAAAAAGAATACTGGCAAACCCTTCTCTTTTCCTTCATCTTCCTTCTACCTCGCTTTTTCTGTTTAACCTTTTGTAATTTCCAACTCACACTGCAATTGACTTTATATTTAAACTATTAACCCTTGATATTCTAAAACCGAAAAGAATAGGTATATACCAAACTTGTTACTCCAATTATTATAAATTTATATTTTTATTCAAAGAGCTAATTTGAATACTGCATAACCTTAGATGGTTCAGAACATACACTTCTTTTTCTTTTGTATTAGAACAATGATAGAGTATTGACAATAAATACATATTTTCAACTTTTTATAATTATTGACTGTAACCAAACTTTATTTGCATGCGGTGAAGAAGAATTAGTATTAATTACACCAGAAACCTTTCTATTGGGGCATATTGATGTTGTTTCAGACATTGCTTCCCTGGGATCCATTTCACCTGCTTTCATGGACGAATATTAAATGTACACGAATATTAAATTTATGCACATTGCATTCCAATGTTGATACTCAGATTGAATGTTTATTCAACAAAGTTAAATATTTGCTTTTTCATATTTACTTACTCTTAATCACAAAATATCAGGATTAATGAAGGCAGTCGATTTGGGGACATAAAACAATTCCATCTAATTTAGCTACAAATGCTAACTGTACGTTTTTGAAAACCTTTAAGAAATGTCTCCATCTAATAGTTTGGAATTCAAATGACAGGATGAGATAAAATGAGTTTGTACCAACATCAAATAGAACAACAGATTGTTACAAAATGATGTCATCAAAACGTATCAATTATTCTTCATGCCAAAACCTTCAGAAGAAAAGAAAATAAAAAGATTAAATTAAAGAAATAAAAAAAATTCTGTTGAAAATGTTGAAATCAGAAATGCAGAAAAAAGAAAGGATAGAAAAAGAGTGACAGAAAAATCAAGAGATTCTATGAAATGCGAAGAAAAATATAACTCGCAAAATAAGAGGACAAGCAAAACTTTTGTCATGTAGCTAATAAATGCCTCAAACATAGATATCATTGTATGTATTAGATTTTAAGCTGTATGCTTTTATCGTATTACACGATATATATATCGTGCAATACGATAAAAGCATACAGCGTAAAATCTAATAAACATAGACATCGTTGTATTATTAGATTTTACGCTGTATACTTTTATCGTTTTACACTGTGTGTGTGTGAAGAAATATAGTTTTAAGGTGTGGTATATTTATGGGATAACGTGTTCAATATCAGAGATAGAGCGTATATAAATATAAATATAAAAGTGAACATTGAAGTCAATACTCAGAGGCGACAGACTGTTTCATGCTAGACGCAATCGTCAGGCGACCTATATATATATATATATATGTGTGTGTGTGTGTGTAATAGTAGACGACGCGTTTCATCCAATGTGGACTTTCTCAAGGCAAAAAACGAAATGAATTTATTAAACAAAGTAACTAATAATAACAAAACAAAATGTCCTTAGCAACTGGAAGAATTTAGAAAACGCTATTTTCATACCTCTATTTCATAACTGAAAATTACGTCAAGTACTGCCACGTGTGGAGATATTGTTTTTATTGTTGTGTTGACGGATTCAATCATTTTCGTTTGGTGCATTTGCTTGGGAGAGTAGTAATTCTGTTAAGAAAGGTGAAATAGTGAAAAGGCCTGGGCGTAGATTAATATTTGGATAATATTCAATGGCGGCACTCTCGATGATTTTCCTTCTGTGTGAGTTATTTTCTTTTTTCATGAGTGTAACATTTTTAAAATCAAAA
Source organism: Acanthosepion lycidas (assembly GCA_963932145.1). Classification (NCBI taxonomy): domain Eukaryota; kingdom Metazoa; phylum Mollusca; class Cephalopoda; order Sepiida; family Sepiidae; genus Acanthosepion; species Acanthosepion lycidas. The sequence goes on along the minus strand of OZ010585.1, from coordinate 77,720,990 downwards.
TTGTGGTTGAATTTATTTCTATGTATGACTAGTGCATTAGCTAAGTTGTTTTTTGTGGGGTCTCTTTTGAGCTCATAAATGCGTTTTTTTTTTGTTTTTTTTTCCTTGTTTCTCCAATATATTGGAAGGAACAGAATAGGCATCATAAATATTATTGCTATTAGTGTTTGATGATCTGAGTATATCCATAATGGTTTTGGAAGTGTTTGTAACTATTTTAAGACAAAAATTTGGTTTGCCAATGGGATCTTCTCTCAGCAGCGTTCTTGCTTGTCTATTTTTAGAATTTCTAGAAAGTGGCCCAGTCAAAAACATTCTCCCTACAAACTCTTCATATTTCAGATATATAGACGACTCATTATTAATATATCCACAAAACACTAATTTAACGGATCTTCTCTCCAAACTTAACAACGTTGAACCTACAATTGACTTCACTTTTGAAACTGAAACCAACTATACTCTTCTGTTCCTAGATATCATATTACATAGAAATAATAAGTCTGTCATAAGCTATGATCTGACCTCTTGACTGTTTACGCCGTAGGTTACTTCCGGTGATTAACGCCGTTATAATGCATCACAATGTAAACACGTGACGTTAACCCAGTTACATCGACTCTATTCCATTTATCATGCCAACCCATTCAAATATATGAAAGAGGCTTTAGAGAAGAAGAGTTAAGAACTTCTTTAAACTATGAGGTACGGTCACAGCTGCCATTTAGATTATTTGTCAGTAGTATTTTTTTTTTTTTTTTTTTTTGTTACAAGACTAAAGATTTCTGGAATGCAATATTATCTTCGTAGGATATACTTTTTTTTTCTTTTATACCTGTTCCTCTTTGCCTGTGCTGTGTAGCTTTAATAAATAAGTAAAGATTGACTCCCAATAGCCTGTTTATTCTTATATAATGCAGACGAACTTAGAGATGTTGCTGGAACACAATATTTCTGAATGACCAACACCAACAGACACTAGATATATTAGCGTCGTTACTCTTGAGCTAGACACTATAAAGGAAAATCTGCATGACCTGGGTCACCTTTATCTCAAACACGGGACTAATCTGCCCGAATTCTTCTCGTCTTATTGATTTGAACGCATTTTCAAGTGTTTGATACCCGTGTATCTGGGCGAACGCTCGTCTGTTCACCTCTACCAATGTGCGCATGTGTGCATGCTTTTATTTGCGGACGTTCTTAAATTTGTACAATTATTCATAAATTGCTGCCATTTTATTTCTTCTACACAGTTTTATATTCTTTGTTTTTTTTTTAAAGCTCATAATTATATTTTTCTTCGTCAAATATTTTATTATGGATATTATTAACAGAATATTTGTGCGTGCCTTTAGAGAAAAAACAGAAAAGATTCATTTAGTTTATTGTGAAATGTATAGAAGAATTTCTATTTCGCATCTAATTTAAAAACAAACTCAGATTATTATTTGGGGTGCATTAAGAAGACGAAATATTTAATTTAATCTGTACCATTCCGCAGGTGTGTTTGTGTTTGGACATCAGTGTATGTCACACACACAGAATCACATACAGACACATACGCACACACGTGCACATATAAGTACAAATATAAACTGGCACGTCCAAACCTAATAATAAAAAAGTCGCGGTTACAGATATATATTTGCACATATACGTCGCTGCTTAAATACACATTTCTGTAGATATATCTGAATGTCTCCATACTTCTCAGTATTGCTATATGAATGCATGACTCGGGAAATATACGTATTGGAGAGACCTCAAAATGTGGTTTACTTTGGCCATTAGATGGGATAAATTAGCTACATTTTTTCTGCAAGCCCTTTAAAAAAAATATGCATTAACATATTTTTTAAAATTCTTAAACAGATATATTTTTTGTTTACTGAAGATGGAAGAAAATAAGCAAAATGTTCGATATTTTATCCTATACAATGAGACTCAACCGCAAAAAAGATTGTACACCTTACGAAGAAGTAATGTGGATGATTGAAAAGTGTTTCGAGAAATTAAGTGCTACTTCACAAAAGCGCAAACCAGATGAAATAGTCAACGATCAAATCAAGCAGTTGATCACGAAAATAATAAATTTTATACAACAAAGTAGCTCTGATATGTGATTTCCATAAAAGAAAAATATACTGGAACGTATTTATGCGTTAAATCATTGAAGCTGAATGAATTACCACTAACCATACCAAAAACTGTTTTAATTCAAACAGGGTGATGTTATGCATTGGGAGATTAGAAAGGAGTCTTCTACAATGAGCCCTTATTCTTCTAACAAGTACAGCTCCTGATTAAATAGCTGAAAGCAGCAATCGACGAAAATAGCTTCTCGAGAATAAAAAGCGGGATCGTGTATGTCTTTAATGGCCGGGTAAAAATGTTGAACATTTTTACTCCATCCAATGTATTCACCAGATACTGCTTCTTGTCGGTTTTCCAACATTCAGTTAATGAAAAATGCTTATTCCTTGGTAGAATGCAAAATTTATTTGAAGCAGTTCCTTTGCTAAAACGTTATGCAATGATTGAATTCAATCAATCTTTCTCTCTCTCTCTCTCTTTATATATATATATATATATATATATATATATATATATATATATATATATATATATATATATATATATATATATATATCAATCTATCTGTCAGATATATTTACCAACCACGTACACTCTGTTAATGGAGTTCTCTGTCTGTATGCGTATCACTTTCTCTTTCTACCAATCTGACATCGTCATCCTCCTTGAATCCTGTTCGAGGAAAAGAAAATATCTTCAACTATTTGATAGTGTAATGCACAGTACTACCAGTGAATTAATCATTTAACACTTTCTTCACCGAATTATCGCGATTCTTTTTATTTGACATTCGAACAAAACCAGCATATGACCATCTTTATTCTCTGTGCCATCGTCATTTTCTTCCTTTTTAACTGATTTCTTGTATAGAAGATGGTTTTAAAAAATATCGTTCAAATAACACAGGCCATATTAGCTGTGTGCAGTCTTAATGTGTAGAAGTTTTTTAAACCCACAATTTAATGGATTGAAAACCTATCATACGTATTAAATTGATTTATTACTCATTAACATCGAGTAGAAAACTTTCGAGTAGATTTTCATGTTTCCATTTTTGAATATTAGAATGAAGTTGTTTCAAAATATATGATACATCTAATGTAACTTGTCTGCCTATTTGTCGATTGCGCCTATTAGCAACATCTATCTATCTATCTATCTATCTATCTATCTGTCTCTGTGCATGTGCACACGCATTTGGAGAGTTGGTAAGAGAGAGATTCTTTCTAAAAACAAATTCGCAGTCTATAAACTAAAAATAGATACAACAAAAATTTCAAAATTAAAGTATGACAAAGGAATATTATCTTATTGTTAATCGTTTTCATTATTCATTATCAGTTTCATTTTCTTACAAGAACAGAGAATCATTTGTATCCAATTATTTCCATTTCAAAAATCCGTTCCTACTTGATAATTTCAAGTAGAAAAAATCCCTCTCCCTCTAAAAAAAAAAAAAAAGAAAAAAAAAGTAAAATGAAATAGCAAACAAAAAATCAAAACTTCTGTTACCACCATATTAAGGAAAAAAAACATTATGAACATATTTTAATACCAAAAATGTAAGTGTAATCTGTAAAGTTTATTTACAGGTTGGGCGCTTTTTTTACATTCAAAATAGTTAGCACAATCTATGGAGAATAGGAAATATGTATTTTTCTTTTTCGTTACACATATATTATTTTCTTTATTTTGATTTTTCATTTATTTTCATTAATTTCTTATGATTTATAGAATCACTTTCTTATTTTTTAAGTATTTAAACAAATCATTTGCATCTAAATCTTTTTATGTCTTAATAACGTTTTTATATTTGTTATTGTGCTCAATAACGTTTTTATATTTGTTAGCTTTTGAATATGAATAAGTATCAGACAACCCCCTATTTTGAATTCTAATGGGCGTGTTTTACGGATAGTTTTTAAATGACATTACGAGATGATTAACTTTCCTTACAACTACGTAACGTTATCCTGAATGGTGTCATGATTATCATACAAAACGTACGGATGATTTTTCGGTATATTCTGGCAGGTATTTCTCGAGATCATATAGCAAACACAGTACGTGGAAAAAGTATTTAAACACTTCGACAAAATCGGCTATGTCTTCACAGCCTGAAATTGTGACGTAAAATTTGATAATATGAAAGAAAATTAAGTTTTAGTGCGCTTGGTGATGTTTAAAAATAAAAGTGCAAGTGCTAATAGAAAAACATCTTCGGAGACCATTTGAAACTGTTTGTAAAATTATTACAGGAAAAAAATATAAATGTAGAACTTCTATATAATATATCAAAAGTTCTAGAATGCTCTAGAAGAAATTTCATTGCCGTATGATTCAGACGAAGGAGTTATTTTCTGTTTTAAAGCATATTCTCCTGCGGTCAGTTTAAAATGATGCATTCGTTTATCCATATATCTGAACTACAATTATAAACTAATTTTGGAAAGTGAAACATTCACTGAAATATCTTGGATTTTTTCCACGTTCTCATCTGAAATCAAGACAATACGAACTAAGCAAAATATGTCACAATAAATGGTGTTAGTTTAAACTGACACCAGGAGGTTATGACCTAATGTTTTTCAATATGTAGTCATTATAGCTAAACTTAAAGTTCTAATCAAGTAAAATTTTGAAAATCAGAGCAATAAAAACATTGGCAACAACTTAAACATCACTGTTTAATGAAAACGTTGCTACTATCAGAATTATTCCTTGTATTAGTGTTCCACGTAAAATATCTGAATGAATAAACAGAAAAATGCAAAAGGTAAAACAAATAAAATCCAAATAGTAATTTTAAAATATTTCAAAGTAGTCATCGAAATATCTTTTAGCGATGAATTTCATCAGAGTAATCTAAAGTTCTTAAAAACAATTAATGACAAAAATAAAAAAGGCGGCTAGACATTTAACTGGTATCACAGTATTCACTAGTACTAATATAGTTCCGATATTGGAAACGTTTTGAATCTCTTAAAAAAGATTTGATAATTTTTCGCTTTGGCCAGTAGACATTAATATTTTATGTCTCTTATTCGTCATGTGAGGATTTGAATTGTTGCAATGTGTAATTGGAATGAAGAAAACCGTGCTTCCAGGATTTTTGGTTTAGACTTCACCGACACATTTAAAGTAGAATAGAGCAATTATGATATTATTTAAGTAGGGAATAATATTTTAATTAAAACAGTGTGAAAAATGTTAATCATTTGTAATCTCTTGTGGAAACAATCCCAAAAGAATAAGGGAAACTGGTGATGATTCATAATTGGACAATGATTGCATTTTTGACTGTTTAATAATACATTTCTATATATATATACTCTATGCGCGCATGTGTGTGTAATCATTTTGTAATGTGTTGATTAGTACGTCGGGTTGATCAATTATAGAATGTACTGCTTCTCGAGTGTTGTGGTTACCAATGTTGAATGGGTCAAATAGATAATGCGGCTGCGTGTTGAGAAGGTAATCAACATTCATACATAATACTTAAAACATCAAGGAAAAAGAACAATAAAAACCAATTTTGTTTAACGAAGAAATATGTATATTAAATTCAACAATAATACAAAGTAGTTGCAATATGAGTGAAAAAGAGAGAAAAAAGTAGCTTCCCCTTGACTGTAAGGAAATGTCTTAAAGAAGATTTGTCTGAGTAAATGTTCAGAGTTCAATGTTGAAAATAGAATATTTCTTTCAGAAAATTGTTCAGTAGTTGCAACTTACAAAGTTGATTTAACTTGGTGTGTCCACTGAGAACTGGTGGTGTGTCACATAAAGTTCTGTAGTGTGTATGTACGTGCGGAGTGAGTAGGATGAAATACACGAGCGAGTAAATGAGAACTATTGTCTCTGGGTACCTCGACTGGGGTTCTGAAATTACTACTACTTGTTTTTTGGAATGCATCCAATATTTATACTATCTGGAGTGGCTCCAAAAAGAGACGCTTTAGTACATTTTTGAATATACATGAAAAATATCCTATTGGACGGAAAATGGACCAATCAGCGATTTTGTAGCAAAGTTTGTTTTGAACAAAGTGTAGGAACAAATTTACTATGGTGGAATGCGATAGATAAATTGTCCTGTTATTTTTAAGTATGCATTTATTGACCAATTAGAATTGGAGAAAATGTAGGCGTGGCACTACAATTTCACCACAAGCAAGGCAATAAAGTCACAAGGTTGCTGAGTGTTAGAGAATATGAGAAACAAAACATTATTAAGAGAACAATGAAAGAACAGGAATTAAGAAGCTAGAAGATAACATTTGACACTGCATTTGAATTTTTGAAGATTAAAGTCAACTTGGAACAAAGAAGTCGAAGAGAGTTCTACAAGCGACAAGTGCGATAACAAAAACTGTTAGCTTACAGTTACATCTAGCCATTTCAATAGTAAAATGATGAGGCATCGCCTCTAATCTAGCACTGTGCTTAAATTCATAAAGTCTATGTACCATAGCAGAAAGTAATATTTATCTTGTTTTAAAACAAAAATGTGGTACAAGGCCAAAAAGGGTGTGTAGGAGAAGCCTTGTCTTCAATCTGTCTTATCTTAAACATAGCTAATCACGATTCTTCTTTTTCTTTTTATGTGCCGTGTCCTTTCAGGACGTAGGCGATCATGACTTTTCACTTCTTCCTATCCCTTGTAGCTCTTAATAAGTTTCGTCCCTTGTTTGTGTGAAAGGAAACCATGCAAGGAGAAATGCTTAAGCAATTTGATTATAGTCTCTATTATTTTTACAAAAAAAAAAAGACTAATATGCTTATAGTTAGAAGGATCAGAGGGTTCGCCTGAGATCTTAAAAGCAAGAACAACAACTACAGAAATATGTAAATATTACATCAGTGATACTGAGCTGTATATCTAATTGTATGCACCTTAAGAATTGATTTTGATAAAATTATTTGGGGACGCAAAAACTTATTTGACTTTCTAAATGTGATGAGTTTTATTTCTAATGAAATCTTTCCACTTTTAAGCTTTTCCTTGATTGGAAATGAGTGCAAGAAGAAAGAAAACGGAAATAGAAAATAAACATAATTTAAGAATTGAAATCATAAAATCAATTTCGAATGTTTACACACCATTCACATTTACATCCATCAATACAGTGAAATATTTAACTTAACAGACAATGTTCTGTATCACTTTTGACGTGAAACAGACAGTTGTTAACCGTAACAGAAATCATGCTAAAAATATTGATTTAATCCGATAAATGTCTCTCGAAAGAAATTATTTTAATGCAATGATTTAAAAATGCAATAAATAAGATTGTGAAACATTTTGATTAAATGGATTTGTCACGTCATAATTCCTGGAAAAGGTGATGTTTAGTTGACTATTGTCTTTTATATTTTTCAATCACTTAAGAGATAACATTTGAATCTTGTTTTACATTGACTGCTTTAACGTAAAGATATTTCTGCTTGGAACAGTAAGGATGTAGAAAATATACAAATAACAGAGAATATAATTTTTTTAAAAATACAATATTTTCAAGTACATTGTAGTTTTTTATAGCATTCACATTATAGCATTCACATTTTCATATGATGACAATAGTAATTAATTTGTCTATTATTCATATATATATATATATATATATATATATATATATATATATATATATATATATATATATAATAGTCAAATGTATGTGTGCGTGTTCATGCATGCTTATATCTGTGCGTATATATACGCAATGATTAACATCGTTTTATTTTCATTTTTTGATTCTATCATTCATTTCATGAATTTCTATTTTCTCTGTGAAGATGCGGTGCTAACTGTTAACTTCTTGAGAATTATATATGAATGGTTTTATGAAAACTCCACTTTTCGTATATGTTTAAATTCTTTTTCATAAATGTGATTCGTTATAATTATTTTACATTACACATTTTGCTATATTTTTTATGTTAAGGTACCTTGTATTAATCTATGTTAATATATAAGACAAATAACATTGAAGTATATTTTAGTGCTAGACTAGAAGTCAGATTCATATGTAAATCTGTATTTAATTATCACAATAAACGATACATTGTTTTACAATGCAACTTGAAATAAAGTATTTCTTTATATTGCAATTTAGCGTAAATTCTAATTTCTCGACGAGTTTGCAAAATATTACTAAACAGAAGCATATTTTTCTACAGAATAATTACGCTATTAATTCTTGAATAGGCGATAAAACACTGTGTAACGCACTTACGCAAGTAATTGTTGAAAAAATCCTTGTAATTGTTATATCCTTTTTCGCAGTGTTTTTTGCATGTAGTTTTGTTTTAAAAAAATGTCTTAACTGTCTAACCTGTCGTAATAAAAATAATAATAATGGTCAAAACTACTGTTATTATTATTTCCTTCGATTTCTGTCTGTATACACATTCTCCTTCTTGGTTCCAACCAGAGACCTAATCTCATAAATTGCATCATGACATTTTTCCACTGCACATTTGTGTAAAAAAAATAAATTAACCTAAAAAAGCACACACATTTTACATATATTTATTTTCTAAAAATTTCGACTATCTCCTAGTGATTTTATGTATTAGAGTGTTTTAGTTCCCATTTTTTAAACTACCTCTGTGCTCGTAGGTTCAGTCCGTGATATTCTTAGCATTCGTCTGCAGAATAATATATCTGTCACTTCGAGTGTCTCCTTCATTTGTCAAGAAACTAGTATTCACTACCATATATGAATATGGATATTACATGCAAGTTGAACATTCACTTTTTATTGGTTCGAATTAATTTTTTATTTCTTAATTCTTTCCTTAGTTGCTGGAAGGCATCATTCACTAATGGAGGCTTCAGTTTTCTGTCCCATTTTCCGTCATTTCCTTCTAGACTACTTGACAATTATTTGATTTTTGCGATAATTTGCAAAACAATGCTCAATTTTCCCATACAATTTGACGCCAGAAAACAAGATTTTTAATTAAAATTTTGAAGATTCTAAGAAGAATTAAAAAATAATTTTTAAATTCTTTTGTTTCTCCTCGTAATAATAGCACAAAAATTTTCATCGAAATATACCGAATTTGGATTTTAATTTTTTTTTAATTAATTATTATAATTTGCTCTGTAACATACATTGAGCTATCACATGGACTAAACGACCTCTTTGGAATAATCACAATTTAGTATATATATATATATATATATATATAATTAAATGTCCTTTAAGGAATAGTATTCCTGATCAATCAAAATTCGTTTATATAGGCTATACTATAACATGTTGACACGAAGACTCACTCTATACCTTTCTGACCATAACTCAATTAGATCTCATTTGAATATTCATGGCGACCTACCGGGCTACATGCAAAAAAAGGCTATATATATTAGGTTGGTGCAAAAATAATGACGTAATAATGTCGTTTTTTGACGTTAAAAAATACGTCAAAAAACGACATTATTACGTCATTATTTTTGCACCAACCTAATATATATATATATATATATATATATATATATATATATATATATATAGGCATAGGCTTAGGTAAATGAGATAACTAGATATTAGCGAAAAAAGAAGAACACCTGTCCTTTGAATGGCAAATGTATGTATAAAGGAGTTATTTATAAGGCCAGCACCAAGCTTAATGGCCAAATTAGATTTCGGGTCAACTGCTAATAATTAGTAAAAAAACGTTTTTATCATCATAAAATCAACCTTAACAACAAGAAATACGCAAATGCACTCTCTAAGTTTTATTGGGGCACCAAAAGGGATAGCTACACACCCGTAGTGAATTGGGACTTGGTCACTAAAATCAATCCATTCCCAGGCAGGGAGGGGACAGGTGCAATCTGTATTTACACGAAAAATATTCATCCTAAAAATATCAATAATCCAAAGCTACTAAATAAACGGAATGAGCGTATGTTTAGTTGTATGCACAGAAATTGTAATCCTGGATTACTCACTTTACATCTAAATTTAATTTTAATTTTCCACCCACGTTTATTTCGGGTCATACACCGATTATCTCACTTTAACCAGTCAAACGTCTTTTGCGAACAGCGTCCAGCGTTCAAATTTGAAATTTTAAGCGTACTTCAATTTCCCTTTTACTCTTTTTTCTATTATTGACTCATACCTACACCTCATTTCCTCTATTGAAACCCCAGTATTTAGCACTATTTTTGAGCTATTTTAATTTTGAACTATGAATCAGCGTCCATCCTATGAGCATCTGTATACTTTTTTAAATAAACAATAAGCTATATTTTGTAACTGATGAGTTGGGTAAGCAACGAAACTCGAGTCGCACACTAAACGTTGGCATATGTGTATTTATTAAGATAGATAGATAGATAGATAGATGTTTAATGATTAAATTCACAATATAAAATTAAATGCAACATGCAAATAATGCATTTCGATATGCATATCAAACGACTTTGCTTGTCTTGTTTTGATTAAACAAAGAAAATCGTTACTTTTATCAAGTTTGGAATACTATACCAGTAACCTTTCAGTGAAATTGAATTACACTCCTGAGATCCGTTTGCCGAACGTTGAATATAAATTGATGCCGAAGATATGTAGGTAATATTGGATATATAAGAGAAATATCTTTTACCAACCTCGTTTCAGTCTCCAAGTTTCTACTTTAGATCATGTCTTTATATTTTTCTCTTTGACGGCAACCAATCACATTTCTCTTAAATTATTTCTATATCACATTCTGTGGTTAATAAATATTTTTCATAAATCAATATAGAACGATCTACCACAACTGATGATATATGTTAAAACTCACGGAAGCTATCTCAAAAGGATTAAATTATTTTCGTTCGGCATGTTTTTTCGTGCTTGTAAAACCATTATTTCGTTGTCGAACAGTGCAATGCGGAAATAATTAATAACTGTAGTTCTTTTTTGTATAATGTTGATTTCATTAAAAACGAAATTATATAGAAGATGCCAGATAACTGAGAACAAATTATAATAACATAAAAAGATATTCAATAGGAAATACCAATATATTTATGAAAATAAATTGTACATTTGTTGAACAGTTATTTCAATAAAATTACCCTAATATTTAATGAAATGAATTCATGACCTTAGCCATCATGCTGCTCTTCACATTGACGATGGCAGCCTTCGAATCTTTGTTTATAAGGTCGTTGCGTGATCTATGGACATTACATCAGACTTGAACAGCCCAGAGAATTCAAATTAAAAAGCTGCTAGGCCAAAATCACGCGGGGTGACATGATCGTGAAAATTTTCGGCCAGCTACTTGTGTGTGTGTGTGTGTGAGCGTGCGCGCGCGTGTGTGTGTGTTTACCTGTTTTACCTCCTGTACGTATGATATGGTTGTGTTTTCGAAGCCTTTCAAATCCACTGTCAGATTTGTTATCATGCAACGTTTGTATCGCTTGTTCAACATATTTTGACTTATTCTCTTTATTCGAAGAATTCACATTTTGATTAGAGTTTCATTCAAGAACCGTCCTATACTTTAATGGGGAATATATTGATTGATATTTCTAAGTAGGTGTGTTCCTATTTATATTGTAGTTTATTTTATGTGTGTGTTTATGCTTAGATTTGTATGTCCACATCTGCATGTCATTTTCTGTGTGCCTTTATGATTACGCTACATTTTTTAAACATGCATAATGGGAAATATGTTATTTACTTTATTTGCATGCGGGCCGTATTCCTTATCTCTATTGTTATTATCGCAACATTTTACTCCCTGTGCTCTCCATTCTTCATCAAGTGTTTGTCGATTCGGATAACTTTCGGGGAATTTCGAACGGAGACAGATGATCCTCGTTTTGTTGCCTACTTAATTAATTACTCCACTATTGTCACGTGGGACAATCTTGAGTGAAGAACTTGGATCCTTAAACCCAGCCGGCTTGCTGATGAATGTTTGCTGATGAGTGCTGTTGCTTGACTATACTTACCTATGCTTCTCTTTCCTACGGTGCTTCCTACTAATGTTGGCGTTGAAGCTTTATTGTCTTTTATCTTTCTTTATGCCTAATATAAGATGCATAATTCATGTTTGTGAGAGAAGGAGACTAAAGGGAATGGCATCATTTTACATAATACTTTTGTATTGATCGTTAAAAGAGACCTTTTCTCAGTGCTATTATTTGCTTATAATTCGATGTGATTACTTGCAAGTGCGTAGTGTAAAAGCTTGAAAGATGATATCACAGTCCCAAGTCTTCAGAGAACAAATATTTGATTTTTTGCACTGTGCTTTATATCTGCATTGAGCAAGGATAAGTTTTGCAACTCTTCAACTAAATGAAGTGGCTTCATGGAAATGTTTAAAACTGACTTCTGCAAAGGTTAAATTTCAAAAGTTCTATCAGCGTGCCAAAAGTTAGGTATAATTTAAAGATATTAATAAATGTTAATAAATAAAGAATTTCATTTTTATATAATTTGAAATGTATTATTTTTACGTTATTTTTCATAGATAGTCTTTATAATTTATAATTAGATTTCTGATTTCCAAAAGTTCATGTTAATCAAACTAAAACCTATGAATTTTTACCCTCTTTTTTTCGGAATAATAACTAGATTTACGTTATTTATAGCGAAAGTACACTGGTCTTCATTAGGCAAGCATATTTAATACCGATAACATTGTATACATGAAGAAGTTATGCTTTTATTTATATATTTCCCTTCTCAATCAATATTAAAAGAAAAACATTTATCTACACACATGAAATGTTTGAAGATAAAATGTCAAATCGTTAAAATTATTGATAGAGTAAACACGGTGGCGAATTACAAGATCAAGCATTAATAGTTTTTACAGAAAATATTAAGTTAGAAATATATTATTACACAAGCGGTTAAAAAGTTATTGAAGCTTTTTATATCGCAATATTTTAAATGTATTTTTATTCTAATCAGTGATTCAAATTTTAGGGATTTTTTGTTTTTTTGTATTGAATGCTTAGTAAATATTTCTGAAGTTCCTTTTTTAAAAATTAAGAAATTTTGGCAATACAATTAAATTAAATGCACATATTTTAAGGTTATATGCGCAGGCACTCATTCTCCTGTTCCCTTATCGCACTTTATTTAGAAGTTATAACACTGAGCAATATTCACTTACTAACATATTTTCATAGATTTTTGTTGCAAGTGTTACATGCAAATTTCAGAAAACAATTGATCTGCTTTTTCGATGATTTACTTATCATTCTAATCATTTCTTTGTTTCTTATTGTCTATTATGAAACCAATGAGATTACACTTTGCATTCATGTTCAGTTATTCAATAATTCATTTCTGATAAATACGCATATGTATTAGAATTGAGTCATAAGATAAACGTTAGGAACTGAGTTTTATTGATGTCAGTTGAGATTAAAAACCTCTGGAAATTGGAAGATGATTAAAATTGGTGGGCAACAGAAAAAAAAAGTCCCATATATATGATGTGGGCGCCAAAGTTGGGCCCACAGAAGTAAAACACGGAACACGGATTAGAAGTAAGAAAGATATATTAACAACAGGTTACAGAGATAGTGTAAGCAGAGCTTACTATAAGTTAGTGTCCAACACTGGTAGTCGTACGAGACTCTCACTGTCACTCTCTATCACTCTCTTGTACAGTGCTATGTCGCCTACTTAATATAGGCCTGGAAGAATCTATTGTGTAGGTAGTTTCCGGTCTCACAATACCCCACTTCCAAAGAGTTTTCTTTTTTGAAAAGGAGAGAAAAAATAAAACTGTTAATACTTTTTCCTCTTGGGATTTATTGTTTCTCGGCTGGAAGTAGAGATCTTGATGCGTAGGCTTTTCGCGAACCATCTGGCAGTTTATGTAATATGCAAGCGCCTATGCTGTACGAGCTTGCATCACTTGCGACTATTATGTCGAGACTAGGGTCGAAATGTGTGAGGGAGAGGTCTGAAGTAAGAGTTTCCTTGATCTTCTCGAATGCGTCTTGGCATTCCCGGGTCCATGACCATGGTTTGTCCTTTTTTAAAAGTTGGTTTAGAGGCCCTCTCAAATTTTGCATGTTCTTAATGAACCCATGGTAAAAATTAGCTAAGCCGAGGAAGCTTTGTAACGCTTGAACGTTATCTGGGGCCGGCATGTTTCTGATCGCGTTGGCTCTTTCTGGATCCGGCCGACGACCATCTTTATTTATAATGTGACCTAAGTATTTAATCTCTGGTAAGAAAAAGTCACACTTTTCCTCCTTAACCTTAAATCCGTATTCTTGTATACGTTTATTATATGGTTCCGGTGCTCTGCCGTAGTTTTACTAGTAACTAGTATATCATCCAAATAGGCTGTTGCGTAGTCAAGATCGCCCAGCATGGCGCCCATGACCTGCTGGAAAATTGCAGGCGCAACCTTTACTCCAAAAGCCAGCCTGTTGTATTTGTACAACCCTCTATGGGTGTTTATGCAGAGCAATTTGGAACTTTCTTCTTCCACCTCTATCTGAAGGTATGCGTCCGAGAGGTCGTTTTTAGAAAAAATTTTCCACCATTGAGTTTATTGAAAATTTCTTCAAGGCTTGGGAGAGGATAGTGGTGATCTTGCAAGGCATCGTTTAACCCTGTGGAAAAATCTGCGCATACTCGTATTTGATTGGACTTCTTTTTTTACGTAGACCGTAGGTGCTGCCCACTCGCTGAAATCTGTTTTTGACAGAATACCTGCTTGTTCGAGTCTATCTAACTCTTTATTGATTTGTTCTAGAGCAGCGAAAGGGACATTCCGTTTCTTTTTGAATACTAGTTGTGCACCGTCCTTCACCTTGAACTTAGCTTTCATTTTAGTACATTTCCCAAGGCCGCCAGAAAAAACCGGGAGAAATTGTTGTTTGAGTTCCTTTTTTAGATTTACCAAATTGGACGTTGTACTTTGTATCTTGCGACAAAATGTACTCATTGGGCAATCCCAAAAATTTAATTTTTCTATCCAATCAGTTCCAAATAAATTGTCTGAAGTTTTTTAATACGTAGGCTTTTTGGTAACTCCATTTAGTGTTACTGTGTTCGCCTAAAATTAATATTTTCGCCAGTTACGGATTTTGCTGTTTTATCCGTTTTTAACAAGGTCGGCTTGTTTAATTTTCGCCAAGTACGCCAGTTAATAGTTGAAATATCAGAACCCGAGTCAAGCTGGAATTTAATGGACTTATTGAAAATATCCACTGTTACATATTTTCTTAAATTCCTATCAACAATATTGTCAGATTGAGCTTGCCTGATTTTATTTTTGGGTTTTCTCGTTCTGTTGGCGTACCAGCACGAAGTTAACGTATGCCCACTTTTATTGCAATTTTTGCAATATTTTTTGTTCTTAACTGGACAGAATTTCATCCAATGCCATTTACCACAATGGTAACATGGTCCGGGCGGTTCTTTAACCTATTTGCGTAATTTAGGACATGAGATTTGCCTTTTGTCTTTTTGAGGGGAATAGGAGGTAGACTTACTTCTGATTTTGTTAATCTGAGTCACACCTGATTCCTCGATAGTGTTTGAGTCACGCTTTACCGATATTACTCTTTGACAGTCCTCTGCCAGTTTTTGGAGAGTCAATCCTTGTTCGTTCGCAAGCTTAGTCAGTACCCGCCGTCTGACTTCGGCGTCTTCTGCAGATACTAGACCTTGTGCGAAAATTAAGCACTTAAAATCATCGGCAGTCAGTTAGGCTAGTTTAAAATCATTACATAGCTTGTTCACCGATGCTGCAAACGTTAGAAAATCTGGCTTGTTGTCTTTGACTGTGTTCAGGCATTTCCAACATTTGTGGAACAAGGTTGTGTTAGGCCCGAATAATTCCGATAGGAGCTTAATCGTCTCTGAAAAATCCAAGTCAGTCGTTTTCTTGGGTAGTATGAAGTCTACGAACCTACTATGTTCTGTAGTTCCCAGTTTTCTCAATAGAAGACGTACCTTTTTTTTACTGGGCCATTGTTCACAGACTACGTTGAAAATATCTTCGTAGCGCCTGTAAGAAGCCTGGAACGTTTTGTCTTCCTCTGGTACGTATTCAAAGGTTTCCATTGAATTGTAGATTATACTCTGGGAGAACATTGTATCTTTTTCAGAGTTTGAGCCTTTTAATGCATTTACGAGTAATTCTTTAAGTTGTTTCTGTTGTAGTTCAGCATTCTGAAGCGTAATTTTTTGAAATTCCATTTGCTGTTTATGTAAATCCAAAAATAGTTGTTGTTGTCTTTCTTCTGATTTTTGTTGCTGGTCCAAATTTAGTTTTAACATTTGGGCAACTACTTTTTGCAAATCTTCCATATTTAAAAATGACAGCGCTTTTTTTGTTGATTTGAAACACGTGTACTAAGAGGAGGTACACAAAACAAATCTTGATAGATTTTTGTTCCTTTTTTTTTTCTTTTACAGAAAAAAAAATATGACAAGACAATAGTTAAACTAAACTAATTATGTGTGTTTAGCTTTTTTTTCCGTGGTTCCGTTAATTTTAACGTAATTGAATAATTTTTCACCACACTTATGTATTTTTTTTTATAGAGGTACAAAAAGAAGAAAACTCACCTCAGTGAATTTGAGGGGAGAATAATTTTATGCCCAAGTTCAACTCAGTTACATAAAAAAATTTTCGATAGTTTTTTCCGAAAACTTGAGTACGATGGTAGTACTTGATCTTGTGTTGTCAGTTTTTTTTACGACAACTGTTTTTTTTGTGGGGGGGGGGTGTAAAAAATCGTTCTCGTATTGGACAGATTTTAATATACCGTAGATGTCGAATCGCTAGTTTGTCAATGGCGTTTGGTATTGGAATATATGTAGACGCTGGGTGTTTAGCTTTTAAATCGCTAATGTATTAATACCAGCTTAATTTCACGTTCAACACTGCTGTGGAGACGCGTGGAGTTTGTGTATTTTTCGAGTACTGTCGCTATTGATATGGTGAGAACGAAATTCTCGAATCTTTTCTGTCGCCACTGTTGTGGGACTGGCAAGGTATTGCGGCTTTTCGACGTGAATGCGTTTCACGAATTCTTCGTCGACCCAGATGTGGGATTGGTAAGGTATTTAGGTTTCGCTGTGAGTGCGTTTCTAGAATCCTCGTCGCCACTGATGTCGGTGCCAAAGTTGGGCCCACAGAAGTAAAACACGGAACACGGATTAGAAGTAAGAAAGATATATTAACAACAGGTTACAGAGATAGTGTAAGCAGAGCTTACTATAAGTTAGTGTCCAACACTGGTAGTCGTACGAGACTCTCACTGTTACCCTCTGTCACTCTCTATCACTCTCTTGTAGAGTGCTATGTCGCCTGGAAGAGTCTATTGTGTAGGTAGTTTCCGGTCTCACAATAATATAATAATAAATAAGTATATCTTCCAAGAAGGCGAAACCTCTTGATAACTCGGAATGAGTTTCGTCTACACGCGGAAAGCAACGTTGTAGAAATAACACAGTATACGGCGTGAAGAGATAAATGGTCAAAATCAATAAGCAAGAACATAGCGATCATTTCGACTACTTTTAATCATAGTCGACATTTCAAGTGATTAAAATATAAGATTATTATTACTATTCATTTATCTGTTTTCTTTTTTATTAATATAGATATGCATTAATGCATGTATTATTAACACCAATATTTATCAAGATCAAATGTAATATTGCACTTTCTATCGAGCGAATGCTTTGATATAACATAATGATAATGATAATGGTAATATTGAAAAAATTCAAAGAATACAATAGTCATATTATTTCCAGCGATTTTTCTGTCTTCTCTTGTTGAGAGTACAAGGTGACCATATAAAATTTATTCAAAGAAAAAATACTGACCTGAAAAAATATTAAATGCAGAAATGGCTTCGAAAGTAGGTAAATTGTTCTAGTACAACTAGAAATGTCTATGCCTATCTTGTCTAGTACTTATTTAATCATTTCTCACCCCGGTTCCAATGATTCCAAGTACATACTCTCCGACCCAGGGATTGAACTCACAATTACTACATCATCAAATTATTAACTAACTCTTTAATCCACTAAAACATGGATCCTTAAATCCAGCCTGCCTATTTATGTGCTGCTGCTGCTGCTTATCAGCTTCACCGAGTGAGTAAACTGAGTGATAAACACGAAGACAATATATGTGATACTTCTTCCATCAATAAAAATAAGATTATAAATGCTCTTTTCTAATTAATATACATTTGGACATATGCAGAGATGTTAACACTGAAAATGCTCTTCCACGTGATTACTAGAAATTAAACTGAAAATGGTTGCATAAAATAATCCATTCCTCCTAATACACCCTGACCCGAAAGTACTTCCAGGAAAGTTAAAACTTATCAAAAGTGTTATCGTTATCATTGTAATAAACATTATGAATTCCATTGACCGTTTTAAAATTTTAAGGCTTTATAAAACTTCTTTGTTATATTTTATTGTAAAAAAGGCTCTAATACTGAGCTGAAATACATTCATTTATATATTTTTACATTGTTCATTCACTTATTAAAAAATTAGTAATATTTAATTTCGTGATTTTTTATAATTTTTATATAACTGTTTAATTATTTAATATTGACAGAAGTACGTTATACATTGTTAAAATGTTACTTGCTGCGAAGGTGTTAAATAATTAAGCTGTTTATCATTGACTACCTTAAATCAAGATTATATATTTTTGCTATTTCACATTTTGTAAGTTTTATAAAAATTGGCTTTTCTTATAAATCAAAGATGCCGCAAAGTTGAAAAGCCTAAATATAACAAAAACATTAGTAAATTCATATTTTCTTTTCAGAAAAACGGAAAAGAAACATAAGCAGATGTTTTTATGCCGAATAAGTACGTTTAGATTTTTTTTTTTTTTTTTTTTCAGTTGAGTTGAGTAAGTTTATGCACAAGCTAACTTTGGGATAGTATTTTCGAAAAGGTTGGCTGAGGAGGAAAATATTGAAATTTCCCATGTAAATGTAGATCTGGTTTATAGTAACATCACAATTTTTCAGCGATAATTTGATACATACGTCTGCATACATAAGCACACGACTACACATACACGGGTATGCTTAAACACACACATACGCACACACATACATATAAATATATAAAGCTATCTATTCAAAAATTAACTATTCCCTTTTCTTTCATTTTTTACCTTAACAGACGTACATATATAAAGAAAGAGAGAGAAAGAGAGAGAGGAAAACTAACTAAAAAAATCAAACAGCTTTAACTTTCCACACTTCATCTTTGTAGTGGTTTGATTGAATATTGAAAGAATCAACATTTTATCGCAGAATGTCATGGAATTCATTCACCTATACGATCAGGCACTGTGTTCAAAAGGATCGCCAGCCATGAAAGTAAAAATCTAACGATTGTTTACCCGACCTTTAATTCACGTTGATAAAGAATAGGTCATCACTGGCACTCTCGGTGAATATTTAGTCGGCGAAGAGAATTAATGACTGTCTGGGTAAGAAATGAGGTTACATTGAGTAAAAAAGAAACTGACATTATTTACATTCGGACTAATATCCTTATTTTTGTTGTTATTACCATATTTGTGTCATTGTACCTTCCCACCTTCTTCAATCTGTGGATCCAAGTAAATTTCAGAGAATTTAAAAATGAACCCTTCTTTCTGATGTCCATGTCTAGATATATCACGTTTTGATTTTATACTACACAAAATCAAAATTACATCATTCGTTTTATCAATTTATTTACAGTCATAAATGTGTGTACTTGTAAAATACTAACAATGTAGTATAAATATACAACAAAACTCAATTTTTAGATGGCATATTTCTATCTGCAAACTGCCAGATACTTATAGATGTAAATATGCCATTAGGGCCGAGCAGATTTTAAGCACACATTAATCTGTCTGCTATTGAAATCTGCTGTCGATAAAAAAAATCTGAGTTGGCACTGGAAGCAAGCTGGGAAGAATTAGGTCTTCAAGCAAAAGCGTTCTCCCTCTCTCACCTCTCTCACCTCTCTTTCTCACCTTCTCTCTCTCTCTATCTATCTATATATATATACAAGTACCCCCCCACACACACAAAAGCAATAGTTAAGATACCAAAATACATTTGAAAAATGAAATATCTTTCTTGGAGCTTTTATGTCATAATTAATTTCAAGGTAATAAATTAAATTTAATATTTTACATAAGCAAATACTTTGCTGCATTGAAAACCGAATTTAAATAGATTTTTTTTAAATAGGTAAAATCGGCCATATTGACAAATCTGTCAACATAATCTAATTCTCTTTATTAGAAAAATCTTTGAAAAAAAAATATTTTCTGAAACTTGGGACGCTTGTTGAGGAAATGTTAGAACATTGCCGATAAATTTAAAATTTACTATAGTTAACGCTCTTATTTTCTGATAATTAACTGAGGGTCACTGAAATGGAATAAGCTTTTCCATTTAAGATTAGTAAATAGTATTTAAATTTAATTAATAAAAATATCCCTTAACCGCTCCAAATTCATTTTTAAATATTTAAAACTTTATAAATTGCAAATAAAATTAAAAAAATGAAAACAATTCTTGTAAAAATTTATTATTCATCGAAATTCTTTCCTTAAGACAATAGCATCCATAATATATCAACTAATATAGCAAGTATAGGCTTTACTAATTAAATAATCTGTTAGTGTTATTGCATTTTTTATTTTACGACTCAGTGCAGATGTTCTGTAATTAGGTGTCCTGTTTGTCAATACAATGATGATTTCAATTTTCCATGGACTTGTCCTTATAATCAACCCTACAAAAATATTTTTTCGGAATTTCATAAAATTAAATGTATGGGATAACAGATGTAAAAACATATTTTTATGTAGATTTTCTAAATAAAAAAAAATGTTTCTGAAATAATTACATTAATTTGTGAAAAAAAAATCCTGAAAGATTCATTAAAATCTGGCAATTATCTGATTTTTGAAAGAATTTTCAAATCAATGTGTTTTTCGCCGGAAAGAGACGCTCAAATTTCCGGTACTAATTTATGGTCACCCGTTGACGCCAGAAAAACAAAATGTTAAACCAAAATTTTGAATGCTTAAAAAATATACTATAAAAATCAAAAATCCTTTGTTATTTTCTCTTAATAATAACATAAAAATTTTGAAGATAAAATTTTGTTTTTATTTCATTTCGGATTATGCTAATTTGTAGTAAATCTTGAAGTTACACACACACGCGCGCGCACAAACACACACACATGTGTGTGTGTGTGTTTGTAAGTGAGTGTAAACATAACAAATAAATTGTCTTTTATTGAACAACTGCCAAAAAATGCAAGAATATTTTCTATGGCAATTATAATTTGAATGACAAGCCATAAAACATTTTTTATCAAATATATTATTTTCTATCAGTCCATATTTAATCAGGATTCATTAAAACACAACGCAAATTTCCAGGTTTCATCACCTTAATAGCATAATCAACTACAAGAAGTTGGACATCAGAGTTGTTTAATTCCTTTAGACGTCTGCTATTTAATATTATTTTAATTTTAGGTACGCAGCTCCATCTCCTTTTAAAGATGCTGTTTTCATTGACATACAATACGAGGCAAAAAAAATGGAGACATCTATAGAAATTATGATGAACAAAATATAAAGCTTATTACATTTGTATTTACATTTATTAATATACCTTAAGCATTGTTCTGAGTTCGAGAAAGGCCATGTCGCCGCTTTTCACCATCTTGGGCTGTCGAATATTGCGATAGCTGATAAGATTAATCGAAGTGAGTCATATGTACGCAAGTTAACCAAAAAGAGAACTAGAACATATAATAGACATAGCGGATCTGACTGACCGCTAAAAACTACCGACAGGAAGATAGAAACTTGGTTCGTCAATGCAAAATAGATCGATTCGCAACAGGACATGATGTTTCCAAAGAGGCTAATTTGGTGATTTCTTCAAGATCAGTCAGGCGCAGGCTTAAAGCAAAAGTCATTGTTTCCAAATACATAAAAAAGAAACCTTTTGCACCTGGAAAAAATCGACGGGCACAGATGGTTTGGTGCAAAGCTCATTTACACTGGACTAAATCTGATTGGGAATATGTTATGTGGAGTGACGAGAGCCCCTTTACTCTCAGATATGAAGGACGAATATGTGTCTGGTGTACGCCCAATGAAACGAATATTCCAGTGACTACCAAAGGCACTGTTAAACACGATGAAAAAATTAACGTTTGTGGGTGCATTCCCAGCAGCAGGAGTTGATAATTTATACATAATCAAGAGAATCACTGACCAGAATCATTCTTGTTAATCAAATATGGCTTTCTGTTAAAAAAACTTTTTTGTCCAAGGTCAACGCTTCACGTCCCACGAGAAAGAACCTAAGCATAATGCCTTAAAGATTATTTTTTTAATGCAGTATGCTTAGGACCGTTATCTAGAGAGGAAGCGCATCTCTTCCAGTGGCCTAATCAGAGTCCCGGCCTTAACCCAATTGAAAACCTTTGGACGATAATAGACAAGCGTTCCCGTAATAGGAAAGTTAACACAGAAGATCAGATTTGTTGCGAATTAAAGGAATGCTGGAAAAATCTGGCGAAGGACGTTGACTTACTAAAGAATTTAGTCTATAACATGCCAAGAAGAATTAAGGCCGTTATTAAAGCAAAAGATTATCCTACAAAATGCGAAATCATTTTTGACTTGTATAATGTACATATGTACACCTGTATTATTGAACAAATTTTATTACTCACTTGTCTTGGTAAAAATACAAAAATCGATTTTTTATGGGTGCGTCAATTTTTTTTTTTTTTTTTTTGCCTCGTACTGTAACTGTCACTGGATATTGGAAGAATTCTCTTCTGTAGAATAGATATGTACTGAATTGCCTTCCAAATGACAACTGCGTTAAATTGATAGCACACGAAAAACTAGCTCTGTTTAATAGTTGACTGCAGGTGGTTCAAGTTAGTGAACAGAAATCTCCAAATCCATACTCGCCAGCCGCTGAAAAAGTGAAAAAAATTGTTTAAAGATAGCAGTGCATGAAAATCTCAATGTTTTACCCACTTTATCAATTCACCGCTGCTTTTCTGAAATGAAACGTGAAAGAAGCTTTTACATATTATCTAAATTTACTAATTATTCCTGATATTGTTTATAAAAACGCCAATATTTTGTATCTAAAGCCAGTTGAGAACTAAAAATAAAAGAAAAGTCTTTAAAAAATCGTCTCCTTGAGAGTATATGCATTAAAGCTAGTTATATCGAAACAACTACTTTTGACCAGTGCTCAGATCTTTGAAAAGACTGCAAGTGAGAGAGTAAACGTGTAAAATACTTTGCAAAATGGCGATCTGTCAAGAAATTTCCTAGGCAATCTCAGTAAAGAAAATATTTTAAAGCGTCAAAATTGAACCAAGAAATATATGAAAATTGAATCTCGGATGAAACTCGATGGATTTGATAGATGGATTTTATCCGATGCAGATGTGCCTGTGGCTAAAAGAAGGCAGGAAGGAGGTGGCTGTACGATATTATGGATTAAAATTGTCGACCAAACCATTATTTAACCATTCAAATCGATGAAGGCGTTAAACTGAACGGTCCTAATTATTGTGATTTCATGGACAAGACTATTTTATAAGAAAGATTTCAGATTTTTCTTTAGATTTTATCAAAAATCTCTAAATATATAGCAAGCGCACCAGATCAAATATGACAGCAGTATTCGAAGCGGGGACGAATGGTAGACTTGTAATGTAACATAGATTGCAACAAGAAAGATTGTCTCGCACGACACAGAGGAACCAGCTTTACTAGCAGCAGACATAGCAATTGATTTAATATAAACTTTCCACTTCATGTTAATTATATTGCTTATCTGAAAGAAGACCCTAAGAGGTGTGATGCTTAATCTATTGCCTTTATTAATTTGCCAAGAAGCGGTAGAAGGTTAATAAGCCAATAATTAGAAGGATCAGATTGTCCCCGTGAATTCTTAAAGGCGGGACGACTGAAGAGAATTTCCAACAAGCAAAAAAATAAGAAGCAAGACAAATTGAACAGTTTAAAGGGAACGGGGGCCAGTTCGGGAGCAGATTTCTTAAAGAATATTGTGGGGATACCATGAAGTAACAAGCATTGTGTGGATCTAATTTAGAGATAGCAGCAGAAACCATGAACGGAGTTGTATGCATATTATTCAATAGGGACTCAATTTTAAGTGGAAATTCGGGGTAAGATACTCTAGAAGAGTAGAATTTAAGGAGAATGTACGATCGAAAAATCTTGCTGTAACGAATTAAAGAGTGGAGAGGAGGGTGAGAAGACATGCTATTACAAAGCTGCCAGTAGTCACGAGAGCCAAACTTTTTATAAGCTATGAGGTGTCTCATTGTATCCGCAAAGATGAGCTGTTGTGATCAGAACTATCACGCTGGAAGAAGTTAATTCTGTGAACTATAGCGGCAGAACAGGCCGGTGTGAACAAAGCAGATGATTGTGGCTTCACCTTGTATTTCTGAGAAGGAAAATA
Organism: Acanthosepion lycidas; assembly: GCA_963932145.1. Lineage (NCBI taxonomy): Eukaryota > Metazoa > Mollusca > Cephalopoda > Sepiida > Sepiidae > Acanthosepion > Acanthosepion lycidas. Next base: position 77,696,344 of record OZ010585.1, on the reverse strand, counting down.
AAATAATGTAAGGTTATTGTCAAAGGACCATTTTAATTATTGTTGTTAGAAAGATTTGACAATTACCAAGGAGTCTTGTGTATGCATGTATGAGTGAAGATCATTAAAAACATAGTATAGCAGTTATTAGGAAGATTTTGATCTGAAATATTCACTGCATAATAATGTATCTATGGTACTAATGGAAAAGCGTGGGATTAAGTAAATTTTCGAGAAGGAAAAATACATATTTATTGTATAAAATAAACGTTGTTTTTTATTATTAAACTACAGAATTTTTTATTTATCTATATATGTGTAAGTGCATAATCGAAGAATTACTTATTTATGTATATGTGAGTACATTTTTGCAGAGGAACATATCTTCCATTTTCAACCATCAATTGTGTATCAACATAGCCTTATCCTGCATTTTGATTTTACATATGCCAATATAAAATTCATAAAAGTACATGAACATAAATATTTATTTGGGTCTAGATAATATTTAATGACACTCATACCACTCGAATAGTATCGTATTATCATCTGATGCTGTATTTTCTTTATTGATATCGGATACTAACAATAAAATTTGTATAAACGATATTTATACCCTGCATAAGTGTTGGCTCATGAATATTATTATGGTTGTAATTATACAATTTTCAAGGAGAATAATATTACAGTTATGTGTCATTCTTAAAATCTTACTTAGATGCCGTTTACAATATCCACAGCGTGTCCTAGAACTTATCTAAATAAACATAAGATAATTATTTTCCTTAATTTCACTTTAAGTTTTTTTTTTTTTTTATTCAAGTCCTAAAAACTAAAATTATTTAGGTATATGTCTAGGCATACGCTAAAAATACTCTGCTCAATTCTAGTGTAAAGAAAATTATAATAGATGATTGCACTGTGATTACTACTTATCAGTCACAATACCACTTAAAAAAAAAGAAGTTTGTAATGCTTGAACGTGGACACTTTGATCCAAGCCCCCGGCCCGAGTAGCTATTATTTATTAACCCACCCACGACGATTAAATGTGGCACAAGGCCGGTTTAATGTTGGTCGCCCGCGAGCCCGTATGCTCGGCCAAAAATATGACCTTTGAACCCGCCTGGACGGGTTCAGGTCCTGTCTACCTCCCCGAAGGAAACCTTGCCCTTCGGCAAAGCTTCCTCCGAGTTCCTCCCTGCATTAGGGAGTTCGACAGAAGCCAGCCCGCATGATCACAAAGCACAGATACTACACTTTGATCCTATTATTTATTTACCAAAAAGGTACAAATGTGCCACAAGGGCTAAAAATGGGGGTGGGGAAAAGATTGGTCTTCTCTAGTCCTATCTCAAAACTAACTAGTCTCAATCTTTGACCCATTCGTACTTACAATATTCCTTTCACCATAACAACGCTTTTACTCCTTACAATCACACCACAATCACCAAAATACCACATTTTCGCTATGAAAAGCCCTATCATGAAGTTTTTATTTTACAATTATCGAGGGATCGGGAAAAAATAAACCCAATGATTATATACAATGAAAAACATGTTTGTAAAAGAAACTAAACAAAACAATATTAGTAGTAGGACCCTTCCAAAAAAGTGGCAGAAATCTCGATTAACTGGGTTGAAACAAATCCAGAGAAAGGAGACCTCTGTCACCTAAAGTGGGGGGGTGGAGACAAATATCTAAAAGGAGGACAAAAAGCGGGACTTATGTACTTGCATGCACTAGCTATGTTGAAAGGAAATATTTAGCCCTGAGAAGGCGAAAACTGAAAAAGAAAAAGTCCTATCTTACCTTAAATGTCCCGGGATGACTGATGTTTCGGTTCGAGTCCCAAAATCCTCTTTCCTAAGTTGCATCCAACAACCACTCGAGGTCAGCACCTCTCACTCGCACCAAGCGTGAAACTTTCACCCACCTTTTGCCGAATTTCGACGTGGAGAGACGCACCCTCTCCGCCCTGATCTTAACCTTAAGCTGATGCCTAAAGAAAGAGACCAGTTGCAAGGAGGAAAATTTCTCACCCGCGTGAAACTCCTTCTGTCTAGTCGTCCACACTACCATTCGCATAATGCCGAGCAGACACAAGAGCACATAGTGCTGATCCCTCGACATTGACGGAACCACGTTGGCACAAACGGAACTGGCTTCCAGGGCAAAAAACTTTCCGTCCAAGACGCGAACCATGTAGCCTTCAATCAGCCTGCACAAAGATTGCACAACGTCGCAGTGAAAGAAGGCATGTTCGATTGACTCCTCACAGTCACCACAGCGAACACATTTGGCTGTAACCGCCAAACCCGCTGCGCAGAGCTTTTTGCCGACCCAGAGAGCCCCTCGCAACACCAGCCAGGTGAGGGATGCCTCGTCGTTATTGAGACATTTCAACCCGGGCGCCCAAGGCGAGACGGAGCGAAACTCCCCGTTCGTAAGGCCCAGCTCGCTCGGGAGCTTGTCCTTGGCCTTTCCCCTCACAATTACCCGATATAAAGCCTTCTGTGACAAATCCCGTGTGTCAGAAAGGTGTTCTTTTACCCCAAGGAGGCAGCACAGCGCTTTCCTACATTCCTGATAAAAGAGGCATTCACCATCAGTTGAGCGGTGAGCCTCCACCTCATCGGAATGCACACTTTCCAGGGATGGAAAAGCTTGACGAGCGTCTTCCTTCCAGAATTCGCCCTCATCGTCCTTTGGCGTACACATCCGTTCTAGGAAATTCAAGCGGAGTATGTGCTGACGTGTCTCGACGCATGGCATTCCCAGACCGCCTTCGGCAGGATGGAGGCAGCAGACCCTGCGATTTACCAAATGAGCTTTTCCTCTCCAAAGGAAATTGAAAAGTTCTTTAACGAAATTGTCTAGTTCGGTAGACGGGAGTGGAAGAACCGAAAGACGGTAGAGGAGGATCGGGTAGATGTGCGTAATGCACACTTCCGCCCTCCCCTTCAAGGAAAGATTCCTTCTAGTCCACAGGCGAACTGCTTTCTCGACCTTCTTCCGAACCTCCGACCAGTTGGTGTCTAGCTGAAGACCGGGCCCGAACCAGACACCGAGTATCTTAACGGGCCCGTCCGTCCAGCCGAAGGGACCGGGGAGAGGAACACCCTCCCAATCACCCAACCGCAAGCCGACAGACTTATCGCAATTGATTTTGGCCCCCGCCACCATCTCATACCTGCAAACTTCTTTGCTGACTTCGTGAATTTCGGCGATGTTCTTAACGAAAACAGACACGTCGTCAGCATAGGCTGAACACTTGGCCGATTTGTTGGCACCAGGTAAAGAAATTCCGCGAAGGACCGGATTCGCCTTTAGCTTGCGAAGGAAGGGTTCCAAAGCAAGAACATATAGCATAGGCGAAAGCGGACAACCTTGACGAATCGATCGAGACAAGGTGAAAGGCTCCGACCTCACCCCGTTCACCTCCACCAGTGCCCCAGGGGACCTGTACAGGAGACGTATCCAGGATCGAAATTGGCACCCGAACCCGGCAGAGGCGAGAACAGCCTCGAGAAAACGATGGTCCACCCTATCGAATGCCTTGGACTGATCCAAATTGATCAGCGCGGCTTCACCGTCGACTTTTTCTATGATCTGGCGAACCATATGAAGGTTGTCCTGGATAGTCCTCCCCCTCACAGCGCATGTCTGTTCGGGACCTATCAGACCATCGAGGACAAGCTGCAAACGGTTGGCCAAGACCTTCGCCAAAATCTTCAACTCTACATTCAGCATAGTCAAAGGGCGGAAATTACCTATCCCATCCCCTCCGCTTTTGCTCTTGCGTAACAACTTGATGACACCCCTGGTGAAGCGTCGGGGTATCGTCCCGTTCCTCAACCAGTGGTTGAACATCAGTGCCAGCAGCGGAACAAAAACGGGCGACAGCCTCAAGTACAACTCGTAGGGAAGACCGTCTATACCCGGAGTCTTGTCCCGGCCAGCCTGTTTCAAAGCCTCCCAGACTTCATCCTCGGTGACGGCCCCCTCGCACAAGTCCGCTTCCCCCGTCCCGAGACGCGGAAAGTCGGCTAAATATGCGTCGAAATTGGCGGGGCTCAGACCGGGCTCCCTAGTAAAAAGGTCGCGGAAATAAGATCGAAAAGCCTCACAGATGCCTTCGTTTGTAGTCGTCCGGCGTCCGTCCGGCGATGTGACGCTTGGAAAGTACCGATCTGACGCGCTGCGCAACTCCTCTTGCCTGAGTTCTGTAGCCATGTTCGTCGCCTCTGCAGACATTTTCTTCAACCTAGCCCTAACTACCAGAGCTTGGTCCTTCTTGATAAGCGAGGATGCCAACTCCGCCCTAGCTACTGCTACTTCCCCACTATCTCCCGACTGGATGGCACCCTCTAATCTAGATTCAGCTGCCGTTTGCGCTGCTAATCTATCTCTATTGAGCCGGCGACTATAATCAGCTGCAAACGACCTAATGACTGACTTAAGGTGTCCCCACCACTTATTCCCAAGCACACTCCCCGTCAATTCCCTCTGAATGGTTACCAGTAACTGATCACGGAAGTCCTTCACGTCGAGCAATGACGTGTTAAACTTCCAGTAACTATTCATTCTAGGTTTAGGCTTATCTAAGTTTACCCGCACCCGGACGAGCCGATGATCCGAGTAAACTATCGAATGAAAACTTGGACACTCTAAGAGCCCTACGTCGACTCTCCTAACTAAAACCCGGTCGATGTAGCTCGTGCGAACTACCGAATCCGGGCCGCCCCTATTTGTCCAAGTCCACGCTAATTGCCCGGGGTGTTCGTTCCGAAACTTATCGACGAGATCAGATCTGTCGATAAAATCACGAAACGGTTTCACGTCCGGGTTGTAAGAGCCCGATCTTAACCCACTACGATCTAATTTGGGATCAAGGACGGCGTTCCAATCACCCGCTAAAACTACCTGCCGAGGCGTCGTCAAAAACGGCTCGACCCGACGTAAAAAGGACGCCCGCTCCGCCTGGTCGTTGGGCGCATAAACCCCGATGAAGCGAAGAGACTTTCCTTTTATGGTGACGTCCAGGACACAAAGCCTGCCCTCCGGATCCGCGAACACAAGAGAACACGACGCCGCCAGGGACTTGCTGATCAGCCAAGAAACCCCTCTTGAGCGACTATCAAAATAAGCTGAGTAGAGGTGAAACCTCCTCGACAGAATATTCTCATAGTCACTGGCAATAAGATGGGTCTCCTGTAGACAACAAACATTCACACCGAGATGCTGAAGATCACGTACGAGTCTCGCCCTCCGAGACTCCGACCTCAGCCCTCTCCCATTCAAAGTTGCTAACCACAGAGCCATTGTGAGACACTTACCTTAGGGTTGGGCGTCGCCCTGAAACATAGTCGGAGTGAGAATGCCTACAGCTTCACCCATGGAACCAGTGCCCATCGCAGTCTTGATGGAGCCATCCTGGGACAAGCCTCCGACATCCAAAGGGAATGTTAATTTTAAAGCCCTGTATAGGGAGGGGTGAACCAAAACAGGGACCCTCCCACAACAGAACTGTTTCAGTTTATTCAATTCGTCATTGTTCGTGATGACTATTTGAGAAGGCACCGGGAAGCTCTTTTTCGCCTCCTCTATCATGCTCCAGATCTGCCGTGATCCGGACCCAATGCGAACTACAGTCAGGACCATCTTTGCCCTGGGAAAGTTGGTAGGATCGTCCAGGTCCCTGTCACTGCATTTCTTCATGGCCAAGAGGACTTTTAAGTTGTTGGTCCTCTTGGCAAAATCCTTTGCCTTCTCCTCACTTTCCATTGTCACACGGCAGACATTCTTCCCTGTATTATAAACCAGCTTAGCTTTCCTCTTTTTCCCGCCAGCTTCTTCCGAAGGACTCCTCTGTCTCTTCCCGGGCGTAAAGCTGTCTTTTTTCATAGGGGACGGTACAGGAGGTTTGGTGTTAACCAAGGGAATTGCATCCCTCTTTTTCGGCGAGAAAGAGAGGGCTCTTGCTGAGGTGTTGGGTTGTTTTTTCAACTTAGACGGGGAAGATGGGACAGAGGATGAGGGGCGAGTAGAGACTGTTTGTAACGATGATTTTGGCGCTGGAGAAGCCGGAGTCGAAGATGGTTTTGTTGCAGAGGATGATGTTGACGATGATAAAGACTCCTTCAGCTTGATAATATCCTGAATTTTATCGAAGGACGGATCTTTGTCAGTCCATGGAACAGTGACCGAGGTATCACCCGTACGGCTGAGAGGAGGGGGATTGTCCATGTCCGTGGTCGCACAAGCCTTAGGGGAAGTAATAGATGTTGTTTGTCCCTTCCCTTTACTCTTTCTAACAACCTTCCAATCCCCTTCCGTTTCCTTAGACAGAGGTGTAGCCGGCAACACCAAATCTGACGATTTCCCATTACTAGTCTTGATTGTTGGCTGATGGGGGTTTTTGTTGGAGGCAGGCTGAACCCCAGAGGTCGCTTTCTCCGGACAGGAAGGCGCCAGGTGACCAGGCTTTCCACACTTCCAGCAGGCCGGCTTTCTACCAGTCACAATGACAGGTAAAGACCTCTTGCCAATATTCAAGCAGTTAGGAATGGAGCCAAAGGCCTCCTTCGAGAGCATGATATTGAAGCTCCATTCCCCTAGTTTACGGTCGGAGGAGACGCTGGTTATCTGCCCATACTGTTTGAAATAGGCAGCCAGCGCCTCTCCTTTGACATAAGCTGGTACTTCATAAATTGCCACCCTGGTCTTCCTCATACCCTTGTATTCCGTACGGAAGATCAGGTCTTTTGTTAATAACTCCTTATTAATCATGGAAATACAGTCTTCGGGTGTGGGCATCAGTACATCCCACATAAAGGCTCCAGCACCTCTGATAATTTGCTGTGGCAAAAATCCAAACGACGTCAGAGCCTTGAAAATGTTGTCTTTTGGGGATCGGCAAATCTTACGTAAACGCTTGTCGACAAACACGGACACAGTCCTTTCCAGGTAATTCTCCATATCCTGGGGGTCCACCACCAAGCCGCCATCTGTAATGAGATGGGCATAATTTTCGGCCTTCTCCAGGAAATCCTTTAAATTGAAAATGCAGGTGGGTGGCGTCTTCCAGCCACAGGGTGATTCCTTGGTCAGTGCATCTTTATTAGGCAGCTGGTTTAAATCGGTTGCCTTATTAGAAAGCGGAGGGTCGGTTTTAGTTGACTCTTCAGGAAGAGTCCTTTGGTCAAAGTTGGATGCCTCTTGGGGAGGGAATTGGTTATCATTCTCCACTTCAGGGGTTAGGGTCGTATTTGTAGGATGAGGTTTTCCATTGTGAGTAAGAACTGAGGTGGGCACTTGCCTCTTTTTCCTTGTAGTTACTTACCTTACCTATATTTTCCGGCCTGTCCGGCGGATCCTTTTTTACTGACCTTGTGTCAGACATTGTTTGATTGGTAAAAACAGTTGTCCAAAGGTAATCCAAGGTAAAAATCCAAAAATTGTCCAAAGGTAATCCAAGGTAAAATCCAAATGGTCCGGCAGGTCCGATCAGATATTAAGCTGATAAGAACAGATACTACACTTTGATCCTAAAACGGGCCGGGCCGCTTGGATTTGGACGAAAAAGGAGCTTATGATATTTGGAGCCACTTATTCAAGAACTCCCCGGCTAGAGGGAGTAGAAAACCGTAGATATTAAATTAATACAATTGTTGTTCGGTGTTTGAGGAAGCGCTGCATAATCCGATGCTCACGAGGTACGGTTTGGCATCAACGATATTGAACTAGTCGTCTGGTTTCTCGCATGTTGCTTGGCTTAAGTCTGCAAGATCAGGAGTTGTGAAGGTCAAGGCCGTCTTTCTAAGGAGCGACTAATGGCAACCGCGACACAGCAAACTACCCGGACATTAACGCAACATTGGCTAATATTTTCTCGCCACTACATCATGGATTTCATCAACACCTGCACTGGACAGTACAAGTATTTCGGACTAGCTTCAAATATCAACTTCCGGCGTTTCCTGTTAAATTAACTCACCTGGTTTAGGAAGTTGTATCTTTATCGTCTAGAATCCAACAACCTATTTCCGTACACTTTGGTTAAATACTACAGAAGGACTTAACCAGCAACTACTTAACGCTTTCGCCGGACATTTAAACTGAACTTTCGAACTTCATGCCAACTTACCTGGACTCTACTTTTAACTAGGTTACAGATCTATTATCTACGTTCTTCTAACCGGTCAGTATTCCTCAATTTACTTAATTCTGCCTCCTTTACTTGATTCATTGTTTGTTCATGTTCCTTTAATCGAAACACTTTTATTTTTGTATATGATGTAAATAAATTTTGTATTCATTTTAGTTTGTTTTATTGTCCTCTTATTGACCTGTCAGATCTTTTATTTTCAAAATGTTGGTGAGCCTCCTGTAACTATCTTTTTTGGGACACACAGGCCATATTATATCGCGACCCTCTAGCTGATCCGCTACATTAGCGATTGGCATTACATTTAAATTTTTGCAGATTAAAGTTGAGTGTCACAGGTGAGAGGTGCAAGAAAAGAAACTGTTAGCATATTCTTGATAAATAACAGGAGTACTGGACCATATGTAGCAGCAATATTCTAAGTATAGACTAATCGTAGACTTGAAGATATGTAACATAGATGCTGGAGAGAAAAATTATCTAGCACAACACAGTGAACCAATATTCTTAGCCGAGAACGTTAGCCCAAGAAGACGCAATGAGTCACTTTACTGGATGTCAGTATCAACCATGCTAACTGAAGGTAGAATGGGTTCTCTCAGAAAATTAGCAGGCTATTCTTTACCCCAGTTAACAACAGATTGAAGGTCATTTTGGATATCAGCTGCCATTTTGACCTTGTCAAACTGATCAGACTTACTGTTGAGACAGGAATAAATGTTTTTGTCATCAGAGTAGATACCAAATTGAGAGCTGATGCCACCATGAAGGCCATTAATGAAAATCAAAAACAATCTAGGACTATGGATGAAGCCGTGGGGACACCTACATTAATGATATATTCTGTTTCGTTATCATTTCTCACTTGTCAATTCGAATTAATTGGATTAGCTAATTTTTATCTGCTAAAGCAATTATATAACACGATACGATAAAGACTGTAGACCTAGGATTTTGAATTATTTATTCTTGTTGTCACTTTCGCGCATTAAGTATATTATGTGAGTTGAAATTTCGTCGCTCTTGTAATTGTGACATCATAAATTGATGACGATATGTACAATGAGGGTGGATAGCGTTATTTGTGTATGTTCGGCCACTGATATTTCTTTCCGGCTTATAATAGTATCAGTTAGATGAAACAAAAAATGGGATATTTAGGGCCAAATATGGAGTCTTTGTATTAATTTCTTTGAATAAGTCCAACTTGGATACGAGACCACATTTTATGAAGTATCCTTGATCATTACAATAACTATATATATATATATATAGATAGATAGATAGATAGATAGATAGATAGATATTAGTGGTAAATATACGCATACATATGCAATCATATATCTAAAATATATAAATATATATACATACATACATACATACATACATACATACACACACACACACACACACACACACACACACATATATATATATATATATATATATATATATATATATATATATATATATATATATCAGTATAAAAAATAATTCCAAGAGGATAGAATCCAGGTATAACTCAATGTCTAGGACAGAGTAAGGATATAATAAAAAGGCTTAAACACTAATATTCCCCCTTCATCTTTAGACCTTCCTGTTCTTCTCTTGTCTGTTACCCATCTCTATAGCTTTTTTTATAGGTACGACACAGTTTAAGTCTATGACGACGCCCATCGGACTACGCCATTGGCTATCCTGTTGGTCTACACCTATTACCTGCGACTACGACGAGTACCGGTCGATTACTGCTACCGTGTACTACTTGGTTACAGTAACCAAAACCACTTAACTACTTCGATCACATATATCCCTTTCCAGGACATATCACATATATATATATATATATATATATATATATAAGAAATTGAACTGGTAGACATAGACACACACACGCGTGCGCAAAGTAAAGAAAACATAGATAGAGTTTGATTCAATTCAAATACATAGTCGTAAAATCCATTATTCCATTATTCATTTAATGGATTTTTATAAAAAGACCTCAATACAAAATAACATGACTGATTTCTTCACAATGATTAAATTTTAGTTACACAGTATGGGTAAACCTTTTACTATTTTTAATTACAAGTTGGTGAAGTTTTATAAATACCAACCAAAGACTTATACAAATCTTTGGTGCAGACCGAAATGTCATCAAATTGCTTGATCGATATTTTAAATTTTTTTATCCTGTTACCGTAATCTCTGGCTTTCGCCGTTTGTAACGGTGATATTTTGCAAATATCTGAACCGGGATTGAAAATGTGTTTTGGTTGTTTTGTTTTTGTTTTTTTTTGTTTTTTGTTTTTTTGTTTTTGTTTTTTTTGTTTTGTTTTTTCTTTTTTTTTTGCTACCGGTTGAATCAGGCGTTGGGCTTCTGTCCTTTTGTTTAGTGGAGGGGGCATTTCCGAGGATTTAATGGGAGAAGGACTGGGGGTGTGGTGGGGTGAATATGTTTGTCTAAAAGGGCTGGGAGGGATTGGGGATAGGGCAAAAGAAGTGTGAGAAGAGGTAGGTGATGACTTCTCTCTACAAAGTGGATGGGGAGAAAGTGGTGGGTCAGAGGATGTGAAGGGAGTGGCCTTCCTTGAAGAGGAGGACTTTTGCTGACAGGATGTAGAAGGCTGAAAAGACTGTGCAGTGGATTTGGGAGGAAGAGTTTTCTTGGATGGAGAGATTTTGTTTTTCTTTGTTGGTCAAGCTTTAGCTTGAGGTCTTTAATTTTTTTTTCCGTTTTGTTCATACCCTGAGTCGTATTTTTTTTGTAGATCCTGCAAATTCGGTATTGGAGCCGGGGTATCGCCCTTACTGTTGTCAACGGAAGTGGGGCTGTAAGTGCCTTTAGTCATAGGGGCTTCAGGGGACTGAGGACCCGCTGTCTGATGCTTCCCTCTGGCCCTGCCAGCCACCTTCCATTCCCCCTCTCCCTTCTCCTCAACTGCACTTGCAGTAGAAGAAAGCTCTTCGGGGAATGGGGGGTTTTGGTGATGGCCCAACTGGTGTTTGACCACTCCGATCTCGGTAGCCGGCATGCCCATTACAGGCGAGGCGGTTTTTAAAGACTCGGTCAGAGGAGGAGTTTGGTTGACTGGGGCCTGACTTCCAGAGGCCTTCTTCTCTGAACAGGAAGAGGAGAGGTGACCAGTCTCTCCACACTTCCAACAAACTGTTTCTGGCCGGTCACGATGACCGGCAGCTTCAGGCCACCAACGTCAAGAAAGTTGGGTATGGAGACGAAGGCCTTACGATCTAGCATAATGTCGAAGCTCCATCCCCCAGTCAGGCTATCACAGGAAGCACCCAGAATCTCGCCGTACTGGGACAAAAAAAAACCGCCAGGTACTCCTCGATAACCTGAGGAGGGACCTCATATATTACTACATTGTCATTCGCCGGCCCTCGTCGACTACACGAAGAATCAAATCATTAGTGATTAAATCTCTGTTTGTAGCTTTTATGCAGGCTTCGGCAGTGGGTAGCAGCACGTCCCACATGAAAGCCCTTGCCCTTAACGATTCGAAGTGGCTTAAATCCCAGGGATTCCAATGTTTTCACCACTGTGTCTTTCGTCGCACGACAAATTTTGCGCGAACGCTTGTCGACGACGAAAACGGACCTTATTCTTTTGTCGATTTTTTTTAAGTTCAATTGGATCCTCCAAGAGCCCACCTTTCACCACAAGGTATGCGTAACTCTTGGCATGCTCCAAGAACTCCGCAATATCGATAATGCATTGAGGAGGGGACTTCCAACAAGAGGGCGTTTCCCCGACCTCTGCATTATCACTTGAGTTGTCTTTTAATTGATCATTACTGGCATCTACGTTGTTGCTCTTTTCGGCCTCCGTAGATTTAGAAGATTTTTTTAGAACGTCTATAATTTTCTCATTTGTAGGAATAATAGCTAAGGCTGGATACTCCTCAATGTTATCCTTATCAGGCGGATCTTTTTTCTGGTTAAACAGATGCTTCCTCACCGATCTCCTGGAGGAAGCCATTTTAGGCTCTCTCTCTTTTTTTTTTCAAAACTAAAAAAGTAGGTCCTTTTTTTCCTTCTTATCCATTTTTTAAATGGAAGGGGAGGGGTGAAAGGAAGGAAATAGTTAATAAATTCCGCCTTATAGGCGGAACTAAAAAAGAAAAGAAAAATTAACAGACAAAAGAAACAGCCGGTGACAGACAAACATTAGAAATAAAAACACAAAGGCCGCCCGAAAGCGAGACAGCAATCAAAAAAATACAAAAAACAAAGAACAGATAAATAAATATACACAAAAAAATCACATGACGAAAGAGAACAAATAAAACAAGGTTCACAAATTTAAAAAGTACAATAAAAAAATAGACAAAATATAAAAGAACAAAGTTCGCCTGAAGGCTAGACAATAAATTTAAAAAGGAAAACGCAAAAAGGAAAATAAACAATAAAACGAAAACGCTAGACAAAGAAAATACGAAACTTTCAACAATAGACGGAGCTAGTTACAAAAACAAAATGGCTGATGCTATGAAAGCGAGTCAAACAAATAAACAAAAGAAAATAAATAGACAAATTAGACAATACAAAGATTAGAACAAATTTGGTACAGAAAAAATTTAAAAACAAAACATGAAAAATTTAAAGGATATTAAAAGGAAAGAAACAAATAAAGAAATAACACGTAAAGAAGAAATTAAAGTCAGTCGTAAAAAAATAAAGTGAAACACTGGCTGGGGTTACAAAATAAAAACGAAAATATATTTGATTAAAGAAAAAGAAAATCAAAATCAAAAAAGAAGACTAAAATAAAAGAAAAAGAGCGAAAATAAAAAATGGCGAGAGTAAAAAAAAAGGAAAAGAAAAAATCAAAATCTTTTTCAAAACAGTCGTAAAATGCACAAAAAGACGGTAATAAAATCAAACTTCAAACAAAAAGCGTTAAGTCCAAAAAACTTTCGGGCGGCAAACACCAGTCGGAAAAGGTCAGAAAGAATCCACCAAAAGAATTGGATGACTGACTTAAACTTCGGTGGCTGACTGTCTGGATTAAGTCTGCTGCGGTTAATTTATAGATTTCTTGTGTAGCGAAATCGGCTCAAAAGAGCTTGGCGGGAAATAGGATTCGTTTGGAATTTTGCAACACTTTGGTGTTTATTAACCAATAAAAAGAGTAGATTTACAAAAACGAGATGATGATTGTCTTTTCAGAGAAGAATACATTTTCTGAAGGGGGTTGAAGATTCTACAACAGTAACAGATATAATTAAAAAATCCTACCTCTTTTTATACGTGATTTTTTTCAATACGATGTTTTACACAAATACTACAAGTGAATAATATAAAATTTCTGAATAAAATTTAACAATTCTAAGTAAGAAATGTCTCTGCAATTTTATGTGACACGGATTTCGTGAGATAAATGCATCCGGACATAAAACGAAATATTATACATCAAAAATCATCTTCCTGTTGTTTTCGAACACTGTATGATCTTGGAGAACCCATTAAACCACGCCCTTCCTCCTCCTCTGCGTACTCTTAAAATTATAAAGAATAATTAACTCATGCACTTTAAACCATTTTTAGGTTTGTTCGATGTGTAATATGCAGTTGATGTTCAATTCGTCCTGTAAATAATGCACCTTACTTTCATATGCTTGTTCCATTCATTTAATCATTCACCCGATTTTTTTCTTTTTATCTACGCACGTTTCATTGCACGTGGATATAGAACCACACTAGCGTAAAATGGAATAAAACCCTTCGCAACGATCATGAGGATGATGGCTTTGCAGATAATCATCTCCATCTCCTGAATTTTCTTAAATTATCCCTTCGCAATAACACTTTCTATTTTGGGCTCGTATCATTTTGTTGAATCCAAATCTGTTGCAAAGAAGTATTAGGTTGGTGCAAAAATAATGACGTAATAATGTCGTTTGTTACGTTAAAAAAATCCGTCAAAAACGACATTATTACGTCATTATTTTTGCACCAACCTAATATCAATATTGTTTTCGATTAGGATAAATTACTATTGATACTTCTGCAAATCTTTGTTTGCAATTCATTTTAATTTCTGTGTTTATAGTTAAAAATCCCTACTCCTGCCACTACATTATTTTACTAAAGGTATGTTACCATAAAATTTAAGGCTGTCTTTAAAAGTACAATTATAATCATTTCATTAGGATGCCATAGTTAACTATCCATAAAATGAAGAATAATTAAAAAGCATCAGTTGACAAAAATTTGTCAGACACCGTGGATAACAGAAAAACATCGGCATGATTTTCAGTTACAATACGCTTTACCGATATAGACATCAATTTTTAATTTTAATTTGCATTATATACTGAGTAAGTGAAGAGTGGTGAGTTTCTTTTTATTCTTTGATTTTGGTCAATGATAATATGTATTTTTCTTTGAATATTTTTTTTACGTTTATGGACAGACATACTTGACTTAGAACAATATAAAATATTTGCAGCATCGCTGTAAATATGCAACATTTGTTGTGGCATCACCAGGTATTCTAATTTCATTTAACATAAAACTATTCTTTGGCTTATATAAAATGAACATTTAGTCCACGTGGTTGAGAAACGGAGGCACAGTAGTGGAGTAATGGATAGCGGCTTGGATAGAGGAATCGGAGAGCCGATTCCAGTCGAATCCATTATATTCACTTACGTGCTAATACCCTTAGTAAAGGTATGAATCTTCTTCTTCTCCCTCAGCTATGGGTAAATAGCAGGACAGACCGGGGTCTATAGCCTTGGATGGCAACTGGTCTACCGCAAAAGAAATGTCAACCTACTGTGGAAAAAAAATCTGCCTCGTCAGTCATGTATCGAAAGATACATGATCGCCTAAGCGTGTATCACGCATGGCACATAACTGACTGACTGGTTGAGAGGATGACCCACCACCCAAAATCTGCGTCAACGTCAAGATGAAAACTATCTGAACTAGGAGTGGGATTGAGATTATGGAAAATTGTAAAAGGCGAGTCTTTGTCCGTAATCAAGACTGTTTCGCCCTTACCAAAAGATAATTAATACTTAAGACGGCGTATAAGGGTCAAAGAAAATCTATGACTGTATATGAAGTGGTGTGTTAGGAGGCGTTGGCTCACTTTGAAGAAAGGCAAAAAGAAAAAACTACTGATAACGACTACGGCAAAATTAATAATACTTAAATAGTTCTCTAAAAGAATATGAAATTTGATCGTAATTTTTGTGGAGAATGTTAACAGATGTATTGTGGATTTAAAACCACTGCTGTGTTCACGCTTCCCATTCTAAGCTGTCAATGCATAGGAGGTAACTCTTAATCAGGGGAAATAACTGTAAAATTACTCAACCTAAAATGACCACAAATGAACTCTTTAGATGAATTTTGAGTATTATAACGGTATTGTTTCACAATATGTTTATTTTTAAAAGAAATGTTATCTACTAGCAAGATGGTTGTTTTCCAAAAATCTACTAGAAAACGATAAAAATGAATACACAGTGTTTTTATAGTGCGTATGATTGGAGGAGGGTTCAATCAAAGCATAAAATCATCAAAGACAAAAACTATTTCTGGGTGAACAATTTGGCATGGACATTTAGTGAACAATATATATGTATTTCTTGAGTGAATCAGCTTCACTTATGAAGAATACCGACTTTCATGAATCAGCAAATAGGGAGAATAATTAAATGACTGTTACTGGACTCCACGGAACAAAATAAATCTATAATGAGTTTCTCGACGACAAATACAGACCAAAAGAAAAACAAAGATTATCTCGTTCAAAATTTCATACAACCAATCTGCGACAACAAATGTGGGAAATATGTTTTAAGCTTATTGATATACATTTCCCTGTTACTATTAAACTGCATAGTAGAAGCACCATTAAATTAAGTTATTATTACAGAGTGTAATCCGACTAATAAAAAGACAACATTAATACATTGCGTGCAGGTGATATGTATCCAAACCCCTCTTATAACCTCAGAAATATAGATAAATGCACCTTGACTACTAATATAGTCTACAAAGCTGTTTGTTGGGCTCTGTCTACCCAGATTTTGTTTTTTATCTGAGTGTCGGAATTCCAAACATTTAGCAACAACAACATACAAAACAACAACACATCTTTTAAATGAAACATAAAAAGGTTATTTTCTAAAGAAAAAGTTATAAAAATATAGGTTATATACCTTTGGTAGATAACACCTGCTGATAGTAAGACGGATCTATTTATCTAATAATAATGGGTAAGACCCAAAATCAGGCGCCAAAGCAGAGGCCGAGATGATCACAAAGAGGACAGGAGTGTTTTCAGCCTACTCCAAGAACAGACGATGTTGGCCACGAGCAAACCTGAATGACGCCAAGACAAGCAGCTATTGGAAGAAGATATGAGTAGCAACAGATAAGTGTTTCGAGCTATTTCAACAGACATATGTGTTTAGATATCGTCCCCAATGCCATCACTTTTAACTTTTATGCTAAAAGAATACGTTTTTAGTAATCCTCTATTCTCATTCTCGTTGTATAATGTATTTCTTATATAAAGTATTCTTTTAAACTGTTCAATTGTCTCATCTTTGTTCATCAGCCTCGGTTCAATTTAGGGAGTCGCTAAATTTTCCACATTTCGCTAAAAATGTATTTGGAAATAGGCAATTTTTCTCAACATATACGTAATTTCGCTAAACAAAAAATACTTGGTACATATATATATATATATATATATATATATATATATATATATATATATATAAGTTTTTCGTGGTATAGAATTTAATAATAGATAGGAAAAGACAATATTTAGTAGCCATTTTTAAAAGCAAAAGCTAAAATAAAAACAAACGGTTTCGTCCCAGGACTTATCAAGTTTATTTATTCTGAGAATTTAAAAGCGTGTAAATTAATTTTAATTAACGAATGTAATCGAATGGGGGAAAAAAATATTATGAATTTCAAGAGACTAGAGTCCAATAATATTCAGACCCAGCAAAGATTCCCTCTGTTTACAAAGGGAAGGCTCACGAGATCTGATCACTGCAGTGATTTACCAATACAAGTGTAGTTGTGGACCCGACTACAGAGGGAGGACGTCCCAGCGTTTGGATTCGAGAATAAAACAGCATTTACGCCCCAGGATTTTGAATCCGTCCTCTAGGAATAGCCAACTGACTAACAGTTCTGGTTCTGCTATTGCTGAACATTTAATAAATAGAAGGAAATGTGTGGAAAATTTTAGTGGTGACCGATTTATAATTTTATCTAGGTCCCACTCCACATTTCACCTCAAGGTCCTAGAGTCCTTGTATATCAGATCTCGTGAGCCTTCTCTTTATAAACAGAGGGAATGCTTGCTGGGTCTGAATATTATTGGACTCTAGTCTCTTGAAATTCATAATTTTTTTTTCCCACTTGATTACATTCGTTAATTAAAATTAATTTACACGCTTTTAAATTCCCAGAATAAATAAACTTGATAAGTCCTGGGACGAAACCGGTTGTTTTTATTTTAGCTTACAGAGCTTAACCTCTATATGCCAGTGGATCAGAATCAATTACTGAGTGCACTACATCCTCATTGGACAAGAAATGTTAAAAACATTCCTAATTTACATTTTCATGTTAGTTATAGAATTTTGTGCAAGCTAAACACAATCCAGGCTCCAGACGCAAGTTTTACAATAATTGCTTCTGATTGGCCAATATATCTCAAAGTAATAACAACGCCTACGCACACGTGTTTAAACACAAAATACCGCCCCAAATCTTAAAATGTGTTCGCGAGCCACGCACGTGACCAGGAATGTAAATAAATACGATGCACGAACATAAGTTTACCAGTGAGCTTCGTAACGGTTTTTGACCTTTTCTTTGATATTTTTGACTTACGACGAACTTTTTTTTGCTGCTAACGATTTTCCTTTCCCAAAACTCCTTTCCCCAAATTTGGTGATTACATTTAAAAAGACCCGCAGGTGGTTGTCTCCACGTTTTTCAATATGGCCGACGGTGCCAGTCGGGCCAATATAAAAAAGGACCTTTTTGGGACGGCTGCTAAAGCCAACCCCCCTGATAATGCTGCCAAGAAGCGGGCTGATGGTAGCCCCAAAGCTGACCGTACTAGTAGCTCCAAGAAGGGAGAAGCTAGTAATAAGAATATTGAGGTGCCAAAGGAGGCACAAAAGACAGCCGAGGAATTGCCCTCATGCTGGAAGTCCCCACCAAGTTGTATTCTGAACATGGCGGATTTCCTGGATAAGGCGAAAAGTTACGCCCATCTTGTAAATAAAGATGGGTTCGTCGATGTTGTCCAGGAGCTCGATGTGTTCACAAAAAGAATGGTGACCGTTTTTGTGGTGGACAAAAAAACCAAAAAGATTTGTCGCTCCACTAAAGACACAGTGATTAAATCACTTTTGTCCCTGGGGATAAAACCCCAAAGAGTAATTAAGGGTAGAGGGTTCTTCATGTGGGACATTCTGCTGCCCACACCAGAAGATTGCCTAGCCATGGCAAAAAAAGAATTGATCACAAAAGATCTAATACTAAGAACGGAATATGAAGGCCGAAGACGGACCAGGGTGGCCGTGTTCGAGGTTCCTCCTCAAATTTCGGGAGAGCTTCTGGCTGCATTTTTTATGCAGTACGGCCAAATTTTAGGGGCTCTCTCCGACAATTTGAACGGGGGATGGACTTTTGATATCATGCTTGATCAAGAGGCCTTCAAGTCTGTCCCCAACTGTTTGGTGTTTGGTGACCGGAAAATGCCGGTCATAGTGACCGGTAGGAGACCAACTTGCTGGAGGTGTGGAGAGACTGGTCACCTTTCCTCCTCCTGCCCAGGGAAGAAGGCCCCTGGAGTTCCGGTCACAGGCGACCAAAATACCCCCTTGGCCGAGAAAGTAAAATCCGCGGCGCCTGTAGTGGGCCTAGCTGCGGGGCGTACTGTTGGGGAAAATACCTCGGTTGGGTCCAGACCCACATTACCCTCAAATCCGACGCCTGCCACAAGTGTGGTTAAGGAGAAGGATGAGGGGGAATGGCGCCTCGTGGTTAGGGGCAAGGGGAAGACCCAAACAGCGGTTCCTCAGTCCCAGCATGACCCCGGGGACATTGTCACCTACAGCCCCATTCCCTCTACCAGCTCTGAGGGCGACGCCTCGGCGTCTTATGCTGAAACTGCTACTGCAGCCCAAAAATTGAATGAACCAAGTTGGCAGAAAATTTTGGACCTAAAAAAGTTGAAAGAAAAAGTGGAGGCCAAGCGGGCTAAAAATAAAAAATCGCTGGGGGTACCGGGCCCCCTATCCTCTGCCCCGTCTTCCCCTCCATCACTTAAATATAAATTCACAAAACCACCTCCGCCTAAATCTTTGACAAACTCTCCAGTGAAATCTCTTCGTTCCTCCAAACCTTCACCCGTAAAGACACCTTCCGGCATGACTCCATCAACTACACCGAGAGACACTCCTATGCATACACCCACTCACTCTCCTCAGAAAAAAAGAAACAGAAGTCCGGATACTCAATCAACTACGGACAAGAAAAAAAAGAAAATAAAACCACCATATCTCCCGGGGGAAGACGTCTGCCGCGTATCCCGGGATCAGGCTGATAGGGTCTTCGGGCAAACTAAAAACCCGATGCCCTTAAAAGTTCTCTGGAACTTCCGGCACATCAAGGGTGTAGATGTGGAGGTGCCGGAAAATTTTGAGGCCCGAAATCAGCTAACCGTGGTGAGAACTGGCCCGGGTACGCGGGAGATATGGGGCATGATAGAGGAGGCTAAGGCCTCCTTGAAAGTGGTGCCCCCAGCAGTAGTTCTCCTTGAGGAAAACTTAGACGAAACTAAAAAGTGTAAAGGGAGGGTCCCTCTTTATGTTCACCCATCCCTTTATAGGGCTCTTAAGTTAACTTATCCCGCGGACATCGGTAGCTTGTCTCAGAGTGATACTCTCGATACTGAGATGATGTCAGGTTCGATGGGACAAGCTGTCGGTGTCCTCACCCCAGCCATGTTCTATCCTGAAGGACAACCCTAATTCGATTGACAATGTCTCTCTGGTTAGCTACGTTGAATGTCCGGGGCCTGAGGTCCGAGTCTCGCAGGGCGAGGCTCACTCGTGACCTTCAGCGCCTCGGGGTGAATGTATGTTGTATACAAGAGACCCGGTTTTCTTCTCATGATCGTGAGGACATACTGTCTAAGGGGTTTGCCCTTTATTCAGCCTGTTTTGATGGTCGTTCGAGGGGTGTCTCTTGGCTAGTGAGCAGGTCTTTGAAGGCTGCTTGTACCCTTGTCTTCGCGGATCCGGCGGGCAGACTTTGCGTGCTGGATGTTACCATAAAGGATAAGGTTCTACGTCTCATTGGGGTTTATGCGCCCAATACCCATTCCGAGCGGCCTGCTTTGTTTCGGCAGATCGCGCCGTTCTTGACGACGTCTCGTCGGGTAGTTTTAGCGGGGGATTGGAATGCCGTCCTTGACCCCGATATAGATCGTATAGGGCATAAACAAGGTACTAACAACCCGGATGTGAAACCATTTCGGGACTTTATCGATCGGTTTGATCTGGTCGATAAGTTCCGGAATGAACACCCTCGGGAGGTAGCATGGACTTGGACAACTAGTGGCAACTCGGCTCCTGGGACGCTTGCGAGCTACCTGGACCGAGTCTTAGTTAGGAGAGTCGATGTAGGGCTCTTAGGGTGTCCAAGTTTCCATTATATAGTTTATACGGATCATAGGCTTGTCCGGGTCCGTGTAAACTTAGATAAGCCTAAGGTTAGATTGGCTGGTTACTGGAAATTGAACTGTTCACTTTTTGGTGATCAGGGTTTCCGGGACCAGCTGTTACTAACCATCCAAAGGGAATTGACGGGAGCGGTTGTGGGAAACGCCTGGTGGGGAAATCTTAAATCTAAAATTCGAACGTTTGCTGCCGATTTTAGTCGTCGACTCAATCTAGATAGATTAGCGGCGCAAACTGCTTTAGAAGATAAAGTCGATCGGGCAGTGAAATCCCGTGTTAGTGGGGACATAGCTTTAGCTAAGGCAGAGTTGTCCTCTTTGCTTATCAAGAAGGATCAAGCTCTGGTAGTTAGGGCTAGGTTAAAAAGAATGTCTTCTGAGGCAACGAATATGGCCGCTGAACTGCGTGCAGAGGAAAATCGAAGCGCGTCTAAGCGACATATTGCATGCGTCACGTTGCCGGATAAGCGGACCGTGACTACAAACGCGGGCATATGTGAGGTGTTTCGGGACTACTTTCAGGATCTTTTCACCAGGGAGCCCGGTCTGAGCTCTGCTCAGTTCGACGCCTATTTAGCTGACTTTCCCTGCCTTTCGGCAGCTGAAGCGGCTAGGTGCGAGGGTCCCATTACAGAGTCGGAGATCTGGGAAGCGCTGAAGCAGGTTGGCCTGGATAAGTCTCCGGGATTAGATGGTCTTCCCTACGAAGTGTACTTGAGGTTGTCGCACGTTTTTGTTCCTTTGCTGGAACTGATTTACAACCACTGGATGAAGCAGGGGTCTTTACCCCAACGCTTCACCAGGGGTGTGATCAAGTTGCTGCGTAAGGACAAGGACGGTGGGGATGGGTTAGGGAACTTTCGCCCTTTAACGATGTTAAACACTGACTTAAAGATTTTGGCGGAGATCTTAGCCAACCGTTTGCAGCTTGTCCTGTCTAGTCTGATTGGCCCTGAACAGACTTGTGCTGTGAAGGGGAGGACTATTCAGGATAACCTTCATATGGTACGCTTGATCTTAGAACAAGTCGACAGTGAAGCCGCGCTGATCAATTTAGATCAGTCCAAGGCCTTCGATAGGGTTGACCATCGATTTCTGGAGGCTGTCCTTTCGGCGGCCGGTTTCAGAGCCGACTTTCGCTCCTGGATCCGACTTTTGTATGCGACCCCCGGTGCGCTGGTGGAAGTGAATGGGGTAAGATCGAAGCCTTTCGTATTGTCTCGCTCCATTCGTCAAGGTTGTCCGCTCTCGCCTCTGCTTTACGTTCTTGCGTTGGAACCATTCCTTCGCAAGTTGAAGGCGAATCCGGTCCTGCGCGGAATTTCCCTGCCTGGGGCTTCCACCTCAGCCAGGTATTCTGCCTATGCTGACGACGTTTCGGTTCTTGTGTCGAGCAGAGCCGAGATTGACGAAGTCAGCAAAGAGATCAGTGGGTATGAGATGGTGACAGGGGCCAAGATCAACCGCGATAAGTCTGTGGGCTTGCGGTTGGGTGCGTGGAAGGGAGTTTCTCTTCCCGGACCTTTCCTCTGGACGGATGGGCCGATCAAGATACTCGGCGTCTGGTTCGGTCCTGATCTCCAGTTGGAAATGAATTGGTCGGAGGTGCAAGGGAAGGCCGAGATCGCGGGTAAACTGTGGTCTCGGAGGAGACTTTCCCTGAAGGGAAGGGCGGAGGTATGTGTTTCACACATATATCCGATCCTCCTTTACCGACTTTCTGTGCTTCCGCTCCCGTATGCCAGACTAATGTCATTAGTCCGGACCTTGTTCTCTTTCTTGTGGAGAGACAAGGCCCCTATGGTGTGTCGCGAGATCTGTTGCCTTCATCCCTCTGAGGGCGGTCTGGGTATGCCTAGCATTGAGATTCGTCAATATATGCTTCGCATTACCTTTCTAGACCGAATGTGTCGCGGATTGGATGAGGTGGGCACCTTTTGGAAAGAAGATGTCCGAAAACATTTCCCATCCCTGAGAAGTGTGCACTCGTGCGAGGTGGAGGCTGGCCGTACACCTCGTGCCGAGTGCTCCTTCTACCGCGAATGTCGTAGTGCTTTGAAGCTCCTCTTGCGGACGACGGATGGCCTCTCCGACGCCCAGGCGTTGTCTCGTAAGGCATTGTATCAGTTGTTAGTTAGGGGGTCCGTTCAAGATGGTCTGATCGACGAGCTCGGTCTTACGAAGCAGGAGGCTCGCTCGATATGGCCATGGGCGCCTGGGTTGAAATGTCTCAATAATGATGAGGCATCACTCACCTGGCTGATGATTCGTGGGGCCCTCTGGGTCGGCAAGAGACTTTGTTCAGCAGGTTTGGAGAAATATCCAAACTGTCGTCGCTGTACTGGCGAAGTCGAGACCATTGGTCACGCCTTTTTTCAGTGCAAGACGGTAGTGCCGTTGTGCAAGTTTGTTGAAGGCCTCATGGTTCGCATGCTGCAGGGAAAGTTCTTTGTCCTGGAAGCCAGTTCTGTTTGTAGCAATGTGGTGCCGCAATTGACGAAGGCTGAACACTATGTGTTCTGTTGCTTACTAGGGATTATGAGAGTCGTGATTTGGACGTCGCGTCAGAAGGGATTCCATGAGGGCGAGAAGTTCACCTCTTCCCAACTGATCTTGTTCTTTGAGCATCAGCTTAAAGTCAAGATTAGGACGGAAAGGCGGCGGCTCCCTTCATCGGAATTCGGCAAAAGGTGGGTGAATCTTGCGCGAATGTGTAGAGTGAAAGGGGCTGACCTAGAGTGGCACTTGGATGTCGGTTAGGTACAGAATTTTGTCCTAACAGGGTTGAACATAGGCAACCCACCCAGATTTTAGGTTAGACTAGGTTTTCGATTTTTGAATCTTTAGTTTTCCCTTTTTTCTAGTAAACTTAGCTAGGGTATGCATGCGCATTGGTCCCTTTTATTTCTGTCCCTATTTTCCTTTTGTTTTAATTCCCCATCCCCTCCCTCGTTAGGTGGTCAGTGACTTCAGTTCTCTGGTGGATGCGGGGCGCCTTTCGTTTCGTGTGTGTGCTTTTTCGTATTTGTTGTTGTGTATGAATGTGTGTGTGTGTCTGTGTGAATGCTTGGAGGAATGAATGTTTTTTTTTCTTATTTTTCTTAGCCCCGCATTGATTTCGTCTAGTTAACTGATTTTGCTGCCACATTTATGGTTTGTGGGGGGTTTTACTACTAACACAGTTTTGTTTAGTTCTTATTGTAAATACTTAAGTCATATTGTATATACTCATTTGGGGATCTTTTAAAAGTTGTTGTTTTATTGACCCTCCCCCCACAGACAATTTTTGTACATAAGGGGACTAGTTAGGACTTCATAGAGAATTTGAGGCATTATGGTGGACGTAGTAAGAAAGGTAGGTTTGAATGTGTTGTTTTGGTGATTGGAATATTGTTAGTTTGTTTGGGTCCGTGTCTGGGACTAGCTAAGTTTAGATTTAAGATAGAAGAAGACCGTCATTCCCCATCCCCTTTTTAGGCCTTGTGCCACATTTTATACACATTTGTATAAATAAATATTGTGAGCTTCGTAACGGTTTTTGACCTTTTGTTTGATATTTTTGACTTACGACGAACTTTTTTTTGCTGCTAACGATTTTCCTTTCAGTGCTTCAAGAACTTTTTGGACGAACTTCTGAGGATTTTTTCTGATAAGTTATTCTTTAAGTTTTATTTTTTTGATTTTATTCTTCTATTTCTTTTTGTTTGTTTTATTTTTGGGGCTTCGGCCCTCATAATTTTTTTATTTTAGTCCGGTTTGACAAAGTCTTACCGGACGATTTCTTTTTTATTGTTTATTTCTTTCTAGTTGTTTTAGGGAAAAAAAGTCAGCACAGTATTTGAAAAAAAGAAAAAGAAAACTTTATTTTTTCCTTTTTAATAGCGACTTCGGTCGCATTCTCTCGTCTCGTTTTTGGTTTAACTAGTTTGTTTTTTCTTTTGCATTTTTATTTTCTTTAGCGGCTTTGGCCGCAAACCTTTTCTTTTTTTTCTGGTTGTAAACCAGACTTTTTCTTTTCCTTTCTTTTTCTTTTTGTACATTTTCGTGAATTTTTAAAAAAGAGAGAGGAGTTTCTGTTTTTGTTTTTTGCTTTCGGCTGCCTTTGGGCGCCATTTAGATTTTTTTTTCCTGTTTAATTTTTTTTTGTCTTTTAATTTTCCCAGTTTATTTATTTTTTTTAAAAAAAAGTTTATTGTCTTTGTTTCTCTTCTTTTAACTTACTGGTACATCCAGGCTTATTTGTTTAATTTTTTTTTTTTTTTTTTTTTTTTTTCCCTCCCAAAACTCCTTTCCCCAAATTTGGTGATTACATTTAAAAAGACCCGCAGGTGGTAGTCTCCACGTTTTTCAATATGGCCGACGGTGCCAGTCGGGCCAATATAAAAAAGGACCTTTTTGGGACGGCTGCTAAAGCCAACCCCCCTGATAATGCTGCCAAGAAGCGGGCTGATGGTAGCCCCAAAGATGACCGTACTAGTAGCTCCAAGAAGGGAGAAGCTAGTAATAAGAATTTTGAGGTGCCAAAGGAGGCACAAAAGACAGCCGAGGAATTGCCCTCATGCTGGAAGTCCCCACCAAGTTGTATTCTGAACATGGCGGATTTCCTGGATAAGGCGAAAAGTTACGCCCATCTTGTAAATAAAGATGGGTTCGTCGATGTTGTCCAGGAGCTCGATGTGTTCACAAAAAGAATGGTGACCGTTTTTGTGGTGGACAAAAAAACCAAAAAGATTTGTCGCTCCACTAAAGACACAGTGATTAAATCACTTTTGTCCCTGGGGATAAAACCCCAAAGAGTAATTAAGGGTAGAGGGTTCTTCATGTGGGAC
Source organism: Acanthosepion lycidas (assembly GCA_963932145.1). Lineage (NCBI taxonomy): Eukaryota > Metazoa > Mollusca > Cephalopoda > Sepiida > Sepiidae > Acanthosepion > Acanthosepion lycidas. Next base: position 77,670,605 of record OZ010585.1, on the reverse strand, counting down.
ATTCTGCTGCCCACACCAGAAGATTGCCTAGACATGGCAAAAAAAGAATTGATCACAAAAGATCTAATACTAAGAACGGAATATGAAGGCCGAAGACGGACCAGGGTGGCCGTGTTCGAGGTTCCTCCTCAAATTTCGGGAGAGCTTCTGGCTGCATTTTTTATGCAGTACGGCCAAATTTTAGGGGCTCTCTCCGACAATTTGAACGGGGGATGGACTTTTGATATCATGCTTGATCAAGAGGCCTTCAAGTCTGTCCCCAACTGTTTGGTGTTTGGTGACCGGAAAATGCCGGTCATAGTGACCGGTAGGAGACCAACTTGCTGGAGGTGTGGAGAGACTGGTCACCTTTCCTCCTCCTGCCCAGGGAAGAAGGCCCCTGGAGTTCCGGTCACAGGCGACCAAAATACCCCCTTGGCCGAGAAAGTAAAATCCGCGGCGCCTGTAGTGGGCCTAGCTGCGGGGCGTACTGTTGGGGAAAATACCTCGGTTGGGTCCAGACCCACATTACCCTCAAATCCGACGCCTGCCACAAGTGTGGTTAAGGAGAAGGATGAGGGGGAATGGCGCCTCGTGGTTAGGGGCAAGGGGAAGACCCAAACAGCGGTTCCTCAGTCCCAGCATGACCCCGGGGACATTGTCACCTACAGCCCCATTCCCTCTACCAGCTCTGAGGGCGACGCCTCGGCGTCTTATGCTGAAACAGCTACTGCAGCCCAAAAATTGAATGAACCAAGCTGGCAGAAAATTTTGGACCTAAAAAAATTGAAAGAAAAAGTGGAGGCCAAGCGGGCTAAAAATAAAAAATCGCTGGGGGTACCGGGCCCCCTATCCTCTGCCCCGTCTTCCCCTCCATCACTTAAATATAAATTCACAAAACCACCTCCGCCTAAATCTTTGACAAACTCTCCAGTGAAATCTCTTCGTTCCTCCAAACCTTCACCCGTAAAGACACCTTCCGGCATGACTCCATCAACTACACCGAGAGACACTCCTATGCATACACCCACTCACTCTCCTCAGAAAAAAAGAAACAGAAGTCCGGATACTCAATCGACTACGGACAAGAAAAAAAAGAAAATAAAACCACCATATCTCCCGGGGGAAGACGTCTGCCGCGTATCCCGGGATCAGGCTGACAGGGTCTTCGGGCAAACTAAAAACCCGATGCCCTTAAAAGTTCTCTGGAACTTCCGGCACATCAAGGGTGTAGATGTGGAGGTGCCGGAAAATTTTGAGGCCCGAAATCAGCTAACCGTGGTGAGAACTGGCCCGGGTACGCGGGAGATATGGGGCATAATAGAGGAGGCTAAGGCCTCCTTGAAAGTGGTGCCCCCAGCAGTAGTTCTCCTTGAGGAAAACTTAGACGAAACTAAAAAGTGTAAAGGGAGGGTCCCTCTTTATGTTCACCCATCCCTTTATAGGGCTCTTAAGTTAACTTATCCCGCGGACATCGGTAGCTTGTCTCAGAGTGATACTCTCGATACTGAGATGATGTCAGGTTCGATGGGACAAGCTGTCGGTGTCCTCACCCCAGCCATGTTCTATCCTGAAGGACAACCCTAATTCGATTGACAATGTCTCTCTGGTTAGCTACGTTGAATGTCCGGGGCCTGAGGTCCGAGTCTCGCAGGGCGAGGCTCACTCGTGACCTTCAGCGCCTCGGGGTGAATGTATGTTGTATACAAGAGACCCGGTTTTCTTCTCATGATCGTGAGGACATACTGTCTAAGGGGTTTGCCCTTTATTCAGCCTGTTTTGATGGTCGTTCGAGGGGTGTCTCTTGGCTAGTGAGCAGGTCTTTGAAGGCTGCTTGTACCCTTGTCTTCGCGGATCCGGCGGGCAGACTTTGCGTGCTGGATGTTACCATAAAGGATAAGGTTCTACGTCTCATTGGGGTTTATGCGCCCAATACCCATTCCGAGCGGCCTGCTTTGTTTCGGCAGATCGCGCCGTTCTTGACGACGTCTCGTCGGGTAGTTTTAGCGGGGGATTGGAATGCCGTCCTTGACCCCGATATAGATCGTATAGGGCAAAAACAAGGTACTAACAACCCGGATGTGAAACCGTTTCGGGACTTTGTCGATGAGTTTGATCTTGTCGATAAGTTCCGGAATGAACACCCTCGGGAGGTAGCATGGACTTGGACAACTAGTGGCAACTCGGCTCCCGGGACGCTTGCGAGCTACCTGGACCGGGTCTTAGTTAGGAGAGTCGACGTAGGGCTCTTAGGGTGTCCAAGTTTCCATTATATAGTTTATACGGATCATAGGCTTGTCCGGGTCCGTGTAAACTTAGATAAGCCTAAGGTTAGATTGGCTGGTTACTGGAAATTGAACTGTTCCCTTTTTGGTGATCAGGGTTTCCGGGACCAGCTTTTACTAATGATACAAAGGGAACTGACGGGTGCGGTTTTGGGAAATGCCTGGTGGGGCAAATTAAAATCTCAAATTCGAACGTTTGCTGCCGATTTTAGTCGTCGACTCAATCTAGATAGATTAGCGGCGCAAACTGCTTTAGAAGATAAAGTCGATCGGGCAGTGAAATCCCGTGTTAGTGGGGACATAGCTTTAGCTAAGGCAGAGTTGTCCTCCTTGCTTATCAAGAAGGATCAAGCTCTGGTAGTTAGGGCTAGGTTAAAAAGAATGTCTTCTGAGGCAACGAATATGGCCGCTGAACTGCGTGCAGAGGAAAATCGAAGCGCGTCTAAGCGACATATCGCATGCGTCACGTTGCCGGATAAGCGGACCGTGACTACAAACGCGGGCATATGTGAGGTGTTTCGGGACTACTTTCAGGATCTTTTCACCAGGGAGCCCGGTCTGAGCTCTGCTCAGTTCGACGCCTATTTAGCTGACTTTCCCTGCCTTTCGGCAGCTGAAGCGGCTAGGTGCGAGGGTCCCATTACAGAGTCGGAGATCTGGGAAGCGCTGAAGCAGGTTGGCCTGGATAAGTCTCCGGGATTAGATGGTCTTCCCTACGAAGTGTACTTGAGGTTGTCGCACGTTTTTGTTCCTTTGCTGGAACTGATTTACAACCACTGGATAAAGCAGGGGTCTTTACCCCAACGCTTCACCAGGGGTGTGATCAAGTTGCTGCGTAAGGACAAGGACGGTGGGGATGGTTTAGGGAACTTTCGCCCTTTAACGATGTTAAACACTGACTTAAAGATTTTGGCGAAGATCCTAGCCAACCGTTTGCAGCTTGTCCTGTCTAGTCTGATTGGCCCTGAACAGACTTGTGCTGTGAAGGGGAGGACTATTCAGGATAACCTTCATATGGTACGCTTGATCTTAGAACAAGTCGACAGTGAAGCCGCGCTGATCAATTTAGATCAGTCCAAGGCCTTCGATAGGGTTGACCATCGATTTCTGGAGGCTGTCCTTTCGGCGGCCGGTTTCAGAGCCGACTTTCGCTCTTGGATCCGACTTTTGTATGCGACCCCCGGTGCGCTGGTGGAAGTGAATGGGGTAAGATCGAAGCCTTTCGTATTGTCTCGCTCCATTCGTCAAGGTTGTCCGCTCTCGCCTCTGCTTTACGTTCTTGCGTTGGAACCATTCCTTCGCAAGTTGAAGGCGAATCCGGTCCTGCGCGGAATTTCCCTGCCTGGGGCTTCCACCTCAGCCAGCTATTCTGCCTATGCTGACGACGTTTCGGTTCTTGTGTCGAGCAGAGCCGAGATTGACGAAGTCAGCAAAGAGATCAGTGGGTATGAGATGGTGACAGGGGCCAAGATCAACCGCGATAAGTCTGTGGGCTTGCGGTTGGGTGCGTGGAAGGGAGTTTCTCTTCCCGGACCTTTCCTCTGGACGGATGGGCCGATCAAGATACTCGGCGTCTGGTTCGGTCCTGATCTCCAGTTGGAAATGAATTGGTCGGAGGTGCAAGGGAAGGCATAGATCGCGGTTAATCTGTGGTCTCGGAGGAGACTTTCCCTGAAGGGAAGGGCGGAGGTATGTGTTTCACACATATATCCGATCCTCCTTTACCGACTTTCTGTGCTTCCGCTCCCGTATGCCAGACTAATGTCATTAGTCCGGACCTTGTTCTCTTTCTTGTGGAGAGACAAGGCCCCTATGGTGTGTCGCGAGATCTGTTGCCTTCATCCCTCTGAGGGCGGTCTGGGTATGCCTAGCATTGAGATTCGTCAATATATGCTTCGCATTACCTTTCTAGACCGAATGTGTCGCGGATTGGATGAGGTGGGCACCTTTTGGAAAGAAGATGTCCGAAAACATTTCCCATCCCTGAGAAGTGTGCACTCGTGCGAGGAGGAGGCCGGCCGTAGACCTCGTGCCGAGTGCGCCTTCTACCGCGAATGTCGTAGTGCTTTGAAGCTCCTCTTACGGACGACGGATGGCCTCTCCGACGCCCAGGCGTTGTCTCGTAAGGCATTGTATCAATTGTTAGTTAGGGGGTCCGTTCAAGATGATCTGTTCGACGAGCTCGGTCTTACGAAGCAGGAGGCTCGCTCGATATGGCCTTGGGCGCCTGGGTTGAAATGTCTCAATAACGATGAGGCATCACTCACCTGGCTGATGATTCGTGGGGCCCTCTGGGTCGGCAAGAGACTTTGTTCAGCAGGTTTGGAGAAATATCCAAACTGTCGTCGCTGCACTGGGGAAGTCGAGACCATTGGTCACGCCTTTTTTCAGTGCAAGACGGTAGTGCCGTTGTGCAGGTTTGTTGAAGGCCTCATGGTTCGCATGCTGCAGGGAAAGTTCTTTGTCCTGGAAGCCAGTTCTGTTTGTAGCAATGTGGTGCCGCAATTGACGAAGGCTGAACACTATGTGTTCTGTTGCTTACTAGGGATTATGAGAGTCGTGATTTGGACGACGCGTCAGAAGGGATTCCATGAGGGCGAGAAGTTCACCTCTTCCCAACTGATCTTGTACTTTAAGCATCAGCTTAAAGTCAAGATTAGGACGGAAAGGCGGCGGCTCACCTCATCTGAATTTGGCAAAAGGTGGGTGAATCTTGCGCGAATGTGTAGAGTGAAAGGGGCTGACCTAGAGTGGCACTTGGATGTCGGTTAGGTACAGGATTTGTCCTAACAGGGTTGAACATAGGCAACCCACCCAGATTTTAGGTTAGACTAGGTTTTCGATTTTTGAATCTTTAGTTTTCCCTTTTTTCTAGTAAACTTAGCTAGGGTATGCATGCGCATTGGTCCCTTTTATTTCTGTCCCTATTTTCCTTTTGTTTTAATTCCCCATCCCCTCCCTCGTTAGGTGGTCAGTGACTTCAGTTCTCTGGTGGATGCGGGGCGCCTTTCGTTTCGTGTGTGTGCTTTTTCGTATTTGTTGTTGTGTATGAATGTGTGTGTGTCTGTGTGAATGCTTGAAGGAATGAATGTTTTTTTCTTATTTTTCTTAGCCCCGCATTGATTTCGTCTAGTTAACTGATTTTGCTGCCACATTTATGGTTTGTGGGGGGTTTTATTACTAACACAGTTTTGTTTAGTTCTTATTGTAAATACTTAAGTCATATTGTATATACTCATTTGGGGATCTTTTAAAAGTTGTTGTTTTATTGACCCTCCCCCCACAGACAATTTTTGTACATAAGGGGACTAGTTAGGACTTCATAGAGAATTTGAGGCATTATGGTGGACGTAGTAAGAAAGGTAGGACTGAATGTGTTGTTTTGGTGATTGGAATATTGTTAGTTTGTTTGGGTCCGTGTCTGGGACTAGCTAAGTTTAGATTTAAGACAGAAGAAGACCGTCATTCCCCATCCCCTTTTTAGGCCTTGTGCCACATTTTATACACATTTGTATAAATAAATATTGTGAGCTTCGTGACAGATAACCAACTGCCAAACAACTCCACGTCACTCATACTTTTGAAGTTACAAAGTTAAATTTATTTAACACGAAACAACTCCAATACACTCACTCACCAACCTCTGAAATCACTCCTGAACTTTTATCAATTTTAGAACTCACAATTCCAAACTTTATTCTTCTGAATTACAAGTTCAATATTACAGTAAAAGGTAAATTACTTCTTAAGAACTTTCTGTTTAAAAGACACTTAATATTAACAACTTTAATATCAACATTAACGAACGATTACAAGAAAGACATTCTGAAACCTAAAACATCATACATATTTACCAACATAACATATACCAAATATTCTGCTTGTACATTGTTTTGAATGTTTTATTAGTTTCTAATTAAATATGTCTTGTTCGTAATATGAACTCTGGTACAAATATTTCCAAATCAAAGGGACACGACTCTGTCCTACCTTTTCTTTGCATGTTGTACATCAACCTGAATAAATTTAATTGTTACGTTTTAAAACAATTCAGTTGAATTTTGTATTTTATTTTGATGTTAGTGGAAATAGTTAATTGACACGCAACTTATTCTCAACAAATATTACCACATAATTAACCCATCCACTACAAGCTTTTGCTTTTAAAAATGCCTTCTAAATATTGTCTTTTCCTATATATATATATATATATATATATATATATATATATATATGTGTGTGTGTGAGAGAGAAAGAGAAAAAGAGAGCAATTTACTGAAAACATAGAGCAATTTTGTTAGCATGATGACAATTTTTTTAAATATCGAGACAGCATTAAGGCATCGATAGTGAAAATATATCCTCATTTACTGTCTTTTTTATATATGATTTTTCTCATATATAAAAAAGACAGTAAATGAGTAAATACATAAAAAAGACAGTAAATACATAAAAAAAAGACAGTAAATGAGTAAATACATAAAAAAATAATTTTTGCCTTCACAATTCAGTGAAGTTATTATGGACACGTGGCGTCCAATATATAATTAAAAATAATTCTGCTCTTCTTCACCGTTCAATGAAGTTAATCCGTACACGAGGTGTCCAAAAATATATATAAAAATAATTTTTACCTTCAGTGTAGAGAATTGTTATTCAATGCAACGTTGGGGTTGCCATCTGAAGAGTGAAATTGGTTGTGTGTTCAAAGTAACATAAATCTTTAATTAATTAATTACTTCTTCTCTGTAGAGCAATGAACAAAATGAGAAATAACGCAAAACAATATTATATATCAACAAATAAATTTCCATTTATAGCATAAGAAATACAGCGATTTATGCTGGAATTAATTCAGATTTGTAAATGAAATCTGTGCGGTGTTTCTTTAAATCTTTGTATAAACTCTTTTTGAGATGTTTGGAATGTAATTTGTGAGTTTAAATGAAAGATTGTTTGTTTAAGTCAGTGAAAGTATTAATATGTTTACGTGAAATTTAAGCAGTTTTGTGCAATGTAAATTTTCAATGTAGCTTGGAATAAATTTAATTGTGGTGAAAGTTATCTTCCTTCGACCGTATTTTTGTCCATAAATAATATTGGGCTGTTTATTATAAATCGGAAGATGATCAATGTTTTGTAATTGAGAACTTGCAGTGATGAACAAAAATAAACGAAGTTGAGTATTAAGATGAGTGAGTGATATCTAAATTTTGGATTATGTCAAAAGGTAACTTTAAAAACTTCAGACGATAAAGTGACATGGATTTGTTTAGCAACTGATTTGTGGTCACGATGCTCACTGGAAAAGATGTGTAATTAAATGTTTTAATCACTGGCAGGAATGAACGAAAGATAAGTGACTAAGTGACTGAATTTTCTGCGGCTGGGATTATGCTAATGTGTAATTTTTAGCCTCAGAATGTGTGACGTAGTTTTTAGTAGGCGATTACGTTGGTTACGATGCTTACTGGAAAAGATGGATTTGTGTGCTGAATTCATTTACTTGGGTGAACACGTGATAGGCTCCAGAAAATTTGCGCCAAAATATTTAACTCGATCACGAATAGATGTGCGTGGGTGAATGGCGACGCCCACTTACTGGTTTATGAGCCGATCAGTAAGTGAATTCTTGGAAAATATGTGTGGAGCTGGTTTTGTACAAGAATATCGCTGTAATCCACTTGTAGATGGCTTTTGCACAGATTTTAATAAAATCTCGTAGTGATCCACTTTTAGATGGTGTTTTGCACAGAAGTGTAGAATTACGATTCTACAACAGTTCAGTGAAGTTATTATGGACAGATGGCGCCCAAAATATATATAAAATATTTTTGCCCATCTTCACTGTTCAGTGAAATAAATACGAACAAGTGGAGTCCAAAATATAATTTTTAAAAATATAATTTTAATTCATTGTCTGGTTCAAGATAGACAATTACAAGGAGTTAAAATGAGTTAAGGCCCTTACTGACTCTAAGAGAAATTTTAAAAATGATATTAATTTAAGTTTGGAATTCCTGGAGCAAGATAAGTACTTAAGCGAATTTAAAAAAAAAAAAAGAAAGAAAGAAAGAAAGAAAAAACCGTCATTGAAAATCTTCAGGGAGAAAATTGGGCTTTGGGTGGTAAAATTAGGGAGATTTGTATCAAAGCCAACCTGGATTTAGAGAAAAGTGGTTTTGTGGCTGAATTGAGAAACGAATTTTTTTTTCCAATCCTCAGTTTGCAGATATTGAGTATTTCCCACGTAAGCGGAGCTAGTTCCTTATTCAACAGCTGTTCAGTGATCTAAACTCCCAAATTACCGTGTACTACTTTTAGCTGTATTAATTCTTCTAAGTTTGAATTTAAGAATTTTATAGCACAGTTTAACTATACTAATTCCATCAATTCTAACAAAACAAAGCTGGCCCTCTTAAACAGTTATCTTATTCAATACGCTCTTAAGCTAATATCGCATCTTACCTTAGACGATGACAATTATGAAGTAGCAATAAGACTGTTAGCGAAAGAATTTTTGGATGTACCTTGCATTGTGGGACATATTTCTACTGGTGTGGTAGTTCCTTTTATCTAAAAGATATACAATAATTGTCTTCTCTTGGATTTAGGACAGTGTGTGTCCGTTCGTTACGTGTGAAATCAACCGCTTATCAAACTTGCTTCCCGTGGGTTTTCTTTCTGCTCTCGTTCGTAGAACCGTTACGAACACCTTATTAACAGAATATTTATGTTATCAATGATTAGAATTCATTTCGTGACTTCCTTGGCGATGTCCCTTGGAATTACATTCTTAATAACTATGTTCATAAATATGCCACTGATGTCTCTTCCTGGGTGAAAGCCGGCTTCGATGCTTTCGTTTCAGCACGGAAATGCCATGTGAAACTGAGATCATCTCCTTGGTTCTCACTTTCCTGCACAGCAAACACTTCTTTCGACTATACCAGAGCAACAGGTCTGATTGTAACAGACGTCTCTTTGTCGTTGCTCGTAATGAGTGCAAACGTGTCCTCAAAGTCACTATTTGCTGATAGAATGAGACGCCTCTCACAATTTTGGTTCTGGAGATTACTGGCGAGTTTGCTGCAAGAGTGTTTTGAAAATTAGCAAATCCTTAGTCCGTTATTTTTCAATCAATTTGAATTATTGACATTTACTGTATATATGGTAGAGTGCTTTGCTCGGAAGTTCTCTTCCAAGTCTACTCTCGACTTATCTGGAGTACTCCTGTTAGATTTCCACAAGAATGGAGGCATTACCAAGTGATATGCGCATAACTACGTCACTAGTTTCCATCATTTCATACTAACACGGAGGGGCCTGAGGGGTTTGTCATTGGACTACACTGTTTCTGATCTTCATCAATGATCTCCCCGATGTCATCAGTTTCCAATTAAGTATTTATGCAGATGACGCAACCATTTACTCCTGCTTTGGTAGCAAATCCGACAGACCGACAAAGAAAACCTACTACTCCTAAAAACTGCCTCCAATTATTGATTAACTAGGGCAAGAAAGGGCTTGTAAATTTTAACACCTCCAAAACAAAACTGTTTTCCTGTAATCACATAGAGAACCTTTTCTGTCTATCATCAACATGGCTAATGCTAAACTCCAGGAGAGCTACGCCTTCTTGACCTTACGTTTTACACTGACGTGAAGTGGAGTGACTATATCGAATAGATTACTAAATGCATACAACGTTTTTTATTGTTTTTTATAAATTAAAAAATAATAAAAATTGTCTTAAAAGAGAGCTCGGCGGAACAACAACGTGAATTCATTTTGTGTTTATATTACATAATTTTAATTATAATTATTAAATTAATAATTTATATTAACAATGTTCAGAAAGAAATTAAAAATAAAAATTTATTTTGAATTGAAACAGACTTTAAACTAGCGAATGATTGTGCAAGTTTCTACTCAGTACTCGAAATTTCCGTAAACTTGCACAATCATTTTTTTTTTACACAAATAAAATAAATTTACGTCATACTCAGGCGTTATTACGATCTTAGTTTTACTGGTAGTTTAAAATCAATAAATATTTATATATTTTTATTAGTAGTACCAGGAATGGAAAATTAAGTTTTAAACAAAAAGAATCATTTTTGGAATCGGAAATGGGGTTAAAAATTCTCCGATTCCAATGCCGATTCTCCACCAAAATTCCGATATTTCCGATTCCCGATTCAGGTTCCGATTAATCGTGCCATCACTAGTTTAAAAAATGCATGTCCATCTGACTATCTTAAGTTCTCAATCCCTGGGTCACGCAGTGAAATTCATAAACATAAATTTAGTGGAACGAGCAGAAGCATCATCACAAAGACAAATAGAGGTATCTCTATTAGTAAGAACAACGGAATGAGAGCAATCAACTCACGAGGAGTAATCATTACAATGACCGATACATTATCTAATAACAACAAAAAATAAGGACACCAATTTTAAAATAAATCAGTACGAAAAAATTCATACATATGCGTGGATGATTCTGTGGCTATTTTGTGATGAGTTCATAGTGATTGGTATAAACTAGGTGATAATAATAGTTAAGCAAGACTAGCAAGCTTACTTTTTATTTAAATAACTTAATATCGATTATCGAAACAAATAATACCATTATTATTTCCTCGTGCCTACTTTCATCTCCACAGTTACCAGTCACCATAGTAAATAATATAATGTTTAATCGATGATCACATTAACTTATCTACGGAAAACCAAAAAGAAAAAAGATCTATGGATAATTTTTGCTTATGCTGCTAACGGTACATTTTCAATTTGAATTTTCTTTGTGGGTAGTCTTGTGGTTGATAAAACTATTCCAGTCTAATATAAATTACATGAATTGGAACATATTCATTGAAATAGAATAAATAAAACCAAGTTTTGCAAGATTTTATGTAAACTGTCTTATCTATTATTCTGAAAAAGCTATTCATATAATTCAAACATATTTATACAGTTATTATTAATCAGTTAACTTTAACACAAAATAGACTCATAACTTATCATCATCGAAATTTAGACTTCTACACTCTTTTAAAGCCATTCCTATCCAAATATTTGTCGTTTTAGCATTCAGTATATGGGAGAAAATCAAACCTAAAAAAAAAACAAACAAGGAAATATATTCATGAAACTATAGAACTTACCTAAATGTATTACCTGTGCAAGATACTACTTTATAGTTTCTCAATTCCTCTAAAAAGAATTCACTTACGAAATGCTGTATAAAATAACTATTAGCTCTAAAATTAAATTCTGGGACTGGATTTATTCTAGAAACTCAACTACTAAGGCTAGCTCTGTCAAGATTTGTCATTTTAATATCAAACAAATTTGGAACGATCATCCAAGGCAAAATCTTCCAAGCACCATAAAATGTTCTCCATCACAGCCACCAGTTTTATATATTTTAATACCAATAAGAATGAGTCACTTCAATGATTAGGATTAATAAATACCAAATTATTAATTGGTTAGACAACTAGTATATATAGCAACATAAAAGTTAATCTTATTCATCTGTAGAATATAATTTATAGGAAGGCAAATGATTTTAAATAGTCAAAGCTCTATAAGCTTTTTATATGCAATAGGTAAAATATGCTTCTAACGGTTTTAACATTGTAACTATGACAATATTGGCCATCCATAGATTTGGTATGATGCTTGATATTTTTTGCCATTACCACTGAGACAGATGCAAATTAGTCGAATTAGTAAACTAAACATAATATGGGGAATAAAGTGGTCACATTCACAGAAGACCAGTTCAACGCTTATCAGGTAAGTGTTATCCATATTCTATTTTTTTAGGGAGATTAAATGTGTCTACATGGTTTTCAAGAAACAAAATCTTGTTTTTCATCATCAGTATAAAATGGAAAGTTTGAAGGCGCTTGATAAAAAGATCTAAACAAGATCTTCAAATTAAGCTATTTAGAATTTATGTAACAAAATTTTTATAAATGGTTTTATTTAATCTCATTGTCAAGACACTCATTCTGATGATGACATTAATAATTAAAGAAACAGATAGTGAATGACAAAAATTATAATAAACAAAATTATAAAAGTTACAGTAAGATTTTTCAAATAAATTAAGGGGATTAATATTCTTTTTTGATGTTTTGCTTTCTATTTTTGTCTATAATTAGTGCCGTTTGTTAATAACGGTTAGATTATTATTGTTATCATTATTATTGCTGCATTTGCGCACTCGATGTTTTGGGATTATTGTTGGGGACCGAATTACAGCAATCTCCCCAAATCTTTCGCAAATTTTTCAATAATCGTACAGACCCAAAAATTACTTGTTCTAAACATTCTCAATCCTTTCCTGAATTTCTATTTCTTCCAAGGAACGTCTAGAACAAAATCATCATTCTAATTTGCCGACCTTTTCGATTCAAGTTCTTCCCCCGACCAGTCTACAAAGGGACCTGTGTATCTCACTAATAACACATGCTCGCATGTTCATTCATTTTATTAGATTTCTAGTCTGGTTTTTCATTAGATATTTCATTTGTCCATTTCATCGTGCTTTATGGAGTAACATTCAAGTATTCCAGGCTATATTCACTTGCTTTTACTGCTATAGCTGATTCTTATACCGACGATTCAATTCCAGTTGCTGTCATTAATTTTCTGTTATGTATTATTAACACATTATTCATTCCCCTTTAAATCTTTTCTAAAGCCCCTTCTTACTCAATAATTCAAGCTATTATCTTCTTAATTGGGATTAATGTTAGATAATCCATGCATATTAAATAGTGTTTTAGAAAAAATTAGAAAAATTATGTTCAATTTTCAGATCTGTGGAGTTAGCTATAAATTTTACCATGTCCTTAAAGACAATGATAAAATTTATCTTGAGACATTTGAGAATCCCGGTTTGGGGAATAATATATGCATTTAATTCTTCAGAATATTTTGATACTTCTTCTGTATCCCTTTTTTCTTTTGTTCTCCAAAGAGTAATACATTTCTTCTGTTATATGTCCACGAATGATTAGCCACATCAAGTGTTTACACGTCATTGGTCTATAATGGTTTACTATGTTTCCATTCTCAATGTTATTTTCAGTGGGGCTTCACCTGCTTTTGGTAATCAATTTGAGTAAACTTCTATTCCCTTCAAGCAATTTTAAAGTTCATTACAGAGTTTATCATGAAGCTGCATGAATCCAAATCAAGAAATTCTGATCCTACTGCTTTGCAGGTGGATATTTTTTTTTTTTCTCATCAGCTTTTCCAACATTTTTATACTACTTTTCGAATCTTATTATTTTGTCCCCGAATAATTTCGTCTCAGTAGTAACAGATTATTTTTGTCTCTTATCATCCGTTTTGTCCCGCCAATAATTACCTCCTACGTCTCGTCGCTGTGCGCCGAAAGCTAGGCAAGGGCCTGCTGCTTCCTCACAAGATAAAACCACCTCTTCCCTTTCTACGTGGGTGTCCAGAGTATCACATTATAACCATTTTCTTTCATTCTTTTAAAGTAATCAAACTTCAGAAGGAACCATCTGCTGGTCTATCAAACAGAAACACTTGAGATCGAAATAAAACCACCTTTTCCCTTTCTACGTGGGTTCCCATAGTATCGCAATTGTATTTTTTGTCATTATAAATCATCTCGGAATTATTGTCAGTATTAACATAAATGATATTGATGGAAATAATGATCAGATGTGTAATTTCATAATTATGTTAACAAACAAAATATTATTTTTTTTCTTCTTTTTATTATTATTTGTTAATATTTACTACAGACTGAATGTCGTGTCTCTTTAGGGTGTAGGTGATCTCTTCCCTGTTTCCTGTAGCTCTAATCTACTTTTGACTCCTTAACATTCCTTTTTGTCTCCGCTCTCTCATCCATTCACACAAATACGTTATTCGCTGTTTCCCTCTGCCTCTCTTCAGTATATCTCATGAGCTTGTAATTCTTCAAACCTCTTTCTTCTTTTTAGGTCTCAGAAATTTCAACTCCTTCTGATTTTAAGTACGTGTCATTGTCGTACCCATTTTCCTTAAAACTTCCTAATCCATGGTATTCTTGGCGTCCATCTGTAGAAACACATCTCTGTCTCTTTTAATCATTTGTGAGGAAATCTTTCCATATTCACTGCTATATAGGATATTAAATGTGAAATAGCGATTTAACAGTATTTTATTTGTTACTACTTAAATTTTCATGTTTTAATACTTTTTCATAATATTAAATCTTAAATTCTTTCGTTATTCTAATCCGTCTTCGGATATCAGTGTCACATTTTACGTCGTCAGTTACATTTCTAGATCTGCTTCATTTAGATGTCCCCAATTCGTAGCTCACACACTGGGCTGTCTTTCTTGATGACGTCCATATATTCTGTCTTCTAACAGTCTTTCTTTAATAGCTTGTCTAGTTTTTTCAGGTTACCTTTTGAGTAAGTGTCACCTACATATCTACTTAAGATTATGTATGTTGATAATAAACTTTTTAGGTATTCTAGTTCCCTTAGAATCATGTCGCCCAAGACGTTAAATAAATTTGGTGAGAAAACGCAGGATTCTTTTCCGCCTATTTTTGTGTATTCTCTAAATTTGGTTTCTATCTGTATGTGATTTATTTCCAGAAAAGGTTACGGATTGTTCCAATAACTTTTCCATATCAATCAAGCTTTCTTATAAGTTGCAAATTCTATTTCTCTATTTATTTCTTATTTCTCTATTTATGTCGTAATTTATCAGAAGGATTCCGAGAATACCAGGAACGAGGAAGTTTTAAGGAAAATGGGTACAACATTGGCACGTAGGTTGATTTATAAATGTGTAAATGTACTCTGGCGAGAAACACTATCACGTGTAACATGACCCTCGTTATTTATATTAAAAATGATTAAGTTGAATTAAATCAATCATTTGAAGTATTGATATTTAATAAAAATCTCCATCCTAAAATTTAATAATTTATCTTTTATTCTGTGTTCTATTTCTTAAAAATACGGCCTTGACCGCTTTTAAATTCGGTCAACATTCGAATTGATAATTTCATATGAAGCGTTCGATGAACTTAATTTTATATGTGATGTTCAATGGTAAGAGGCGCCCCCATACTAACTGATCAGCAAGATTGAGGCTGTTGTATCGAGAAGACGTAAAAAAAAACATTTATCCTTTCTCTATGGGCTAACTACCACGTAAAATTGACTACTGATATTCCAGAGACGGAAAGTACAAAGAAAAAGAAGCTTCCGGGATTATCAGGAATTCAAAATCTAGGATCTTCTGTGAATGAAATGCAAAACGCTTTCAAGTTAATAAACCCAACAAAACGCACCGATTGACCGAAGCAATTCTACGTGTGGAGGGAAATATCTCAAGGTCCTTCTACTATGAACTATAAAAAAGGAGAAATAATAATCAACAAAATCATTGATAGCATTATATGACAGATAAATATCTATTGATCAGCAAAATAAGGCCGTTGAATATTTCTCTTATAATAATCCTTATATTTTCTTTCTTTTCTCTTATTCTTTATTTGTTGTTTCCTTTACATCTCGTATTTGTTTCGATACGTTGTCTGTATTGGTATTTGTCCCTGAGTAGAAAATCCCATTTCGCTTCGGTTGAAGAACTGTATTCGTTGCCATATGTTTGAATTTTGTTGAAAGATAAAATTCGTAACACTCAACACCGTGAACCAACTTTTCAAGCAGTAGACCTAGCAACTGATTCAATATGCTCTTTGTGAAAATGAGTCACTCATCTGGTGGTTAGCATAAGCTATTAATGAAAATTAGGAATAACTTTGCCTTGAGGGACGCCCACATTGATGTAAAAAGATCTAGAAGAGTGGCCGTCCCAGTAACATTCATTTCACGATTTGATAGGAAATCAAAAATTTGTCTAGAAAGCAACAACCGGAGCTTCACTATTCTTATCGAAAGTTTGATGAAATCTAAGTTTTTCTTTCAGCAAATACCGTTAATACATCAATAGTTGACCTAGAAAAGCGAAAGCTATATTATTGGTTTGAAAGAAAACTCTGTGACGTGAGATGCTTAATCAATTCAGAGTTGATTATACTACCATCTAGTAGTTTGCCAAAAAGAGGTAGAGGTTAACAGGCCAATAGTTAGAAGGGTCAGACTGTTCGCCGAAGATCTTAAAGCTTGGAACTGCAAAAGAGGATTTCCAACAAGCTGGAAAGCAAGAAGAAGCAAGGCATTTATTATAGAGTTTAGAGAGAACAGGAGCCAGTTCAAGAGCACATTTCTTGAGGATATTGCATCAAGACCACATGCTTTTTGAGTCCTCAGGTTAAGTATGATAGCAGGAAACATAGACAAAATTATATGCATATCACACAACAGAGACTCAGTTTCAATTGGAAAGTCAAGTAAAGATACTCCAGATGAGTCAAGAGCCGAACTGGAATCGAATTTACAAACAAAAAGTTCTGCTTCACTAGCAAACTGAGTGAAGAAAGGAGGGATGGAAGACTTGCTTTTATTTAACACCCTATTACAGAGCAACTAATAGCCACGAAAACCAAACTTATTAGGGTCTATTCTGTCAGTAAATAAAGGACATGCTTACAATTATTACAAACAGAGAAAAAGAGACGTCTGTTGTGATAGAAACTAACATACTGGTAATAGCCGAAATAATTGATTCCTGTGAGCGAAAGCAACAGAACACTTAGGTGTGAACCAGGCAGAAGAGTGTGGTTTCACCTGATGTTTCCAAAACTGTACAAAAGCATCAGGGGCACAATTCTGAATAGAAAATGTAAAAACATCACTCCGAAGGTCATCACGAAGAAAATCACGAAATGAATCCCAGTTAGTATGTTGGTAACAGAAAGAAGTCTTGTGAATAGAAGGTTTCTGTATAATAGATGACAAAAGAAATATCAACAAATACTACAGCATGACCTGAATTGCCAAGGGCCCAGAGTTGTGATGAAAACAAGAGGAGGTAAAGAACAAATCATATAAAAAAGTATGTTAGTCAGAATTATTAGGGAAACGGGTAGGGAAACCCCTATTTGATTGAGAGACTGAGCAACGGATAAATTGAAAGTCCGAATACCAGAAAAATCACTAATATTAGAATGATTAAGCCACACGAATTGATAAGCATTAAATCTACTAAATGTTTGCAAATGAATGTTTGCAAATGAATGTAAAGAGAGAGAGAAAGAGCCATTTCTATACTGTTAGATACTTTGTCTAATATGTTATAGTACTGAGAAGAAAGGGGCGTTAAAGGATAACGTTAATAATGAACAGCATTTGTATTGCTTGCTCTGATAGCATTCTTATCATAAAGATAGTATCTATTGTTCCAGTGTTTTGAACAAAGCCACCCTATTTCCAGTCAAATTCTACTCTGAGTTCTATTCATTAGAATAGTAATTATAAGTTTTGTTATGTGGCTCATTAAGTTAATTGTTTGTTTGTTTTTTTATCTCATTCATTTGCATCTCGTCTCTTCAATATTGTTATGAATATAATTCTACTAAAGTCATCTGATATTTCGCTGTCGTCATTTCATTTATTATTTTTGTAATCATATCGAACGCGAAATTGTCAAAAGTTGACAACATCTCCAGGCGAATCTCATCTAATCCTGCGTAAAATACACAATTGTGGCACAAGGCCGAAAAGGAAGGCATGGGGTTGCGGCTGGTCGTCACTTACCTAGCTAATCCAATTCATGACCCAATCATTCGTTACAATTGACACATTCATCACAAAAACTCACCCATCACCAATCAATCCTCCATATACTATAATACTGCATACTCTTAAGGGGGTACCTAAAAAATGCACCCCATGACATAAAATTTTCATTTCATGATTATAAAATACTATACATAAAAATTTGTACATGATATAAAATAAGAGGGAAGGGGATGAACCCCCAAAAAATCAAACTAAAATATCAAAACAAATTAAAGATAACTGATGTTGATAGCATTTTGTTCAGTGCTTATATTAACCTAAGATTTTAATATCTTAGGTCCTTCCATGTTGTTTATGTATGTATGTGTTGTGGCCTGTTTAGGGGCCAGAAAGAAAGACACGGAAGTCGAAGGTAGGTTGAAAAAGTATATTGAAGATATATACAAAACAATAGTGTTAGTAATAAGTAGATTAGCACTGCGTCTACTGCTCTGCGCTCAGCGCTCTAGTATCCGACTCTCGCAGTTTGTATTTATGAGAGAAGGAAGACTTCATTATACTGTTGTAATGGAATGTCCCACTCTTCCTATTGTGGACTGACTATATCAGTAAATACATATATAAAAAGTACAAAAATTAGTTGGAGAGGAACCCAGACAAGGCTATGCCGAAGGGCAGAGTCTCGTCTGGGGTGATAAACAGCTACCCGACCCCGTTTTTTACGGGTTTTACGGGGAATTTTTGCCCGAACCTACGGGATCGGATACCCCACGTTAAATTCGGCCTTGTGCCACATCTGACCGCGTCAGGCGGTTGGCAAATATCCTCGCTTCGAGAATTAGAGTTGGAGATTCGTCACCACCTGTACTGGTAAAACTCTCTGTCTCCAGGCAGAGAGGATCCCCAGAAGAGGCTATGTCGAAGGGCAGAGTCTCGTCTTGGAAAACAGCTACCCGACCCCATTTTATACTTTTTACTTTTAAATTCAGTCTTATATTTCATCCTACAGGTGTTACTAACTACTCTCCTCATCCCATTTAACGAAAGAAACAAGACGACTTTGTTTAATCACTGACAATCTCTCACCACGCACAAATAAGGCTAAACAATCTTTAATAATTTTAACTAAGTTTAAACTTGAATATATATATATATATATATATATATATATATATATATATATATATAATCCTAGTGGGCCAGAAACTACCACTACCTACCTAGGTTTCACCTAACTAGATCTTCAGGGTAAGCCAGCTTTCCCTGAAGATCCATTTAGGTGAAACCTAGGTAGTTAGTTTAAGTTTGTTTTTTTTTTACTCCGCTCTACTTAGTCTATTGAGCACTTTACGTTTTTTCTTATATATATATATATTTTTTTTTTTTCTTTGGACTAAAATTTACGACACTGGGCGATTTTTTTCTGCCTACTTTTAGTTTTTTCTTTTTTTTCCCCAAAAAAATTTTTCCCCATATACCAATTTCTTTGAATATATTTTTATTTGCAAATTGTACTATCTCGGTTTTTTTACAACAGTCGAGTATAGACATTAACATAATATATATATATATATATATGTGTGTGTGTGTGTGTGAAGTCCTTTATGAGATGAATTCATCTCACATGAGAAACTGAAGACACAGTAGAAAACCACTTTTATGCCTCATATAATTATTTCTAGCTGAATTCTCAAGCATTACAAAAATACTCAAGTCACTAAAACTTCTTGCATTTATTTTCACCATTTCTACTAAAAGTTTTTTTTAAGTTTCCAGAGTTTCAAGTTTCTGAAATTTATTAAAAAATAATTGTTACTTTTAAAACTAATCTGAATATCCAAAGTGATATCTAAGACTAATGAAATAATCATTCTCATTTACTTCTTCATTTATTTATATATACCAGTAATGCGTCATATATGAGTTCGTTATGATCTTGTCAGCCCTGAGAGATTTAGATTAGGGGTTGTCAAGAATGGCATTTATTAGAGCCCTGAAAGATCAAATGCATTTATCATTGACTTTTGCCATTGTAATTTTAAAAATGCTTACCTTCACAATGGATATTGTCTGAAAGTATTTTCATCATTCTCAATCGAAGTATCTTTTCATTAGATCTAAGCAACAATGTTAGAATTATTTTTATAAAATACTAAATTGATGCCTGTACTTGTAAAATTAATATTATTTTTAGATATCTAGAACATTCAAATGTGTTGATTTGCAAAAAACAACCCTTATGACTTGAGAAAACACTCATGTGCTTGTAAAACTGAGAGGGGGGGGATGAACCAAATAAAATTCTGTGTCAAATAAAATTGTCAGTTATCAGTTATCTCCTGTTAATTTCCCTCTGAAATTTCTCCACTGCCTTAACTGGGTATTGAACTCGCACTCTTTGGGTCATGTCACTGGATCTAACTAACACTATCATCTGTATATGAATTTCTGGGTATTATAAACCTAATCTCTTCAGCAATCATTTTTTACCAGTGCTTATATTGCAATTTTTGCCGTTATCATCCATGTTTTTACCAGACTTCATATTGCAATTTTTGTTGTTATTATCGCTTTTCTCTGGTACTCCTTATTACTGGTTCCCATATTGTGTTCATTTCTATGCTTGGTCGGCTCAGGAGATTTTTGTGGCCTATCATATGTGCTGATTCCTTAAGTTTACGAATTTCCTGATGGTGTTCTTTGTCTATGATCTCAAACTGATCCCACAGAGGGCGGTGATCTCCCTTCTCTCTCCATATGTGGTCAGCCACGCCTGATTTTTCCACTTCCCCTCGTGTTACAGCTTTCTGGCGTTCTTTAAGTCTTACCTTAAGGAACGACCTGTCTCCTCCTTATATTCCTTTCCACAGCTGCACGGGATAGCGTACACACAGTCTTTAGTCATGTTCTCCTCTATGGGGGGGTCTTACTCGGGAGAGATATCTGTGAAGTGTCATCAAGCTTTTGAAGGTTGTCCTGATGTTATATGGACTGCAGACCCTTTGTATTTTCTCTGAAAACCCCTTCACATAAGGCAGGCAGACTTTTTTCTGAGTGTTGTTGTCCTCCTCCTCTTGTACCCGCTTATCCCATTTTTTTTGGGGGGGGGGGGGGGCTGCCATGTACCCAGGGTAGTTGTAACAAGAAAAACATTAAGGACAAGACTCACTGTCTTTATAATGGCCATGCACAGTCACACCTCATGTTTATCCTAACATACACATTGGTTTTATAAAAACCTAATTTCTATGCATTATTGATTTTTTCAAGAAAAATTTATTTCTTTTAATGTGGTAAAGAGGCATGCTGTTTCGTAAAATGATGGAATTTTTTTTAATTTTTCACTTTTTATCAATCTGAAGAGCTAAGTAAGTGAAGTCTTCCAACTTACATTTACTTGATAAAGGTAAAGAATAATTCAGGTGAAATTAATTAAAACTTTTTAATTAATTTTATATTTTGTATGTTTGAAAACTTCTTCTTTACTTTTATAGGACTGCACATACTTCACAAAAAAGGATATCCTTAGGTAAGGGTCACTCTTTTACTTTTCCTTCTTCATAAGTGGATCAAACCAAATTAATTTTTGAAAGATGGGTCAAATCAAATCAAAATTTTGAAATGTGAGATATCATTAACTGTCCAGACTACAGAGCTTGTAATCTTATCAGTTAATTCAATAAAAGTTTTCATAAAAATAACAGTTCATTTTGAGGAAAATAGTGACTGGATATATGAATTCAAACTAGAAAAAAATGTGAAGATCTGTTAGAGCAATATTTAAGAAATAGCTGGATGACAATTATATTTCCCATAAAAGTTTACTTTTCACAGCCCAATTTGTTTTCATTCTGATAAGGGATGCGATGCCTCTTAATCGTGTTTTCAAATTGATTTCGTGCAAAAACAATTGTGTTTTTTTACAATTTTTGGCACTGTCAAAACCACCGCAAGGTAATTTTACGTAGTCCTGTGAAGTTTTGTTGAAATCGGTTGAAAAGTGTTAATATATAAACGTACAGACACACACACACACACACACACACACACACACACACACACACACACACACACACACACACACACACACACAACCTGGGTTTTATAATAAGTATGATTTTGCCATTTTATTGTTTAATGTTTAGTAGTTCAGAAAATTTATTATTTTAGTTTCTGCCCAATGTTGGTTGGATTAAAGAGGTTCAACTTGCATGTCTTATTTATAGATATCTTTTTTTACAATTATAAGCGCTTGTATTTTTGTAAGTACAAGAATATCAAATAATAAAAATAGTTAATATTTTTTAAAGTTAATGTTGTAGATAAAATTCTTAAACATGTATCAACAATTTTTTTTTGTTTCAAATTTATATGATAATCGTTTTTACTCATATAACATCAGAAATTATAATGATCAAAAATATTTATAATTATATACTTTCTTTAATTTATTTCCAGAATATTCCAGCGCTTTCATAAGTTGAATCCCAATGTAATTCCTGTGGAAATGTCAGAGGACATTGCTAGCACTTTAAAAGTTTCAACCTGTTTTTTGGAAGAGATGCCAGAATTCAAGGTTTTTACATATGTTAAATATTACTCTAAAGGCATGTGATTGTACTGTATGCAATTTAATATTCATTTTCAGAAACAACTTGGCTTCTCTATGCAATAATAACAAAAAGGTATAGCGTTATTTTCTTTTTTCAAAAATATATAATGTAAAAAGAAATGATATTGATTTTAGCATGTCCACCAAATGTTGAAAGTAAATATATTTTCTTACTAATGATTTAATTTGTATTACATTAAACTTTGAAACAAATCTTTATTAAAGAGATTAAATTATATTTTGAAAGAATAAAAAAATGATCAGTAAATATCTTTGCATATTATTAATAGATATTTTCACAGACATACAATTCTGCATATAAACATTTGGATTACAGCAAATTCATTTTCTTTTCACTATATTTTCTAAATATCAACTAAAGAAGAATTGATTCATAAGCTGATTTAGTTAAAATGCCAGTCAGTTAAAAATTTCTGTAAACCAAATTATGAAATATACATGAAGAAAATAGTATCACCATTCACAAAATTGTATAGTTATTATACAGTTAATTAGAAAAGTAATTTAAGGACAAATTTGAAATCCAGAGTAAAAACCACATTTGTGCACATGATATTTGTCATCTTGGGGTGTACAAGATGTTAGTACATCTGTGCTTAGAATTACTTTTAGAGTTGATTGATATTAAACAATCTAATAAGGAGTCATTATTATTATGATGCATTTATAAGTACAAACTAGAAAGTGCTTGAACTATGGCACCTTCTCAATATATAATAGTTTTCCTAAACTGCACTTTAATTTTCTCATCAAGTATTGATAAAATAAATGGTATATGTTGATATAATAATTAGACTTATATTATTCTTACATATTCAATTTTTTTTTGACATATAGACTCAGCAGTTTGAAAAATATTGTGTATTCCGTTTAATTATAAACAAAAATTGACCAGAAAAATAATAAAACATGGATAAAGACTTTCATATTGAACTCCGACTATTGAAAATAAAATTTTTCAGAATTTTCTAGACTTTCTTCTTTTATTCAAAGCATTAAAGAGTATTAAATAAACACATTTAATGCATTGAAATCTGTTTATTAGTTACCTAACTCATTAACAAAAGATAAAATTAAAAAAAATGAAACTAAAACTACAAGAGTTTCTTCCCTTAATGTACATTTGCCTGACATTGTTAATTCCCTTTGACAGAATTAATTTCCTCTTTCAATTTTGGTCAACTATTTAAAGTAAAAGCTGAATAAAGAGAAATAGTTGCTTGCGAAAGTCAAGTGTTATTTTGCTAACAAGGAAAGGATACTTGTACATGTGAACTACATGTAATATAGCATTGTGGATGCCGCCAGCAAATGACACTTGTAGACTATCTTTTATGTGTATATATGTATGTGTATGTGTATATATATATATATATATATATATATATATTAGATTTTTTTTATTTCTAGGAGAATCCATTTAATAAAAGAATCTTTCGGGTATTTTCTTCTGATGGATCTTCACATCTGACCTTCAATGAATTTCTTGATATGTTCTCCGTATTCTCTGATGCAGCTCCTCGGGAACTAAAAGTTTCATATGCATTTAAAATATATGGTAAGTAGATGCAATCAATTGAGCTAAATCAAAATATGCAATATATTCAGATATGATATTCAAAAGGATATCAACTACTGAACAAACCAACTGCACTAATTCTAAAAATTTCAAATAATTAAAATAAAAGTGAGAAAATTCTATTCTATGCTTTTTCCTTCTGTCTGATATCTTTGTTTTGGTTGGTATTCTGACAATGTTTGTATCCTTCATCTTTCTTTAGGTGTCTGTTGTACTTGGTAACATTCTGGGAATTTTATTCAATTAATAATCCCATTCATTTTTCCTTACTTAGGGAAGACAACTCATATCAGTTAATTCTCTTTCATCTATTTATGTGTCAATTAAGACTTCTCCCACTAAACTAAAATATGTCTTTTCTGAACTACACAGAATATGGATTGACCTCAAACTTAATTGAAACATATCTGGTTCCATGAAAGTTATGTTCAATCTCCAGCTCAATTGTGAGGGAAAGTCATAAATTTAGTTTAGTAAAAACAAATGAACAAGCAACATAAAGGTGAAAAGACGAAAGAGACAATGTTCCTTAAGCATGGAATGTGGAATGAAAACAATCAACTCCCTGGGACTGAATAAAGGGTTTGGTAAAAATTACTAGAAGGTACACACATTTGAAGATGCCCACAGTGTATAACAGCTGAAACATTGTGAGTATAACAACCAAAATGAGGACACTAATCCAAATGGAAAGGCATATATTTTTTCTCTCTGGAATCTATCTTGCATATCTATAAATCTACTATTCATTCATGCTTAGAATATTGCTGTCACATATGGTCCAGTGCCCTTGCTGTTTATCTGTAGCTCCTTGATAATATCCAAAGAATCAGTAATATTACTAGTCCTTATCTAGCAGCTTGGCTTCAGTCACTTGCCCACTGCCATAAGATTGCCTCTCTGTGCCTTTTTTATAAATACTATCATGGTAATTGTTCAGATAAGCTCATTGCTATGGTACCTAGACTGCATGAATTTAAGTGCAATACCAGACTGGTGGTGAGATCTCATCAATTTACAGTTGAGATAGCTAGATGTAGCCATAACTTCTATGCTAACATTTTCTCTTTCTATTCATTACTAATGTTTCTGTTCCTAATTCCTCCACACCCTGTAACCCCTTGCATCTTAGTGGCTGTACTGCCTTGCTTGGGATGATACTGATTAAAAAAAAATATAATAATGTTAATTCCTCATCTCAAAAATTCCAACAGGAAGAAAAATGAGAAGTACTGAAAAGTTCTTGGACTGATCTACTTTAAAAAATCTGACTAGATGACCAAACTGGATACTTTGTGTGGGAAAAGGCTTCTTTGTTTTGGCTAAGATCTTTTCAGCACATTCTTATAAAATACATTATGAAAATTCATTCATTTTGTTAAATGTAATTACTTTTTTGCCAAATGAATTCTGACAGAGTAGCAATAAACTAATAATATGGTCTGGCATAATTGGAAACAAGAGAAAAATTTTCTTCATCTTTCTTTAACAATTTTAAATGGATCACTGTTATTTTACAAACACTGACAAGTATTTTTATTTATATCTGCATACATTCAGAGAATGTAGTATTTGGTTAAGTGTATTGACAATGATGGAGATTGTTGAAAAAAATGTATTTCATATCTTTAGGATATGGAATACTTATGTATTCACCTAGTTTTATGTTAAACCAAGCAAAGTCTTGAATATATCTATTTTAACCATCAGTCATTTTAGGACAAAAACTATATTTATCTTCTGAAAAATTGGAAGCTCAAAACTGATATCTTTCTTGTGAATTCATTTGAAAGAATTTGTGATCAGGAGATTCTCTGAAGTAACAGTTGTTATTTTTATCTAACTTTAGAAGTCTAGTAGATCGGGTACAGTACCATCAAATAACTAAAATTCTGAAAGTTTTTCATATTGTTCTTTTTGTATCTGGAAGAGTTTATCTTGGTGCACAAAAAACAGAACAAGACATTTAATTTCTGTTGCAAGAGAAGTTTTATTTACAGGAGTTTTATTTTTGTTGTCTGTGCTATGTTGACATTATTAGAACAAATACTTAATGACATGACATGATTTGTCACATGAATTAATTGAAAAAAAGGATTTAAGAAATAAAACATATTTATCATTAGGTTGATTCTATTTTCATCAGCTTGACTTGCATCATATATGTGTAAAAATTTACTATGCCAAGAATTGTGTGCAGGGTTTTTTATCTCTTCAGTGGTTATGAGTGCTCAGTTGGAGAGAATACAATCTTAAAAGAAAGTATAACTATGACAACAGCCATTTCTTTCTATTTCAAAACAAAATAAATATCTCATGTAATTTATCTCCATTTAAAACTAGAATTTGAGAGATGTTGCAGTTAATTTTGAAGAAAAGCAAGTAAAATATTAGGCTTACCATATTTGAAATAGACACTAAATTTTTATTTTTATACAATGTGTATTACATCTATATACCAGCACATTTTCTTAAGATTTCTGGAATGTGCAGGCTGATAATATTTTATTTGATACTGGAAAAATAAAATAAGAAATTAAGCAGATATGTCTTATCAGTTGAATTTTAAAATAAAAACTAGTTTTGATGAATACTTTCTGCCAAAATATACCTTATTTAAATATATATGTTTTTTCCATTTCTTAAATTCACAAAACTGGACAAGTTCTCAGGACACTTAAAAATGTTATTAATTTTAAAATTTACAACTTCTCTGATAATTAATGATTGTCTTACTTTATTGACAGATTTTGATGAAGACAAAGAGCTTGGTCGAAATGATTTGCATAAAACATTGAGATGTTTGAGTCGGAATGAACTGACTGAGGAGGAAATGTCTTTTGTTGTGAATAAAGTAAGATTTGAGTTTTTTTATTACAGTGGTTGCATTATGGATCTATAATATAAAATAAGACAATTACATGCATAGACACAAACATATACATAGATAAATAAATAAATGATTGAGACAAAGTGTAAAAGCTATAAATGGTGAGAACACAATTTAAATTCCCTTATCAGGTCCAACAACAAGAAACCAAATAGTGTTTTTTTATATATATAAAGACTGAACCAACAAATTTCTAGGTTTTCCACTCTATATGATACATTGGGAGTAAATTTCATGAAATGTATTGATATGGTTTCAGAAGCAGAAGATGCATGGATCATGTTCATCTCATTCATTATCCATGTCGATATTATTTGATTTCCATCTCAACATCATCCCAGGCTACATCCTGGATAAGGTGAGTCCTACTGGATTACATACAGCATCCCTTTTGGGCACACCTTCAATTCAGGGTTGACTGCTTAGCTAGCACAATGATGGTAACATCCATGAAACCACAAGGAACATTACTGACAATGCAATGTTGGTTTTGTTTGTTTGTTTGCTTGGGTTTTATGGCATATCAACCACTGTGGGTTATTTAATGCCAAGTCCAGTTTATATATATATGCTAAATATATGAATTTTAAATGCCTATTTTGTATGGAACATTTTTACCATGCTAGAGCTCATTTGCTTGAACACTGCCAAATAATCCTAGGTATTTTTGTTTAAGTCAAGAATTTCCATTTGATAAGGACATTTTATTTGCAAAATGGTAAAAGGTAGTATATGTTGTTTACACATCAGTCTACATCTTTGATAACAGACCAATTATTTTTAGAAAATCCAATATAATTTTTGGTTCAGTTTTTGCACATAATTTCTTCATGTTCTTGATTGATTGATTAATTGTTTTGTTTAACGGCATCTCAAACTTAGTGGTCACTTTATGCTGAAAATGATTTTGAGTGACTTTAAAAGTCAAAAACGTATAGCTGGCAACATTATGGTTTCAAAAACGTATAGCTGGCAACACCACTGTTTCAAAAAAAACAAAAAAAACGCATAGCTGGCAACACTATTGTTTCAAAAACGTATAGCTGGCAAAATCATGGTTTCAAAAAAAGTATAGCTGGCAACATTATTGTTTCAAAAACATATAGCTGGCAACATTATTGTTTCAAAAACGTATAGCTGTCAACATTATTGTTTCAAAAACGCATAGCTGGCAACATTATGGTTCCAAAAACGGATAGCTGGCAACATTATTGTTTCAAAAACGTATAGCTGGCAACATTATTTTTCCGAAAACATTATCTGAGGCCTTGCTGTTGGATGTAGTTTATCGCCGTACCCAGGACGCGGATGTAGTTTATCGCCATACCCAGGACACGGATGTAGTTTAACGTCATACCCAGGACGTTGCAATGTTGGTATGCATCAGCATAAGTATGACCATGGTGCATGAATATAATCAACCCTTGTTTCTACTATTCATCTTTTGGTTCCTCAACGTGTTTGAGCTTATTCGGCAAGCACAGCTCAGATCACATGGTTCTCTTAGGTTTTGTTGAACTCCCTTCTGCTCAGCACTTAGTACTTGTACCCAATGTCCTTGTGCACCACACATCTGATAGTGGAATCTGCCACCTTCAAGACAATGGCTGTTTCCATGTCTGTGCAGTTGGTTACTAGTGTTACAAGCTCATATATAAATGCTTTCAATGGTGCTGAAAGAGAAATGAGAATATTATCATTTACTACAATGACTTCTCTTCTATTTGTCTCACATAAAATAGTATTCTCAAATACTTAGCTTACCTTTTAAACACAGATCTTTCTTTATCAGATGTGTGCAAATATTTCCAGTGCATTTTATTTAAAAAAAATATATTGTGTTTTCAGCTTCTACTTTCTTCTAAAAACTGTTACCAGTATACTGATTGAGATGCATTTCATGACTTTATTTTTGACATCCCTTGGGGTGATATTCTTAACCTTCCTATTGAAAAATTAACCACAGACATTTCTTTTTGATGCTTTTGTACCTTCTTGGAAATGCCAGGTGAAACCACAATCTTTTTAATGGATTCACACTGGCTTGTTCAACTACTATTGTTCACAGCAATCAATTTTCCAGTTATACGAGTATGACAGTTCTGATCACAACTAATGTTACCAAGTACAACAGACACCTAAAGAAAGATGGAGGATACAAACATTGTCCACGTGCACATAATAATTATAAATATATTCTTAAAGAGGCTAAGTCTTTGTTTGCTGATACAATGAGACAATGTATAGCCTCTAACAACTTTGGCTCTTGCAACTACTTTAAAACAATTTTGTATTAAATAAAATTAAGTCCTCCATCCCTCCTCTCCACTCAATTTGAGGTGTTAACATCTGCTGATTAAGCAGAATGTTTGCTACATAAATACTCTTCTAATTCTACTCTTGACTCATCTGGGGTACCTTTGCTTGACTTAGGACTGGGTCCCTGTTGAGTAATATGCATGGTTTCTGCTATCATCTCTACACTGGATTCCCACAAAGCATGTGGACTTGATGATATCCCTGCAATAGTCCTTAAGAAATGTGCTCCTGTACTAGCTCTTGATCTCTCTCAACTCTACAATAAATGCCTGGCTGCTTCTTGCTTTCCAGCTTGTTGGAAATCCTCTTCTGTTGTTCCAGTCTTTAAAAACTCAAGTGAACCATCTGATCATTCCAACTATTAGCCTTCTACCTACGAGGGGCCATCATAAACTATGAATTGGTCAAGCATCTAAAAGCAATATGGCTTTTGCTTCCCTTGTTTTATTCATTATTACTTAAAGAGTATATCAAGCTTTAGATAGGGCTAGTGAAGCTCAAGCGATTGCTTTGGACAGCTCAAGAGTAAGTTGAAAGGTTATGGTATTTCTGTACAAATTTTTGAATTGATTCAGTTTTTCTTATCAAATTGTGAAATGAAAGTTGTCCTTAATGGTCACTCAGCTAAGCAGGTGTCTCCCAAGGGCTCTATTCTTGAACCTACTTTGTTCTTATTTTTCATCACTGACCTTCCTGATGGCATCAGTTCTCAACTCGGTATCTATGCTGATGATACAACTTTTCTCATCAGAATCCATCTGGCATGCTTATTCATTTGTCCATGTATTGAATACTGTTGCCATATCTGGTCTGGTGCTCCTGCTGTACATTCTTGACAAAATCCAAAGAGGAGACTATAATGTAATTGATACAAGCCAGACATCTTGACTTCAGTCACTTTCTCTTTGGCCTGACATGGCTTTCCTCTGACTTTTCTACAAATATTTTCATGATCTGATGAGCTTTTTTCCCTGTGCCCCAATTACATTAATTTAAGCATGAAACCTAGTTGCCAATCTAGATTGGCAACTAGGTTTCACCATTTTACTGTTGAATTAGCTGCATGTAACCACTACTTGTACTCTAACAGTTTTTTCTCGTACTTCTCACCCGTCAAACTCCCTTCAGATTTCTTGCTTCCCTGATAACTCAAAAAATTTAAATGCAAAAACTATTTACATAAAATTATATATGCACATAAACCATATTTACATATATGCATATTTACCAACATGAATATGTTTATAAATATACACATTCACTGACAGAATATAAAATTTATACGCCATGAAAATGTATTTCAATTCATTCAAGTTCAATTGCATCATTAATTTACCGAGATTATATAAATGATTTAATTTTCCCATGATAAAGGAACCGGAAAGAGTTTCTTGTCACATATGCGATTTTATGACCCCACTTCCGGAAAGGACAGAATCTTTCTCTCTCCCCTTTCCAACGTTATCTTCTGAAAACACGTCCGCGTTCGGACGTGTTTTCAGTAGCCCTACTCATGAAGTAGAGATTTGGCCATCCCAACTCAGTGCAAAGCTGCCTTCAGCTCGACCATATTTACCGGATCTTATCCTTACTTTCCATAAATTATTTCTGTATCAGGAAGGAAAACTGACATACTCAAGCAAGAGACATTTAACTTTGTTAAAACAGTCAACATAAACATAATAAACGTCCGTAGCAGAAACAAGTTTTCATGCGTCTTTCTTTGTTTATATATTGAAGACGCACCTTCATCTAAAGAGAGACACAAAACCCACAATCTTGTTGACTTCCATTATGTAAAGGATTACATACGCAGATCGATATGTGCACAGATCCCAAAATATATGAAATATAAACAGTACTCATATTTCATATTAGTACAATAGTCTGGTAGATATCAATGTGCACCGGTAACAAATGTTACCAAGCTAAATCAATTTTTAAAAAGCTTAAGGTCTCCTCTTTTGAAAATTGAAAAGTTCTCATTTGGACCAACTGGGGAAATATAATTATGGACGATAACATGCCACAAACGAGTATTAAAATGCTCGCAACTCTACTATCAAAAATAGCAAACAGTACAATGTAAATGGCCTGATATAATTCAAAATATATGTTCAAATAAATTAGCATCGTCTTTCCATTCATCTTCTTGTAGAGCCAGACTAATGCGGTCGCGATCGGTGCCCCTACAATCACTGCATATTACACACATAAGAACATATTTTGGGCAAGAGCAGATGTTTGTGTCGCAAGGACTCTTAGACGCACAAAATTCAGTAGTTCCTCAGGAGCAGGATCTAGATCGGTAAGAATAGTGGCTAAAATACTGTTTCTCATTTCCTAAACCAGCTACAAGGATCAAGTTGGCAATGACCAAAGTCTTCCAAATCATAGTTTGAAAATGGACGCGGAGACTGTGTAACAAAGCTGACCGTTCAATTTTTTAGGCTGTAATTTCTTCATCGATGTTACGGCATATTTCATATACTTCATGTACCTGATATAATATATATTCCCTGTTTTTTTCTCCATACATCTTGACAACAATTTGCAACGCCGCAGATGCAACTTGGACAGGAGACGCAGTTGCATCAGCTAAGTAGCTAATTGCTTTTATTTATGAATAAGTATGCTTATTTCACATTTTCTATGTCCAAATACAGCTGTCGTTGAATGACATCCACCCCATGCTTGGATGTCTTGCAAGTTTTGAAAAACGTAAGAGTTTGTCTTTTCTGCGATTTCAAGGATGCTAAGCAGCTTCTTGATCTTTCCCCGAGACTTCTTGCCCTCGGAGTGCATGTAGATATCAGTTTTACCAGGGGAAAAGTGAAAAATAAAAGAACAAGGATGTCTGTCATCCGCTTTTACAGTCACTAAATTTCCTTCAGTAGCTACTCTGAACGTTTCAGAAACAATGTCCGTATCTGCCTCTCCCTCACTTTGACTACTCGATGATCGTCTGCTTCCAAGAAACGACATAACATTTTGACAAACTGATTTTGTTCTCCTTTGAGAGGAAGAGGACTTGAACAGCAATTTGCAATCCATTTTCGAATTGTATGTTAGTAGAATTCCAACCTGCTCTTCGCTGATTTTCATGGACAGGCCTGCATTGTAACCATCAAAAATGATGTTTGATGTCCTGTACTTTGCTTTCACGTAGCTCAAGTAATTTGCAAACACGTCGCTGTATGTCACCCTACGCAACCACTTTACTCGGTGGAGACTTGTCAGTTGGTGGCTAAGATTCAGGTACGTCAGTGGTCAGATGATGAAATCAAGCTTTGTTTGTCTTTCTCATTTGGAAATTCTTGAAAATTGTCGTTGGACATGAAGTGTGTTTGAAGTTGAAGGAAAAACATCTTCGCATCTTTCCGGCAGAACAGAGCAACATGAACACATTTTTCTAGCTCAACAAGCGTACGCACTTGAGAACCTCTTTTCAGTGAGCTCTCTGAAACGTTCACGTTGTCAAGCTTCTTCTGGATAGAGTGATCAATGTTATCGACGATATCACGATTGATTCCAACACCATCGAATGTTGTCAAACCAGATTATACTGATCGTAGTTCGGGCTGGCTTGGGTCAAAGGAATTGTACTGAGAGATTCAATTGAAAACTCTGGTCATATCAACAAGATATCTCTTCCGACGTGCGCTAGTCAGCTCTACGTGCTGCTCACTGGTTCTGTGGAAAAGACCAGTCAATGTTGTCATGGCATCATGCACTTGGATGCAAGTGTGCATGCTATACTCCCAAATCAATCTCACTGATTCCGTAAACCCTCGTCCCCTAGTTATTCACGGCTGCTCTTTATGGGTCTTATCATCACTTGTTCAATAATGAGGCCAATTGACAAGCCGGCTCAGTAACGGTCACAGCGTAGCACAGATTGAAACCGGTATTCTGAGAACTGTTGATGCAGCCAAGGTTGCTTTTCAGGTAATTCTAGCATTCATTGTATGAACAATCATGCACTCTTTGCATAGCTGAAATGCGTGGTTGCAAACTCCGCTTCTACGCCGAAAGTAATCTCTCCCTCATCTGCCTCTGCTACAACAGCTGTGTCCGATAACTGAGAAGTCAATTGGTCAGCATCTGATGGAAGCACAGCATCGATAAGTTTGCTCATCGAGACTCTATTTACAAAGAAGGTGTGCTCGTAAATCTCTCGAGACAGCCTTTCCAGAAAGAATGTGTGACACCAAACTTTCCGTGTAGATGGTAGTCAGTAACTCGGACAATGAACACGATTCATAAGACTACCGACGCTTCCAAAGAAGCTCATGATGGTGCGAAAGCCTCCCAAACTAAACTACTCAAGTAGCTAAGAACTATGTTTCATCTTATAACACATTATTTTGCAAAGAAAGTGGTGCTCAGAAAAACGGTCATAAAACAAATTCCCCAAGGTGGATGAGAGAGGAGTTTTTATTTTCCTGCAGGATATAAAATTTCGCTTCCAATGATACAAAATATGTCTTGATAATATTATTTTCCGGGGACACCTAATATTCACTCTAAATCAACCAGACTACAATCCCTGGCAAAAATTATGAAACTAGCTACTCCAACAGGTTTCCCGCTCCAGTCATCCTTGCCAGCAGCAACGATATGCAATAAACTGTCCTTTTCAGGACAACGCTCTCCAGCGACCACCAAAACTATCCTTCTCAGAACAACGCTATTCTCACATAAGCGTGAAGAGTTATTTTTTATTATTTTTTTCCTTCGTTTTGTTTGTTGCTGTCTTCCATCATTCAATATATTTTTTCGGGCCAATATGCCACCCGCAACAAATCTATTAACTGCCATTCGGGAAAGTTTGATGCACTTTTATAAAGAATATTGCTTTGTGAAATCTATGACTGTTGGAGTGGCAGGAGCTGGAGGCCTACTGGAAATGGTTGGAGCAACGGTCGATGGAAAGCTGGAGACGGCTCGATGACTGGAACTGCTGCTGATGGTTGGAGCCGTGGTGCTCGTTATTGGCTGCTGGTTCTGGAACTGATCCTCGTCATCTTGTTCGCAGAACACTTGTTATATTTACCCTATTCTCCACGCTGAGACGGGATGTAATACAAGGTCGAGTTTATTGTGAGGAACTCGTGCGTGTACACTCGTTCCAGGCACATAAATTCCACAAGTTCATCGTCGGTTGCGATGGTATCTGTGGCGATCACTTATCCCCCTCTCTAGAGCAATGAGAGGTTGCAACCTCAGGTAGCTGTTCCCCAGGTCCGGGTAATATTTTTCCCAGCCATGACTCTTTCCACAGAAAGAAGTCACGACTGCGTCGTACTCTGCCCTAAGACAAATACGCAACTGAGAAATGATATGCATCCCTCGGCAGGGTCGCGGAACGCTTGTTTTTTGTTTTAAAAATCAATAACAAAACTGATTTAGTTGTTGAAACATTCAACTTTTGCTGAAATGCTTCTTTGATCACTACAATCTCGACCTCTTCATATCAAGGGTCAACCATTATCTATCCTACATATCTTCATAATGTGACACTATTTAGCTATGGTAATTGGCTAACTAATTAACCATAGAATTTAAAAACGGGAAATACTTAAGGCGAGAAAGAGCTATACTGAAAGATAGACTGAGCGACATTTAAAAAAAAAGAATTTATTTTATTTACAAAAGAAAGATACTTTTCGCAAAAGACAGAAAATCCGTAAGAAAAAGTGGGACTGTGATTCTGTCAAAATTAATGTCACGATAAGGGGGTGACGCGCCAATATAAACAGAATTCAGATAGAAAAACAAAGCCGGCCGACGCATGTGGCCGTGGAGAAAATTTGGCTTTGGACCACCCTGGAGAATAGCCATTAATTATCTTTCAGAGATATCATTTAATTTTGGTTCTTGGGTCCAGCGAAGAGACCCATCTGGTATATGTACGAATCTTGACATGAAAAAGAGAGTCGAAAAGGGGATCATTATTTTGCTTATTCAAACTGTTGGCGTAAAACATAGCGTCTCGAAAATGAACATCTGGTGATAAGAGGAATGAGAAAAATAAAAAAAATTAATTATCAGGAAAACACGACCACCCAGTTAAAAGTTGGCTAAGTGGATTTGGGTGTCCCCAAAATTACGATGTGATAAAGAATTATTCGGCAATCTGGGATTTATAAATGTTTTAGCCGAAGGAAAAGGAAAAAGAAAGAAAGGATTTTGTAAACATGAGGGTCAGTCTAGCCACACCCACACTACCGAGAGATCATTGGCCAACTGGTAGAATGGGTGATAGGCGGATGTGGATGTATGAGAAAGACGGAGAAGCTGTTAACACGCACTGTGGGGATTGGTATGAGATACCAATGTAAGAGAGGAAGAGTCTAGGAGAATAACCCTCCTCCGACCTTCCCTCACGGACGAGGGAGAAACCCCCGAAATGGGAAGTGATTAATCTTCCAAAAATGGGAAGTAATCAATTTTCCTGGCCTAAGAACAAAGAGAATTCTTGTTGGGAATTGCGAATTGTCAAAGAACCCAAACCAAGTCAGGCCCCACCCGGAGTTGGTCGGTGTCCATATAAACAAAAGTCTCGAGGCAGCTGATCTGAGTTTTTCGGCAGAGTTTCAGGGAGTTCGGAGTTCCAGACAGTTCGAGTTTGGAGTTAGTTCGAGAGTGTTGCCTCACAGAAGCTAACCGAAAGATTTCCACGTCCTTCTCGACTTAGTCTTCCAACCAAAATCAAGTTTTTATTGACAAACGACTTAAGATAGCATAACTCGCTTAAGAAACGCAAAAAGTGTCACGAATCCATAGAAACGGGCTGGGAGAGAAACACTCCTGTATTCAACAGATAGATAAAGTTAATTGTTATTTTTCAAAATATTTGAACCTCGTGAGTTTGTTTTATTTCTTTTACTTATGCTTGTGCGGTATCACTTTTACCCCGGATTCCGACGACTGATTGATTTCGTCTACCTAAGATCAAAATCACAACGTGGGTGGGTTAGACTTGAGATCAAAGTAGTTACTTCGGTAACCAGACGTTGGAAGTGAGCTGGGAACGACAAGTTGGTATCGAACCGGGAACGACCAGATCGACCGAGACACAGGCTGGTGGCAGAGACAACGAGTCAATCCCAAAACGCCGGTGGAAGAAACCTTACAGCTTCGCGCCGCAACTGGGAGTTGACCGCGGGCCGACGGCGCAGTGTCATATATTGACGTCGTGACCAGTGGACGTCACATATTGGCGCTGGCGCTGCGACCGCGACCACCAGTCGGTGTCACAATAAAATGCAATGCTTTCTCCCTCTCTCTACACCCTTACAACATCCCCATTCAATAACTCTTCACATTGAGTGGCACTTTTGCATTTTGTTGCATGAACAATAGTAAAATCAAAAGATACAGATTTATCTTGTTTCTTGCATATTTCGATGATTTAAATTTCTGTCTCTGAAAATGGATAAAAAAACTAGGGTATCTTTTGCCTCTTTTTAGGTACTGGAAGAAGGTGATTTGGATGACAAAGGAAGCTTATCCTATATGGAATTTGAACACATTATTTCTCGTGATCCAGACTTTCTCAGGTAGCAAAAACTTCTAATTTCAAAAAATATTTAGACTAAAGTTAACATTTTTCAATATATTATGAATAATTGGGCATTAATGTCAATGCTGCAATAAAAAAGGTATATTTTATGCTTCTTTCAACTATCTTCTCTACTGAATGTTGTTTTTTGGGATTTCTAAGTGGAGTTACTGACGAAATTTAATGACAGCTCTAACTAAAATTTAATGCCAGTGAAGTGTTAAATGTGCGAATGTGATCATAAGAAAATGAGAGTTGTCATAATGAAACAAAATATTACTCATCAAATAAGTCAATTGTTTTAGATTTCTGCAAACGTGTGTGTAATTGTCGCGAGCTTAAATGATCTTAGAGTGTTACTCACCAAAAAACTAGTTCTTAGAGAGAATATTGTATTTCATATAGTCAAGGAGAATTTAAGAAAGAAAAATGGCATTATCAGATATTTATATAGAGATAAAAATATACCAGTTACATACTATGTTATTCTTCTTATTTATTATTATTGAAACTGGATTTAGTCATTACAATTGAAATGATGTATCTGTGTTATATCATGGAGAAAAGGCTGCAAAATAGTGTTTGCTAACAAGAATGACTCAATGACTGTTGTGAGGTGGTTACAGTTCACTCTTCAAGGATTTTTTTAATCTTTTTGCCCATGAAAGTTAGTAAACGCACTAACATACAACGTGATACTGAGTGTGAGAGAATAAAAAAAGCGAAACATTATTAAGGAGCGAGGACACTAGAAAAGTAATCAAGAACTGACATTGCATTTAAATTTTTAAAGATCGAAGTTGGCTGGAAAGCATGAAGCCGGAAAAAAGTTCCACGAGCGCGAAGTGAGAGAAAAGAGGGCTGTTAGCATATAACTTACGGTTATATCTAATCATTTCAACTGTAAAATGATGAGAACTTTTTGCCAATCTAGTACTGCGCTTAAACTTATAAAATCTAGGTACCATAGCGAAAGTTCATCCGAACAATTACCACATTTATAGAAATGCCACAGGGAAGCTACATTACGCCGATGGCAAAGTGAATGAAGCAGGGACACCAAGTCAGTATCAATAATATTGTTGATTTTTCTTTGGATTTTATCAAAAATCTCTAAATATAGAGTAGGAGCACTGGATCATATGTGGCAGCAATATTCAAAGCATGGTAGATAAATAAATATGTAAGATAGATTCTGGAGATAAAATGTGTCTAGCACGACACAGTGAAACAACCTTCTTAGCAGCAGACCTGGCAATGGTTTTAATATGTCAGCCGAGAAGGCGCAACGAGTCACTGGCTTGTAGGTTAGCATCAGCCATGCTTATCGGAGGCAGAAAGTATCTATCAGATGATTAAAAGCAGACAGTAGAATGTAGATCTTTTCTTTCTTTTTTTTTCGATCAGCTGACAATTTGACCATATCGAACTAGTCAGACTTACTATCGAGACAGGAGTTACTAGTTGTATCATCAGCACCGATATCAAGTTGAGAAATGATACGATCAGCAAGGTCATTGATGAAAATTAACAACAAATAGGTCCAAGGATATAGCCCTGGACGACATCTGCAGAAAGATCTAGAAGATTAGCCGTTCAGGAAAACTTTCACTTCGTGAATTGATATGAAAAACTAAATCAGTTCAAAAATTCATACTTTCAACTTTTAAAGAAAACCGTTATGCCAAAGCCTGTCGAGTGTTTATGAGATATCCAAAGCAAGAGCCCGAGCTTCACCATTCTTATGCAAAGCTTGAGAGACTCTTTCAGCAATAATCGTTAATACATCAGCAGTTGATCAAGAGAAATAAAAGCCACATTGCTTGCCTGAAACAAGACCCTACAAAGTTGATGATGGCCTCTAATAGTTTGCCAAAAAGTGGTAGAAGACTAATAGACCGATAGATAGATAAAACTGTGAGACTGGAACAGTAGAAGAGTATTTCCAGCAAGCAAATTATCGAGAGTCAACAAGGCGTTTATTATACAGTTTAGAGAAAACAGAAGTGATGTGGGCCCAAAGTCGGGACCTCGGAAGGAATTCACGGAACACGGATTAGAGGTAAGAAAGATATATTAAACAAAAAGGTTACAAAGATAGTGTAACTGTAAGCGGAGCTTACTATGTGCTAGTGTCCAATATTGGTAGTCGTACGCGGCTGATACTACGGTATTAGAATACTCTCTCTCTCTCTCTTTCCTCCTCTTCTCCTAGAGTGTTATATCGCATACTTTATATAGTCCTGGAAGAGTCCATGTTGTAGATATGTTACGGTCTCACAAGGAGCCAATTCGGAAGCACATTGCTTAAGGACTATTACAGAGATCCCATCAGGTTCATATGCTGTGTGAAGATCCAGATTAGAGATGATAGCAGAAATGATGGAAAAGTTAAATGCATATCACTAAACAGAGGCGTAGTTCTAAGGGCGAAGATACTCCCAATGAGTCAAGAGTAGAGCCTGAAGAGAATTTACAGGCAAAATATTCAGCTTTATCAG
The DNA here is from genome assembly GCA_963932145.1 of Acanthosepion lycidas. Classification (NCBI taxonomy): domain Eukaryota; kingdom Metazoa; phylum Mollusca; class Cephalopoda; order Sepiida; family Sepiidae; genus Acanthosepion; species Acanthosepion lycidas. The sequence goes on along the minus strand of OZ010585.1, from coordinate 77,631,145 downwards.
CAGATATTAATACTTGAATGAAGAAAGAAGGAATGGAGAATGTACTGTTATTTAATACACTATTACAGAACCGCCAGTAAGGAGAGCCAAATTTATTAGAGGCTATATGGTGCCTGATTAATCTGAGATATAACTTCCTGGAAGTTCTTTTTTCTCAGATATATTTTACTTCATCTTATATGGGCTTCAGATATGACAGGCTGGGTGATTATGGTAAGACCTGTTTAAATTTATTTATCATCCATGTGAAGAAATGAAAATATGCCATTTGCAATAAAATTTTCATAAGATAGTTCATTTGCATTTAATTTTAATGGTTCAAAGAATGCCGAACCGAATGGTTGGCCCGCAAGCATATTCACCTCATCAAATCCCACCCACTTTGAAAAAAGTTCGGACACCTTGCTGTAAGATTTCAAATGCAAGACGATCTAAAAGTAATACACCTGTTTCAATACAGTGCAATATTATCTTCTGAATTGTCATATCTTTCTAGTGGTTCATTGTTGAACTTTAGTCTTGATAGAGTATCTACATGATGAATAGTGTTTCTTTTCACATATTCTATGTCGAAGTCAAAGGCCAGGAACTTTATGGACCATCTTAAAATCATAGAAGATGTAACTTTAAGTAACTTCTTCCTGGGGTTAAAAGATAAACTCTAACGGTTTATGGTCAGATCCAAGCAGAAACTGCCTGTCTAATAAAAATTGGCAAGCTCTAACTGTGCTCCATATGATAGCTGATACTTTTTTTTCAGTATTTGAATAGTTAGCCTCGACTGACGTTAACATTTTAGAAATATATATTATAGGATGATCTTCTTGAGACAAAATCGCTGATACAGCATGCTCCGTAGTTTTTAGGGTTATAATTTTTACATTTTTTTTAAATCTTTCTATAAATTTTTTGCTATATTCTACCATTGAGACCGTTTAAATTCGTTGTTCTTTTTTTCATAACTCCGCAAAGCGTTCTATCAATTGACTATACTTTGGCAAATATCTGCTATCAAAATTGGCTAACCCTAAAAAAGATTCCAGTTATTTCTTATGTGTAGGTGTAGATATACCTTCTTTATCAAATTCGTTTCTGGTAGAATTCTATCTTTGGTAATTTGGTATCCCACATATATTATTGTGCCGAACAGTTATCCTTGTTTATCCCAGCATTTTTTTTAATTTATTTAAAACATTATCTGTTTTTGTTTGTTTGTTTGTTTTTTTGTTTGTTTTTTTTTTTGTTTGTTTTAGGTCTTCTTTACTCGTAGCACCAATACATATTTCGTCTTGATAGATGATCATATTCTTAACATCACCAGTTAGTACACTTTCAATGGCTCTTTGAAAAATAGCACTTGCTGTTTTTACACCAGAAGGCATATGAGTAAGCATATTGAAGAATTAATGGTAATAGTCTCTTTAAATTTTTCATCAATTCGTATTTGATTATAGGCAGATTTAAGGTCTATTTTGGTAGAGTATTTCCAAACAACTCGAGAATAAGTTTCAATGTTAGGAATAGGGAATGAATCGGAGCATGTTTTGTAATATCCATATATCTTTAAATCTCCATCCGGTTTTCGTAAAACAACAATTGCTGAAGGCCAAATTTATAGTACCAGTGGAAACATACTCTAAAATTCATTGATCCACCATTTGTTTTAGTTTCGCAACTACTAAAAGTAGTGTGGAATCTTCCACAACAAACCAGCCTTACCTCTTTTTAGGAAATGCACTCTTCCTATCTGGTAAGTCAAATCTTACTTTCACATAAATATAACAAGTATTCATTGGTCAATCACCTCTAATCTTGCTTGCTGATTGGTCAGTTTCGACCAATCAAACCACCTGCACGCGACCAATCTATTTTCCCGCTCATATGCTGTGATCCTCTCACGTGGTACACGGCCATTATATAAACCGAACACGTGTGAACTTTTTGAAGTAGTACTTCTCATTCCGGAGTAGTACTTCTCATTCTTGAAGGACCAGTGCCAGAGATTGTTTGACGTGTGTCTGACTGGAAGCGGCGCGATTTTTTTTTAATTCTATTCTTTATATTGCAGATCGACGAACTTGTTCTTCGGCTCACGAGGATTTTCCTTAATATTTTGACGAACTGTTGATTGCTTAATTGACGAACTTTCTTCGGCCCACCATGTTTTTTCTGTTAAGTTATTGCTTAAGTTTTCCTTTTTTCTTTGTACCGGACGACTGCTTTTTTATTTCTGTTTATTTCTTTTCAGTTTTTCGTTTTAAAACAATAAGTACCGTTTAGGAAAAAAGAAAGAGAAAGCTTTGGTTTTATTTCCTTTTTAGTTTACCCTCCCTCGTTTTTATTTATTTAGCGACTTCGGTTGCAATCTTTTTTGGTTTGACTAAGTTTGTTTTTTCTTTTGGCATTTAATTTCTTTCTTTTGCGGCTTCGGCCGCAAACCTTTATTTTTAATTTGGTTTGACTAGTGTCAAACTAGATTTTTTATTTTTTATTTTATTTTCTTTTTCTTTCTGTATATTATATTTGAATTTATTTGACCAAAAAAGAGAGGAGTTACTTTTATTTTTATTTTATTTTCGGCAGCCTTTGGGCGCCATTTTGATTTTTTTCCCTTACCTAACTATTTATTCTATATTCTTTCTTTTCAGTTTGTAGTTTGTCTTTTATTTTTAGTTTTCCCAGTTTATTTAATTAATAGTTTTTGTTTTAAAGTTTTATTGTTTTTGTAATTTTTTAATTTCCTGGTATATCCAGGCTTTCCTTTATTTGTTTTGATTTCTAATTGTTTTGCCTTCTCCCAACTCCTTTCCCCATTGTTTGTCAAAATATATATATACATAGACCCGCAGGTGGAAGTCTCCACGAACTTTCAATATGGCCGACGAAGAAAGTCGGTCATGTGTTAAAAAAGACCTCTCTGAGGCGGCTGCTAAGGCCGACCCATTGGATAAATCGAAATAAAAAAAACGGGCAAATGCTGCCCCTAATATAGAAGTCCATGATAGTGTGAAGGAGACTAGTAGCACTAACAAAGGAGAGACCAGGCAGGTCTCAAGTCAAGTTTCAAATGACCGGGTGCAAAACGAGGCACAAACTAAGAAGACAGCCGAGGAATTGCCCTCTTGCTGGAAGTCCCCCCCAAGTTGCATTGTGAACATGGCGGATTTCTTGGAAAAGGCGAAGGGATATGCTCATCTTGTAAATAAAGATGGGCTCCTTGAAGACGTCCAAGAGCTCAATGTGTTCTCAAAGAGAATGGTGTCGGTTTTCGTGGTGGACAAGCGAACTCGCAAAATTTGTCGCTCCACGAAAGACATAGTGATTAAATCACTTTTGTCCCTGGGGATAAAACCCCAAAGAATCATTAAAGGTGCCGGGTTCTTCATGTGGGACATTCTGCTGCCCACGCCAGAATATTGCCTAGCAATGGCGAAAAAAGAGTTGATCACAAAGGACCTAATTCTAAGAACGGAATATGAGGGTCGGTGAAGGACCAGGGTGGGCGTTTTTGAGGTCCCTCCTCAAATTTCGGGAGAGAACCTGGCTGCATTTTTTATGCAGTTCGGCCAGATTTTAGTGGCTCTCTCCGACAATTTGAATGGGGGATGGACTTATTATCTTCTTCAAGTCCATCCCCAACTGTTTGGATTTAGGCGACCGGAAAATGCCGGCCATTGTGACCGGTAGGAAACCTACTTGCTGGAGGTGTGGAGAGACTGGTCACCTTTCCTCCTCCTGCCCAGGGAAGAAGGCCCCTGGAGTTCCGGTCGCAGGCGACCAAAATCCCCCTTTGGCTGAGACTGTCAAATCCGCGGCGCCTGTAGTGGGCCTAACTGCGAGGCGGACCGGTGGGGAAAATCCCTCGGTTGGGTCCTTACCCATTTTACCCCCAAAACCGAAGCCTACCACAAGTGTGGATAAGGAAAAGGAAGAGGGGGAATGGCGCCTCGTAGTTAGAGGCAAAGGGAAGATCCAAGCAGCGGGGCCTCCGTCCCATCATGACCCCAGGGATAATAACACCTACAGCCCCATTCCCTTTACCAGCTCTGAGGGCGACGCCTCGGCGTCTTATGAAGAAAGTGCCACAAGTACGCAAAAGCTGAATGAACCTAGCTGGAAAAAAATTCTAGACCTTAAAAAATTGAAGGACAAATTGGATAAAACGCGGGCTAAAAATCAGAAATCGCTGGGGGCACCGGGCCCCCTATCCTCTGCCCCGTCTTCCCTTTCATCATCTAAAAAGTCTTTTACAAAACCACCTCCGCCAAAATCATTGACAAATTCTCCGTCAAAATCTTATCATTCATCAAAACATTCCACTGTTAAGACACCTTCCGGCATGACTCCATCAACCACTCCTAGAGATACTCCTATGCAAACACCCATTCAATCTCCTCAGAAAAAAAGAAATAGAAGCCCCGATACGCAACCAGCTACTGACAAGAAAAAAAAGAAAATTAAGCCACCTTATCTCCCAGGGGAAGACGTCTGCCGCGTATCCCGGGAACAGGCAGAAAGGGTCTTCGGGCGAACAAAAAACCCGAAGCCCTTTTGTGGAATTTCCGGCACATCAATGGTGTTGATGTGGAGGTGCCGGAAAATTTTAAGAAGGCCCGAACTCTGCTGACCGTCGTAAGAACTGGCCCGGGTACACGGGAGATTTGGGGCATGATAGAGGAGGGAAAGGCGTCCTTGAAAGTGGTGCCCCCAGCAGCAGTACTTTTGGAAGAAAAATTAGACTCATCAAAACAATGTAAAGGGAGGGTCCCTCTTTTTGTTCACCCATCCCTTTATAGGGCACTTAAACTAACTTATCCTGCGGACATCGACGGCTTGTCTCAGGATGATACTCTCGATACTGAGATGATGTCTGGTTCGATGGGACAAGCTGTCGGTGTCCTCATCCCAGCTATGTTCTATCCTGAAGGACAACCCTAATTCGATTTGACAATGGCGCTCTGGTTAGCTAGTTTGAATGTCCGGGGCCTGAGGTCCGAGTCTCGCAGGGCGAGGCTCTCTCGTGATCTTCAGCGCCTCGGGGTGAATGTATGTTGTTTGCAAGAGACCCGGTTTTCTTCTCATGACCGTGAGGACATACTGTCTAAGTGGTTCGCTCTTTATTCAGCATGTTTTGATGGTCGTTCGAGGGGTGTCTCTTGGCTAGTGAGCAGGTCTTTGAAGGCTGCATGTACCCTTGTCTTCCCGGATCCGGCGGGCAGACTTTGCGTGCTGGATGTTACCATAAAGGATAAGGTTCTACGTCTCATTGGGGTTTATGCGCCCAATATCCATGCCGAGTGGCCTGCTTTGTTTCGGCAGATCGCGCCGTTCTTGACGACGTCTCGTCGGGTAGTTTTAGCGGGGGATTGGAATGCCGTCCTTGACCCCGATATAGATCGTATAGGGCATAAACAAGGTACTAACAACCCGGACGTGAAACCATTTCGGGACTTTATCGATGAGTTTGATCTTGTCGATAAGTACCGGAATGAACACCCTCGGGAGGTAGCATGGACTTGGACAACTAGTGGCAACTCGGCTCCTGAGACGCTTGCGAGCTACCTCGACCGAGTCTTAGTTAGGAGAGTCGATGTAGGGCTCTTAGGGTGTCCAAGTTTCCATTATATAGTTTATACGGATCATAGATTTGTCCGGGTCCGTGTAAACTGAGATAAGCCTAAGGTTAGATTGGCTGGTTACTGGAAATTGAACTGTTCCCTTTTTGGTGATCAGGGTTTCCGGGACCAGCTTTTACTAATGATACAAAGGGAATTGACGGGTGCGGTTGTGGGAAATGCCTGGTGGGGCAAATTAAAATCTCAAATTCGAACGTTTGCTGCCGATTTTAGTCGTCGACTCAATCTAGATAGATTAGCGGCGCAAACGGCGTTAGAAAATAAAGTTTATCGGGCTGTGAAATCCCGTGTTAGTGGGGATATTAGCTAAGGCAGAGTTGTCCTCCTTGCTTATCAAGAAGGTAGTTAGGGCTAGGCTAAAAATAATGTCTTCTGAGGCGACGAATATGGCCGCTGAACTGCGTGCAGAGGAAAATCGGAACGCGTATAGGCGACATATAGCGTGCGTCACATTGCCGGATAAGCGGACCGTGACTACAAACGCGGGCATATGTGAGGTCTTTCGGGATTACTTTCAGGATCTTTTCACCAGGGAGCCCGGTCTGAGCTCTGCTCAGTTCGACGCCTATTTAGCTGACTTTCCCTGCCTTTCGGCAGCTGAAGCGGCTAGGTGCGAGGGTCCCATTACAGAGTCTGGGTCCCATTACAGAAATCTGGGAAGCGCTGAAGCAGGTTGGCCTGGATAAGTCTCCGGGATTAGATGGTCTTCCCTACGAAGTCTACTTGAGGTTGTCGCACGTTTTTGTTCCTTTGCTGGAATTGATTTTCAACCACTGGATGAAGCAGGGGTCTGTACCTCAACGCTTCACTAGGGGTGTGATCAATTTTCTGCGTAAGGACAAGAACGGTGGGAATGGGTGAGGGAACTTTCGCCCTTTAACCATGTTAAAGATTTTGGCGAAGATCTTAGCCAACCGTTTGCAGCTTGTCCTGTCTAGTCTGATTGGCCCTGAACAGACTTGTGCTGTGAAGGGCAGGACTATTCAGGATAACCTTCATATGGTACGCTTGATCTTCGAACATATCGACAGTGAAGCCGCGCTGATTAATTTAGATCAGTCCAAGGCCTTCGATAGGGTTGACCATCGCTTTCTGGAGGCTGTCCTTTCGGCGGCCGGTTTCAGAGCCGACTTTCGCTCCTGGATCCGACTTTTGTATGCGACCCCGGTGCGCTGGTGGAAGTGAATGGGGTAAGATCGAAGCCTTTCGTATTGTCTCGCTCCATTCGTCAAGGTTGTCCGCTCTCTCCTTTGCTTTACGTTCTTGCGTTAGAACCATTCCTTCGCAAGTTAAAGGCGAATCCGGTCCTGCGCGGAATTTCCCTGCCTGGGGCTACCACCTCAGCCAGGTATTCTGCCTATGCTGACGACATTTCGGTTCTTGTGTCGAGCAGAGCCGAGATTGACGAAGTCAGCAAAGAGATCAGTGGATATGAGATGATGACAGGGGCCAAGATCAACCGCGATAAGTCTGTGGGCTTGCGGTTGGGTGCGTGGAAGGGAGTTTCTCTTCCCGGACCTTTCCTCTGGACGGATGGGCCGATCAAGATACTCGGCGTCTGGTTCGGTCCTGATCTCCAGTTGGAAATGAATTGGTCGGAGGTACAAGGGAAGGCCGAGATCGTGGTTAATCTGTGGTCTCGGAGGAGACTTTCCCTGAAGGGAAGGGCGGAAGTATGTGTTTCACACATATATCCGATTCTCCTGTACCGACTCTCTGTACTTCCACTCCCGTATGCCAGACTAATTTTATTAGTACGGACCTTGTCCTCTTTCTTGTGGAGAGACAAGGCGCCTATGGTATCTCGCGAGATCTGTTGCCTTCATCCCTCTGAGGGCGGTCTGGGTATGCCTAGCATTGAGATTCATCAACATATGCTTCGCATTACCTTTCTAGACCCAATGTGCTGCGGTTCGGATGAGGTGGGCACCTTTTGGAAAGAAGACGTCCAAAAACATTTCCCATCCCTGAGAAGTGTGCACTCGTGCGAGGAGGAGGCCGGCCGTACACCCCGAGCCGAGTGCTCCTTCTACCGCGAATGTCGTCGTGCTCTGAAACTCCTCTTACGGACGTCGGATGGCCTCTCCGACGCCCAGGCGTTGTCTCGTAAGGCATTGTATCGTCTGTTAGTTAGGGGGGCCGTTCAAGATGATCTGATTGACGAGCTCGGTCTTACGAAGCAGGAGGCTCGCTCGATATGGCCTTGGGCGCCTGGGTTGAAATGTCTCAATAATGATGAGGCATCACTCAACTGGCTGATTCGTGGGGCCCTCTGGGTCGGCAAGAGACTTTGTTCAGCAGGCTTGGAGAAATATCCAAACTGTCGTCGCTGTATTGGGGAAGTTGAGACCATTGGTCACGCCTTTTTTCAGTGCAAGACGGTGGTGCCGTTGTGCGGGTTTGTTGAAAGCCTCATGGTTCGCATGCTGCAGGGAAAGTTTTTGTCCTTGAAGCCAGTTCTGTTTGTAGCAATGTGGTGCCGCAATTGACGAAGGCTGAACACTATGTGTTCTGTTGCTTACTAGGGGTTATGAGAGTCGTGATTTGGACGACGCGTCAGAAGGAATTCTATGATGGCGAGAGGTTCACCTCTTCCCAACTGATCTTGTTCTTTAAGCATCAGCTTAAAGTCAAGATTAGGACGGAAAGGTGGCGGCTCCCTTCATCAGAATTTGGCAAAAGGTGGGTAAATCTTGTGCGAATGTGTAGAGTGAAAGGGGCTGACTTAGAGTGGTATTTGGATATCGGTTAGGCTCAGGATTTTGTCCTATCAGGGTTGAACAGAGGCAACCCACCCCGTTATTATGTTAGTTTAGGTTTTTATTTTGAATCTTTAGTTTCCCGTTTTCTGGTTAACTTAGCTAGGGTATGCATGCTCATTGGACCCCTTTTACTTCTGTCCCTATTTTTCTTTTGTTTAATTCCCCATCCCCTCCCTCGTTAGGTGGTCAGTGATGTCAGTTCTCTGGTGGATGCGGGGCGCCTTTCGTTTCGTGTGTGTGATTTTTCGTATTTGTTGTTGTGTATGAATGTGTGAGTGAATGCCTTGGAGGAATGAATGTTTTTCTTATTTTTCATAGTCCCGCATTGATTTCGTCCAGTGAACTGATGTTTCTGCCACATTTAGGGATTTTGAGGGGGGTTTTATTACTAACCCTATTTTGTTTTGTTTTATATAAATAAGTTTAAATCATATTGTAAATAATCATTGGGGTTTTTTAAATTGTTCTTTTCCCTCCCCCCACAGACTTTTAAATGTATATATGGGGACTACTTAGGATTTAATAGAGAACTTGAGGTATTATGGTGGACGCAGTAAGAAAGGTAGGAGTGAATGTGTTGTTTGGTGATAGGATTATTGTTGGTATGTTTGGGTCCGTGTCTGTGTCTAGCTAAGTTCAGAATTAAGACAGAAGACCGTCCTTCCCCAACCCCCTTTTAGGCCGCGTGCCACATTTTGTACATTTGTGCAAATAAATATTGTATTACTTCTCATTCCTTGCTACCAAGTGCCAAGATGTAACCATCAGGAACTCCCGTCTTAGTCAATGCTGAGCAGACGTTAAAGATAATTACCAACATTCACGAACTCTGAAATCACTCCTGAACTTTTATCAATTTTAGAACTCACAATTCCAAACTTTATTCTTCTGAATTACAAGTTCAATATTACAGTAAAGGGTAAATTACTTCTTAAGAACTTTCTGTTTAAAAGACACTTAATATTAACAACTTTACTATCAACATTAACGAACGATTACAAGAAAGACATTCTGAAACCTAAAACATCATACATATTTGCCAACATAACATATACCAAATATTCTGCTTGTACATTGTTTTGAATGTTTTATTAGTTTCTAATTAAATATGTCTTGTTCATAATATGAACTCTGGTACAAATATTTCCAAATCAAAGGGACACGACTCTGTCCTACCTTTTCTTTGCATGTTGTACATCAACCTGAATAAATCTAATTGTTACGTTTTAAAACAATTCAGTTGAATTTTGTATTTTATTTTGATGTTAGTGGAAATAGTTAATTGACACGCAACTTATTCTCAACAAATATTACCACATAATTAACCCATCCACTACAGTAGCATGTGAATGGGCAGTCTGCGAGACTTTAAGTAAGAGGGTTGACTATTTTCTTTTAATTGAATGGTCGATTTGTATCCATCTCCACGTCATTACTTTCTAATTTTGCACTTTTAATTAATTTGCTCTTATCCACATCTATTCACACGAGTCCATGATTTTTTCACATTTCACTACAGTAATAGGAATATTTTTGAAGCGTGCGATGGTCTCAAAGGTTCTTTCAAAAAACCTAATATTTTGATGAACTGTATGAATTTAAGCCAACATTTCTTTAATTTTTGTTTGTCCATTCGTTCCCAGAAATTTATGGGGGTTAAGGTGACATCATTCCCAGTCACTGTTTACATAGCAAAAGTTATGCCATTCAATTTTTTTCTCTGCTTCTTTCCTCTTCATTTCATTGTATCGTAAGTACAGCTGTATTTTCTTGAGGAGGGTTTACATTTTCTACCCTTTCTATTTTCCTTTCATGCTTGCACACTGACTGGAAATGGTTTTTCTTTTCACAATTCCAACATACTTGTCCTAAAGCTAGACATTTTTCTTGTCTTATTCATGCTTTTTATCACAGTATTTGCATCGCACATAGTTAGTCAATATTCTGCATGCCTTATTCTTGCATCTATTGAATTTTTCAATTTTCAATCTACTCTAATTGTTGCAAAAACTCTATAGATGAATCCAAGGACATTTTAATCACTTGTAACCCTTCCAAATTTTGTGTTTATAAAAAGCATTACACATACCTTCAATTAATCTCAACCGTATCAATTCTTCTTCGATGGTCATTTCTCCAGTACAAAGTTTTTCAAACTCACAGTCCGGAAGCTTCTCGTAGCTTGTGTACATACTGTATTATTAATTATTTCAGCTCTTGTTTGTCCCCGAGAAACTATGTCCTCTCAGCAATAATCAACTTGACTTGCGGTCGCAAATTTCTCTTTATAATGTCCGCAATCTATGAAATTCTTTGGGATACGCCATGACAGAAGCCAAAAAGAGATCTGCAATCTCGTTCTTCCTCCTGTACTTTTGTGGTCTTTTAACTTCTTGGCCCGCAAAACAACTAATCGTTTCCACAAATTCCGGCATATCCAATGTTAGAAATCCTATCGGCGACGTCTTCTATTCTATGGCGTAGAAGTCCTCCACCTGCTGAGTGACGACTGACTTATTTAGTAGTCGCTGGAACTTAGCAAAATAGGGCAAGTCCATTTTTCCTATGTCACAACACAACTTTTGAAAATAGTTTTAATTTTTTTAGATTGTAATGTGCACAGATATTGTTTTGATATTTTCAATCTCCACTTTATTTCAAAATGGTTGCTTTATTTTGGAAAAAAAAATGATGCATTGGACTTGACTAAATTATTCTTTTTTTCTATTTCTAGTATGTTTCATATCCGAATTTGAAGAAGAAACAGAAATTGACAAGAAATTCAAAGTCATGAAGAAACTTCAGAAACATATATAGAAAAAGCTGAAAATTAAGGATTGATATACAACTAACAATTTATGCTAAAGCACTTATTATGTGACCAATTCAGCACAACAGATCATTTGAGTAAATGTTTTGACTACATGTCCTCTGTTGAATCTGATTTGATTTAGATTCTAATATTGCCACTGGTCTCCATTCTGTATTACTCACCTGTTTGGTCATTTGATTTAAATCTCCAGCCAATTCCATTTGCTACATTTTATGATTTTGCTCTTCCACAACTTCCTCAACTTTCATGTCTTTTGTTTTGAAATCATAAATTGCTTCCAAACAATGAATGGATACAAAACCAGTAAATGTTAAAAATTATATTAGAGAGACTTGTTATTAAACATTGCGAAAAAGATAGGTTTTTTTTCAAGCTTGTATAAAAATCCTTTGTCTAAAGAACCAATTTTATGCTTTTAGAATCAACAAAGTTTTAATGTATATTACAAACATTCAGATAAAAATTGAAAATATGGTTTTCAGAGCATCATGTTTATTTTTAAGTTAAAGATTCCAAAGTTTCAGTTGATAAATTTATATTTTTGTAACTACAATTTAAAGTAATGCAAGTTGAGTTTGTTTCGGAATGTAGATAAAAAACATTCCCTATTTATTAATAAGGAACTTAAACTTAAAAAAAAGGCTGAATATTAAAATTTGATTAAACATATTTGAACATATTTATTTTGTAAGTATTGTATTAAATTTCTGAATTAGTCTAAGTGTATTTATATCAATCTTTATAAGGCCAAAACAGTTTTGGTAAGTTCAAAGTATCTTCAAACAACTGATAAGTAAGGGATGTTTTGAAGGTAATGAATCCTATTTATTTCCACTGAATCTACAATAGACATAGGGAGTGTAATGTCACAATTAGATAGGGCAGATTTGTAATTATAAAACTCTTTTCCCAGAATTACTCTCATTAGCCATGTATTTTCATCAGCAGTGAATAATACATCATTTGTCAGCAAATTTATCTCAAATATCAATAATGGTCATTTTTACCCTCACTGAGTTTTATATTTGTGGCCTTGTTCCAAAGTAGGTTATGTTTAGTAAATCATAACAATAGCCTGTATGCATTATAAAAATGGCTTGTCCTACTCCTGTTAGTACTATTGAAACCCATTACCCTCCATCTAACTATGCTTATATATCCTGTTTAGTTTCCATAAGCCTTCAATGAGTGTAAACAAATATTAAAAGGTGATTTTTTTTTTAAAAAAGAGGAATTCAGTGACACCGGTCTGTTTCATATGCACTTAAATGTCAGATGACATTTTGCTAAACTGCTATTTGCATTAAGGCAAACGAAGGGATGATTTATTGGTGGGAATGTTCAATTTCTACTGCCATAATACCAATACCAACCTCTGACATTATAGACCAACATAATAAAATAGGAACAATTATTTTAGATCAACCCAATTAGATGTCATTATAAGCAATGACAAAAGAAAGTATTTTATGGTATGAAAAAATGCTTTTAAAATTTAATGTATTTTTGTTTCACTTACAATTTGGGAAAAACCTGCACACAAAAGATATAAAAATATATTTTGTGACACAGAATTATTAATCATTTATCATGAAATAGTTCTTATTAAATTTGCATGCATTGCTATTTTCTCCCACGAATACTCTTCTGATGCTATTTTCTATCATTTTCATAATCAGTGTCTGTGAGGCATATACAGTGACTTGCATTGAACTTTTCCACATTTTGTTACGTTACAATCACAAATTTAATTGTATTTTATTGCGTTTTTATGCAATGACCATACTAAAATAATGCATCATTTTAAAATAGGGGAAATATCACAAGGTTTTCAAAATTATTTACAAATAATGAGTTGAAAAGGTTGCGATATGAGGTCGGGAAAATAATTATAAAGCATGATTTTTTGAACAAATAAAATTTTTTAAACCTGAGTGGAATGTGAAACAGTGGAAAAATTCCTTTAGCCAATTTTGAATAATTTGGTTTTAACAAAATCAGCGGATTGTCGCAGGCAATATTTAGATCATATTGGAAATGTAAATAATTTGGTGTATTTTGGAAATGGACAAAAGAATTGTTTGAGGTGAGGATTTGGTACATCTGTCGGAGTTAGCTCCTCCTTGGCTCCTTAAACCGGAAGAGAACAGGTCATTTCGACCTTGACCTTTCCGTTGTGCTCCCTACACGCTGTTAACCCGAGGTAGAGACTAGCAAGTTACCTTTTCAGTTTAATTATATTACGAACCTAGTCGTAATATACTTCTAGGCATTTTTAGGCCTTGGTTTTCTTTTAGCTAAGCTCTCCTCATTTTTTAGATAGACTTTACTGTGTTAGCTTAACAATTTTCTTGCTAGTCTCATTTACCACAAGACAGTGACGTCTCGTTAAAAATAGGATCGGCGACTGAAACGGTCGATACGCAGTTCTCTGGCCTCCGTGGCCAGGACGTCGATCACCGGGCTGTGTATTAAGTTACGCTCCCATTTCTTTTTGTCTGCCAACTTGACGATAGTTGGAAACTTTCTTTCTCTCTTTACTTCGTCTCTTGCTTCTGGCTCCTTACCAATGTTCGACTTTCGGCATTCCGTCCCTACTGGCTGCCTTGCAGGTCGTCCATAACCTTTCCCGTACACTACGTTTGTAATTATTACGGGAGGTTACTAATATCGAACTCGATCGGCAGACACGAAACGCCTGCACTGGACCTTTGACATGGCCGAACAACATCGCAACGCCAGCTCCTCTTTCCTTCCCAACACGTCAAGTTGGCATCCCGGCAACGACCAACATCAACTGCAACGACCAACATCAACTTCAACTCCAACAACCAACATCAACTTCATTAAAAAATGAATAATTAATTGATGAATATTAATGAATCTAAAGACATGGTCGGAATGGAATGAAATACATATAAACCGTATGCTACTTGGAGCAGGCACAGTTCGAGCGAGAAGCGACCAGAGGGTGCTCGAAATTGGCGATGGGTCAGGAGACGCCGGAAGAAGCCACGCGACCTGCTGCTGGAGATAACTGCAGACAAGAGAATTGCAGACCGGAGAATTGCTGCTGAAGAGGATTTCAGACAAGAGAATTGCTTCTGGAGACAGAGAGAGAGAGAGAGAGCACCATGTCCTTTTTCATAGTACGATTCCATCAGCTAGATTCAGTGCTTAAAGTGCGGACGAAAATTCGATCTTCATTGCACTGATTAATCAAGCACAACGTGGGACAGAGCGGATGAAGAAACGAAGCGGTCAACAGTCAATCAATTGACCGGCGCCAGTACTGACCAGCATGGGAATTACCTCGGATCGAGTCGAGCTGGCCATGTTATACACCGACTTTGCTGTGACATCCATAAGTAAAATCCAGTGCAACTAATTACCTTAAGAAGTTGCATAATTAGTAAAGAGTAAAGTGAAGAATGGAAAAGGTTACAATCCTTAATACGCCTATTCTGTGAAGGCCTCATAAAATGCAATAAACATTTATCAAAGAAATTTAAATCTTAAATTTAAAAAATAGCATAATGAAAAAGATATTTTATTTTTATTAAAGCTGTGGTGCCTCTTACATTTTCTGCACAAACCTGATGTTGACCGTTTAGAAACCTAAAGCTGACTTCATAAATACGTTTTCTGCACATCGGTTCCACGCATACATACACTTTAACCAAAACAAAATTAATAATATATTATGACCAGTCAGAGCCACTCCCGCTCAAAAACCAAAATCTTCATTTCGAGCAGACTAAAATCTATATATACCCAAATTCAGCGTCAACACCGACAGAGAGAGAGAGAGCACCACTAAGAGTCCATTTTACAAATAGAAATTATCCATTTTTGTATAGGTGTAAATAAATTAATCATTTATTTACTGCTACTCAATTTCCTCTTTTCTTTGACTCTTGGATTTACATTTGTCGAGACGGAGAAGGAATTAACCACCACAACACATTGTTCTGTCTTCCAGATTATCTATTTCCGCCTCCGCAACAAAGCCGATGTACTTTTTTAAAGAAACGTTCATTAAAGAAACCTTTTTTAATCCTAAATTATTAAATCAGTTTTTATTTTCTTTAAACAAACGATTTATTTTATAAAAGTAGATATTTTCTTTAAAATAATATCAGTTTATTAATGTTATGACAAGGTAAAGTTTATTCATAAAAATGCAGGACATATTTACGAACCTATTTATTATATTTATAAAAATAGGAAAAGAAATGCATTTTCTTAAGAATGTTAGCTTTCTTATTTAGAAATATTTGAATGAGCTGTATTTTATTTATTTTATGATTTATGAGTAAGAAATTAGCAACATTTTCATCATATTTATTCATTTTTCTTTCGAAATATATGAAAAGGCACATTTTTTTTTTTAAGATTTTAGCTTTTTTATTTAGAAAATATTCAAATTAGCAACATTCTCATCAGAATCATGCATTTATAACTTAAAATAAAAGCTAAATTCTCAAAGATTTTAGGTTTTTTATTTAGAAATATTAAAATAATCTGTATTTTCATCATTTTATGTTTTATTTTTCGGAAATATTTAAATCAGCAATATTTTCAGCAGATGTAGGCATTTTTTTTTAGTAATATGAAAAGAAATAAAATCTCTTAAAGATTTCAGCTATTTTATTTAGAAATATTAAAATGAGCTGAATTTTCTTCATTTTATATTTTATTATTTATAAATATTCAAATAAGCCACATTTTCAACAGGTTTATGCATTTTCCACTTGAAATATTAAAAAATTACAATTTCTTAATGATTTTAACGTTTATTTACAAATATTAGAATAAGCTGTATTTTCTTCATTTTATGCTGTATTATTAAAAATATTCAACTGAGGAAAATTGTCAACAGATTTATGCATTTTCGTTTAGAAATATGAAAATTCTCTATATTTTCTTCAGATTTTTTTACATAGAAATATGAAAATAATTTACTTTTTCTTAAAATTTATGATTTTTATTGAGAAATATTTCAATAAGCAACTTTTCGTTCAAACTCATACATTTTTATTTCAAAATATGATAAAAAGATACATTTTGTTAAGATTTATGTCTTTATATTTAGAAATATGAAAATAAAATAAACTTTCTTCAGATTTATGTATTTTATATAGAAATATGAAAAAGCTACATCTTCTTCAGATTTATGCATTTTTATTTAGAAACATGTAAAAATATCATATTTTCTTCCCATTTAAGCTTTTTTTACTAAAAAATATGGAAAAGCTACATTTTCTTACCGAATTTAGCTTTTTCATTTAGAAATATTTAAATGAGCTGTATTCCCTTCATGTTATGATTTTTTTATTCAAATATATTGAAATAAGCAACATTTTCATCATATCTATGCATTTTTCTTTAGAAATATGAACGTTCTCTATATGTAAAAAGATACACTTCGTTCAGATTTAAGCTTTTATATTTAAAAACATGAAAATGAAATAAACTTCAGATTTATGCATTTTGATAGAAAAATATGAAAAAAAAAAACACATTTTCTTCAGATTTATGCTTTCTTATTTAGATATATGAAAAAGCTACGTTTTCTTACAGAATTTATATATTTTATTTAGAAGCATTTAAAAAGCTTAATTTTCCACATTTTGAGTTTTTATTCAGATATATTAAAATAAGCAACATTCTTATCAGATTATTCATTTTTCTTAAAAATAGGAACATTATTTATATTTCCTTTCTATTTACGCTTTTTTACATAGAAATATAAATATATTCTACATCATTTTTATTGAGAAAAATGTATTTTTCTTCAAATTCAGGCATTTTTATTTTGAAATATTATAAAAAATACATTTCGTTCAGACTCATGCTTATGACACCATGACTGTTGTCAAAGTCTGAATGGCGAACTAATTTATATTTCTAAAGAAATAAAATATTTTCATGTTAAAACAATGTGATACCATGATTTATCTGATTTACGGCAATTATGAAGTATTGTGTTAGGTGAAATTGTAAGCTTGGATGGGATTTGTCATTAGGTACTATCTTAGGTCTTCGGTCTCTTTAACTTAAGCGTTAATTATAATAAAGGAAGTGTTCGTTGGAATGAATGACACAAGGTAAATCTTAATAGTTCAGTTTTGTTTTGATCAGGAATATAATGCACTTTCAAATAGAATTGACGATGACAACTGTGAGAAACAGATCAAATAAATAATAGATTCTGGAACATGGAAAATGTTCCACTGAAGGTGGATATGGACGATACAGGGCCATCATTTTTTATTGGCTCGCCAGTGAGAGAAGGGCTGGGATAGAGCTGCTCGTCTCCCATCCGATACTTACGGTGTATTATTTCGATTGGACCACCGATCATATTGGGTTCTTGGGAGTACATGTTAACATTATATTTTCTTTCGTTCAAATTAACAAATCGAGTTTCGAATCCCGAAAGAAACTTACATTTTGAAAATTGTCGTTCTATTTTTGCTTCTAACGTAGGAAAATATGCTACATTTCAACAAATTTATGCATTTTATTGAGAAGTGTGCAAATAATCTACGTTTTCTCAGAATTTACGCATTATAATTTCAAAATATGTTAAAAAGTGACATTTCATTCACATTTTTGCTTTCATATTTAGAAATATGAAAATAAGCTAAATTTTCTTCAGATTTATGAATTTTTATATTAAAATAGGAAAAAGGGAACATTTTACAAATTTAAGCTTTTTTATTTAGAAATGTGAAATAAGATATATTTTCATACGAAAATTTAGTTTAGAAATATTTAAATATGCAAAATTTGCTCATTTTTGCTTTTTATTCAGAAATATTAAAATAAACAATATTGTCAACAGATTTATGCATTTTTCTTTAGAAATTCCCTATATTTCATTCGGAATTATACTTTTCCATAGATTTGGGAAAATATGCTACATTTCATCAAGTTTATGCTTTCTGTTAAATAAATAAATAAAATACGTTTTCTTAAAATTCACGCATTTTAATTTCAAAATATGTTACAAAAGATACATTTCATTCAGATTTCTGCTTTTATATTTAGAATCATGAAAATGAGATAATTTTCGTAAGATTTAGGTATTTTTATATTGAAATTTAAAAGGAGCCTGCATTTTTGTTAGAGTGATGCATTTTTATTTAGATAGTTGTAAAAGGGCACATTTTTCAGATTTAAGCTTTTTTATTTTGAAATATGAAAAAAGCTATATTTCCTTATAAAAACTTTCATTTTATTTAGAAATATTTAAATGTGCTGAATTTTTCTCATTTCATATTTTTAATCAAAAATATTAAATAAGCAACATTTTCAACAGATTTATCCATTTTTTTAGTAATATGAAAATTCTCTATATTTACTTCAGATGTCTGCTCTTTACATAAATTTATGCAATTATGCTACATTTCATCAAATTTATGCTTTTTTATCGAGAAATGTGCAAACAAGATACGTTTTCTTCAAATTCATGCATTTCAATTTCGAAATATTTAAAAAACATATTTCATTCAGATTGCTACTTTCATATTTAGAAACATGGAAATGAACTAAATTTTTGTGAGATTTATGTATTTTTATATCGAGATGTGATAAACCAACATCTTCAGAATTATGAAATTTTATTTAGAAACATTTAAAAAGGTAACTTTTTCAGATTTATGCTTTTTTATTTTGTAGTAGTGGCGATATCACCCCTGAAATAATAATAATAATGATAATAAATGACGTTATACTGTAAAACACCAAGTGAAAGAGAGGCATTTTTGAATAACCAAGATGTTAATATGCTCTAAAGTCTTTGAAATGTAAATGTTACAAAAAATAGACAATTATAATTGACACTATAAGAATCGAAGTTAAAATTAAGGATGTTTTGATCTAGAATTTGTTTTTAAAACAAGATTCTCTGTAGTTTACAAAGAGCGGCAGAATTATTAATAGCGAGATGATAAACAATAGCGTCTTGTGAACCTTGGAAACCAATCGATGAAAAAGTAAATTGTTTATTCTCGGAGGAGTGAAGTTGTACGTTCGCACTAGAAAAACAGATACGTCACCAGTCTGGGACACGTGAGGTCGGTTCTCTTAATAAAGAGGCGAGTCAACCGGAGGAGGGAGAGTTTGGAGTTCGTCTGTCTTGGAATGCAGTCGAACTGAGTGGGGAGACGTCAGAGATTGTTACTCTCTTTCTCCGTCGTGAACTGTATCGATGGTCTTATTGAGTTCACATGGTGCTGAACATCTTCCTGGTGTGGCCAGAATATGAAGGTGTCATCTACGTACCTTAACCATAGAGTTGGCTTTAGAGATATAGATTCTAATGCCATTTCCTCAAAGTATTTCATGTATATATTCGCCATTGCTGGTGATAATGGTGAGCCCATTGCTAAGCCCTCATCCTGTCGATATATGTGTGATCCCATTCCGAAGTATGTTGTTTGTGTTTCGGACATAAGAAGGAGACTTTCCGATCAATGGGTCAATTATATCTACAAAGAAGCGACTCAGAGGGTGGCACAAAGAGCCTTGGCAACTAACGATCGGCCTGAGCTCTGTCTCAGCTTCCATCTCAATTCATCCGCCTGAACCTGAGGTAAAAATGGTTGCTGAAGACATTAGGTTTATAATACCCAGAAATTCATACACAGATGTCCATAAAGTGGATAATGATGTTAGTTAGATCCAGTGACAGGACACAAAGAGTGTGAGTTCAATAACTGGTTAAGGCGGTTTATAACTTGGAGATGGGGAATTAACAGGAGATAACTGATAACTAACATCCATTAGACATGGCTAGTGGAACTAGAACATTGTACCCCAGTGAGAGAAATAAAGGTTTCAGTTCGACATCCCAACCACCTGAAGAAGGCCGTTGTTGGTTCTAGGTTGGTACACGATCATGGGTTCAGGACGTTGCCGAAACGTTGTAATAAATATGGCGACAAGGATGAGGACAATAGTCCGAATAATGTAAATAAATATTTAATTATTTTATTTTATTATTTTATTTTAATTATTTTATTATGTTATATTTAATTTATTGAATAATGTAAATAAATATATTCTAAACAAATATTTATGCATATTTGTTTAGAAATATAAAAATTCTCTATATTTCCTTCAGATCTATGCTTTTTACATAGATTAAGGAAAATGTGCTACATTTAACAAATTTAGGCTTTTTTATTGAGAATTGTGTAAATATATCTTGTAGTGCAAATGATATCTTTTCTTCAAATTGACGGATTTTAATTTCGAAATATGTTAAAAACGATCCATTTAATTAAGATTTCTGTTATTATAACGCCGTCCAGTCAGCTGATGATCTAAAGGGCTCACTGAATATCCGATAATGGCCGTCAATATCGAATTTCTTCCATTAACCGTTGCAATGACTTCTACACTTGTCAAAAAGTCCGGTCGAATGCCCACGTTGTAACTGATCTCAAACGACCAGAAATCTGCTGCGGGATTTGGTATACCACGGCTAACGGCGGATTTGACGGTTATATAATGAGGGAGACGACAACTCTTTTCAACTTTAACTAATCATTTATACAAGGTAATATCAGGAAAAAAAACAATCAAGCTTAAAAAAAACGCGTGAGTGATGCATGATTATACCTTAAGTCTTCGGGTCTTAGTTACACATTCTGGGCGTCTAATTGTTGTTTCTAGGTTGGTACACGATCATGGGTTCAGGAGGTAGCCTAGTCAGTTCTTAGGCACATTCAAATCTGTTTCTCGGAGTTCTTCTGTGGAGTTTGCTGAACTGTTCCGCCCGACCTTACACTCATAGCTGCCACTTCCTCTTTTTCCTCCAACTTCCTTAGAAACAACCTGATACTACTCTTTTTGGAGTGTCACTTGATTCGGTTGACCAATCCCTTTCTATGGACCGTAACAAGGGGCGGTCTGAACCTTAACAAAAGCTAAACATCTCACCTATAGTGAAATAGCTCTTCACCGACTTTAAATTTTAGGTGAATTCAATTTATGGAGAATATCCCTTCAAAAAATTATCATCATCCGGTTTCTGCTAGACACAGCGAAAAGCATCAAGAAATGGCTACATGGATTTATTTTATGGAGAAATCAAATCTCCAAAAAAAGATAAAAAATATTTAATTCTCTTTTCTTTCAGGCCACATGCGATGCTTCCTCTATTTATTATCTTCAAGTAGAAATATGAAATACATTATATTCCCTTCAGATGTCTTCTTTTTGTTACATAGATTTAGGAAAATATGCATCAAATGTAAGCTTTTTATTAAGAAATGTGAAATTATTACGTTTACTTCAATTTCATGCATTTTACTTTCGAAATATTTTAAAAAGGACTCATTTCATTCAGATTACTGCTTTTATAATTAGAAACATGAAAATAACAAGTTTTCGTCAGATTTATGCATTTTTACATTGAAATAATAATAATGCTACATCTTCAGATTTATGCATTTTTTAGAAACATGTAAAAAGATCACTTTTTGAATTTTACGCTTTTTTGTTTATAAATATTTAAAAAGCCTCAGTTTCTTTCAGGAGATGGCTTTTATTAAAACAATTTCAAATGTGATAAATTACGCTCATTTCATATTTTTTATTCAGAAATATAAAAATGTGCATCATTTTCAATAGTTTTATTGTAACAGAGAGAAGTATACACTTACACACTCACTTGAATGCATACAAAATATATATTTTATTGACTGGAAGTGGAAATGGTGTTCATATATCAAAGTACAATTTGGGTTAAGATGTGTGTTTACCGATAAGAAACACGATCTCAGGCAGGAGGCGATATTTTAAATCTGGGTCATTAGAAAAGACAATGAAAAAATGATCGGTTAAAAATTGAAATAGAGCTTACTCAGGCTACGAGATATTTGGTTTTGTTTAACAGTATTTGTTTTGATTAAAAGGTTGGGATATCTAAACATTGATTCAACCTTTTAAAGTATAATTTTGGGGAAGCGAGAAGGACTCGTGATTGAGATAAGATAAATAGTTGGAGAATCGGTTTACATGTCAAGGGATAGTTTTTGGCACTCAGAATAATCGCGTGCCGGGTCAAGGGTCGATTCATGATCAACCAGATTCATCTATATAAACGCAGTTATGCGGAAGGGAGGCAGACGGTCGAGCGAGACGGAAGAGGCCAGATGGGAGAGACCGCAATCGGTTGGCACATTGCCGTCACGTGCGTGGGCACCCGCCGACGACCATTACGGGTTGCGGCGCTACAAGGAAGCCGGGAGAAGTCTTCGAGAGAGAATTCTCGATCAGACGGTCCAGCGAGACGGAAGAGGCCAGACAGAAGAGAGAGTCGGGGAACGAGACGTCGTCGAAAGAGTCACGAGAGATTTGAGGGAGAATTAGAGAAGGAAGACTGCCATCTGTTCTGAGAAGTCTGTATGAGACTGGACTACTAGTCATAAACCTACCCCAGGCGATTCAATATGCGTTTATCACACACAAACCTTCTCCCAGTTGGGAATTCGCTGGATGCATTGTGTCTTTTTCTTTTCTCATTTATGTTAAATGTTTTATTCTCCCTGTAACCTCTGTTCTGATGTTATCTTCTTATATAAAAGACGTCAATATTTCCCTCATTGTTGTCTGGCTTCTGCAGATATTATTTCTTGTTTTATTTTGCCACGTTCTAAACTTCCTACTGCCAACTCTCACAGCCGTGTTCACCCCCCACAGTCGACCATGAATGTATGGACAACACCCCGCTTACTGGATCTAAAAACTAAGACAGCGTGGGCAGCAAGCAGGACTTAACCAGTTAACCGGTCGAAATAATCTACGGGTACTCAGGGAGCGTACGGCTAGTTACCCCTTAGTTCGGTTCGGACCGAGTGGACACCTCAACCCAAAGAGGAAGACGCCGGAGGTTGAGGGGCTGGGGACGAACTGGTAGATTTGGTGCCGTGTTGACCAGGATAGACCGATGGGAATTACCACTGCCGTTTGAAAGTGGTACATTATGCATTCTCTTTAAATTTTGAGTTTTTATTGATAAATGTGCAAATAAGATACCTTTTCTTCAAATTCACGCATTTTGCTTTTGAAATATGTTACAAGATACATTTCATTCAGATTTCTGATTTTATATTTAGAAACATGAAAATGAGATAAATTTTCGTCAGATTTATGTATTTTTATATTGAAATTAAAAAAATGGCTGCATTTTCATCAGATTTATGTATTTTTACAAACATAAATATGCCACACTTTTTCAGATTTAATCTTTTTTATTTAGAAATATGACAATCGTAGCGATATTTTATTACTGAAATTACATTTTTATTCAAATGTTCTTCATTTTCTCTATTTCATAACTTTTTAATCAGAAATATTTATCTTAATTTTCAACAGATTAATGCTGTTTTCTTTACAAATATAAAATACATATTTCCTTCATGTCTGCTCATTTACATAGATTCAGGAAACTATGCTAAATTTCATCAAATCTATGATTTTTTACTAAGAAATGTGAAATTAGTTACGTTTTCTTCAAATTCACGCATTTTAATTTCGAAGTATATTAAAAGGATACATTTCATTAAGATTTCTTCTTTCATGTTTAGAAACATGAAAATGAGATAAATTTTTGTCAGACTTATGCATTTTTATATTGAAATATAAAAAATGCAACATCTTCCGATATATGCATTTTTATTTCGGAAACATGTAAAAAGATCACTTTTCAATTTCAAGCTTTTTCCCTTATAAATATTTTAAAAGCCTCATTTTCTTTCAGAAGATAGCTTTCCATTTAGAAATTTTCAAATGTGATAAAATAAATAAGCATCATTTTTAAGTTTTATGCATTTTCTTGAAAAATTATGAGTTTTTATTGAGTGATCTGCAAATAACGTTTTCTTCAAATTCACGCATTTTATTCAGATTTTTGCTTTTATATTTAGAAACATGAAAATGAGATAAATTGTCGTCAGATTTAGGCATTTTTATATTGAAATTTAAAAATGTCTGCATTTTCTTTATTTTTTATTTACAAAAATATAAATAAATTATATATATATATATAATTATATATATAAATTTATATAATATAAATTATTATTAAATATAATAATTATATATATATAATTATATATATATATAAATTTTATTTAAAAAATATAAATAAATTATATTTTTATTTAGAAATATGAAAAATGCTATATTTTATTACTGACATTACCGTTTTATTTAGATATATTTAATGTTCCTCATTTTCCTGATTTCAAAATTTTTTATTCAGAAATATTAAAATAAGCAACATCTACAGATTAATGCCGTTTTCTTTAGAAATATAAAATACACTATATTTCCTTCAGATGTCCGCTTTTTTACATAGATTTATCGAAATATGCTACATTTCATTAAATTTATGCTTTTTTATTAAGAAATGTGAAATTAGTTACGTTTTCTTCAACTTCACGCATTTCAATTTCGAAATATGTTAAAAAGGTACATTTCATTCAGATTTCTACTTTTATATTTTAAACATGAACATGAGCTAATTTTTCATCAGATTTGTGCATTCTTATATTGGAATATGAAAAAGGTACATTTTCTTCAGATTTATGCATTTTTTATTTAGAAAAAGTGCACTTTTTCAGATTTAATTTTTTATAAATATGAAAAAATGCTATATTCACCTTTTTCAATTAACATTAAAATGAGCTGCTTTTTCTTCCATTGGTGAATTTTTATTCAGGAATATTAAAATTAGCAACATTTTCATCAGATTTATGCTTTTTTATTTATTTAGCTACATTAGAATATGCTACATCATCTTCAAATTTATGCATTTTAGTGAGTAACATGCAAATAAGCTGACTTTTCTTAGAAAATTATAAAAACCTACATTTCCTTTAGACTTTTTTTTTTTTTTTTAGAAACAAAAACTATATTGTCATCAATGCTCATGCTTTTTATGTAGATATATGGAAAAGATCCTTTTCTTCAGATTTATACTTTTTTTCTCAAATTTTATGATGTTGATATATGAAAATATTCTACTTTTTCTCAAATTCATATTTTAAGAAACCTACATTTTCTCAAAACAATGTACGCTTTATTTAGAAATCTTAAAATGTGTTGCATTTTCATCATTTTACTTAGAAATATTAAAATAGGCAAAATTTACATCAGATTTATGCATTTTTATTTAGAAATATGAAAATTCTGTATATTTTCATCCATTTCAAGATTTTTTACTTTGAAATGTGAAAATATAGTCAAATGCGGTCAAGTTTATGCTTTTTCTTTGAGTAATATGCAATTAATCTATTTCAAATTCATCCTTTTTTATTGAGAAATATGAAAAATTCCTGTTTTTATTTAGAAACAGCAAAAGAATCAATTTCTTCAAATTTGTTCATTTTTATATTGAAATATGAATTTATACATTTTTATTTAGAAATATGTAAAAATTGCACATTTTCTTTAGACTTAAGCTTTTTATTTAGAAATAAGAAAAAAGCTACATCGTCCTCAAAGAATTTATCATTTTTAAATATTTAAATGTGTTGCATTTTCTGAATTTTATATTTTTTATTCAAAAATATTAAAATAAGCAGCATTTTCATCTATACATTTTTTTTTTTTTTTTACAAATATAAAATTCTCTATTTTCTTCTTGACCTTGGGCTGGCCTTGAAGACCAGAACTTAGAAATTTAAATTTTATTCCAAAGAATTCTTTTTTGTGTAGCTCCTTCAGTTTACTTCATCAGCAGATTTATGCATTTTTATACAGAAATATGAAAAAGTTTCATTTTCTACAGATTTAAACTTTTTTATTTAATCATGTGAAAAAGGTACATTTCCTTAGATTTTTTTTTAGAAATATGAAAAAAAATGCACATTTTCTACATATTTTAACCATTTTATATGAGAAAAGCTACATCTTAAAGATTTTATCTCTTTTTATTTAGAAATAGTAAAATCAGCTGCATTTTCTTCCTTTTATGTTTTTTATACAAAAATATTAATATAATCAATATTTTTATCTCATTTATGCATTTTTCTTTAAAAATTCAAATTCTCTAGATTTTCTTCATTCATGAGTTTTTATTAATATGAAAACTTGCTACCTTTTCTTAATTTTTTTTTATTGAGAAATATGCACATAAGCTACTTTTTCTTCAAATTCATGCATTTATTTTGAAATATGAAAAAAAATCTACATTTTCTCCATTATGCTTTTTTATTTAGAAACAAATTCAATTTTCTTCAGATTTATGCATTTTTATATAGAAATATGAAAAGAAGCTATGTGATACTGAGATCTCTGGGTGTTGATCAAAATAAAAGAGAAAGAATAAGGAAGAGGAAAGTGTCTATTAACTTAGTAATTGCTGAAATTTGCAAGATGAATTGAAAAGTTGAGGAAAGTATTAAAAATGAAATGTTTTAAAATAATTCTAAAGAGAATAGATACCAAATTAGTTAAGATGGAATTCAGTAAGATTGAGCAAAACCAATACTATCTGCCTTTCCCAACTTCCCACTGCTGAGAAAAAGATCATTAAGGTATCCATGAAGAAGTCAGATAAAATAAAAACATATGTGATTGATAAAGAGAACAGGGTGGTAACCAAAATAACATTTAGGTCAAACATCTTACTGATTCTTAAGTGTCAGAACATTTGATGACAGTTCCATTATTTGGTGGTGTAATTCTTTTGGTACATATAAACAATCTCAAATTTTCCTCTTCATCTAAGATATATAACAAACCATCTATGACTTAGTATTTATCAGCCTTTGCCCCTTTTTAATCATCCACCTCAGGCCTTACCACAGGTGATTTCCATTCCAGCCTCCTACTACATGCTGCTGCGGTGTGATGGAGTAATTTTATCTCATATTCCAATAATACTGTTAACTTCACTTAACCATATCTTTTCTTCACCCATTTTATCATAGGAGAATCAAAAGTTATTCAAGCTATACTCTGAGCTAATCATCACCCGATATCTATTCCCTTTCCAAGCTAGGAGACAGTTTTATTGATGCTGTATTACTCTTGACCTATATAGATACTCTAATTTCATTTCACTTCCATCTGCTTATGAAATGGTTAGGTCTTTTGGTCAGAGTTCCTTTAAATTAATACCCAAATTTTTCCTCACCCTTGAATTCAAAATTGATATATCTGTGCTTGTATCAGTCATAGCCACCAATCTATTTCCATTTATTACTGCTATTTGTTTAGTGGTTTAGCAATGTGATTTGCACTCCTACAAATGTAACAAAACATTCTCCTACACACTCCCATTATGTGACCTTTTATGCCACACTTCAAGCATTCAATGGATCCTTCTTTTTCACTTCTCTCTGCCATCTTTTTCATACAATGCCTTGAAATATGCTCTGTTCATCTGCAGGTATTTTTTTTATCATTTTATTCCAATTAAGACAATAAATCCACTAAGATGCAAGAGTTTACTGTATGTTATAGAATGAGAAAAGTAAACAAAGGAGAGAGAACAATAAAAGACAGGAATTGAGAAGACAGGAGATAACAATTGACATTGACCTTAAAAGATTTAAATGCAAAGTTGAGTGGAAAGCAAGAAACTGGAAGAGAGTTTGACAAGTGAGAAGTGTCAGAGAAGAAAATGTTAGCATAAAACTAGCAATTTTAACTGTACAATAATGAGATACTTTACTGACAATTACTGTGTTTAAATTCATAAGACCTAGGTTCAAAGAGGAGAGCTCATAAAAACAATAACCATGAAAGTATTTGTAGAAAAAGCTCAGGGAAACTACATTATAGCAGTGAGAAAGTGACAGAAGCCAAGATGTCAGGTCAGAACCAAAAACATGGCAGGGTCTTCTTTATATTATAACTAGAATCTCTACACACATAGCAGAAGCACTAGACCAGATGTAACAGCAATATTCAATGCATGAATGAATGATAGACTTATAAATGTGTAACATAGATTTTGGCTAGAAAAAGTGTCTAGCACAGACCAGTGAACCAACTTCCTAGCAACAGACATGCTGATGGAAGATAAAAAGGGTTCTCTCAGATTAAGAGAAAGCAGTTTCATTTTTGGAGGTGTTAAAATTAACGAGTCATTTTTGTTAGAGTTAAAAACAGATTATAGACTATATTTGAGATAACAATTTGATCTTATTGAACCAGTCAGACTTACTATTAAAAGTAAATAGTTGTCATCATCATAGATACTGAGTTGTTGATGAAAATTAGGAATGATGTAGGTCCAATGATATAGACCTGGGGAACACCTGCATTAATACACAAAGATCTCAACAAGAAAACTTTCATCCAAAAACTATCCAAAAGCTACAACCCAAGTTTCACCATTCTTATCTAAAGCTTGATAGACTCTTTCAGCAATAATCATTGATACATTGGCAATGAGATGCTTAATCAATTCAGAGTTGATTAGAGCTTCTAGGACATTGTCAAAAAGAGGTAGAAAAATAATAGGCCAATAGTTAGAAGGATCAGATGGTTTGCCTGAGTTTTTAAAGACTGGAAGAGAATTTCAAACAATCAGGAAAGGAAGTTCTGAGTAGTATAAATTACTGCTTACT
This sequence comes from Acanthosepion lycidas, assembly GCA_963932145.1. Lineage (NCBI taxonomy): Eukaryota > Metazoa > Mollusca > Cephalopoda > Sepiida > Sepiidae > Acanthosepion > Acanthosepion lycidas. Next base: position 77,602,311 of record OZ010585.1, on the reverse strand, counting down.
AAATTTTGGGGTCCATTCCTTTTTTTGGTGGGGAAGAGGGGGGATCCCTTTACTTGTACCCTTCACATAGTTCTTTTACATCTTTCCAACTGTGCTTTATCCCAATACTGTGCTTTGTGGTGGTAGCTGTTCATTCATGGGACAATATTTAGTCCTGTGCCTTTCTTGGTTGCAAATAAAACATACCAAGCCATACCATCCTGGAGTTCCAATATAGTCTCCTTCCCATAATGACCAATGTGTCCTTTTTCATTTTGGGACAATTGACCCACACTTGCAATATGTCATTGGATGTCAATGGAAAAAGACAAGCTGATAGAAAGTGTCTTTATTATACCTTAAAAAAGACATTGACTGTTGTCCACTGGTTGTTTTTCTTTCTGTTATTGTTTTCAAAGTTTGATTTACTGAAAGAAAAACAGTAAAATGTCCTTTGATTTCTACTCACAACTTTAATGTTGCCTCAAGTTTGCTTGTCTGTTAGTTTCAGGTCCATTTTATCCATTTGCTTGTCTGTTGTTAGTTTCAGGTTCATTTTATCCATTTTTCTCTATTAATAAGCTGGTTGTCTATTTGCTGATCTTCATGTTTAATAGGTTAAAATCCTTTTTTACACTTAAACTAAGGATTGCACTAGTTGCTACAACAATAACCCACATCTGAGATCAAAAATGACATTATTTGATCCAGCAAACTGGATTTGAGATTAAGTTATTTATCTGAAGAACACACCACAAAATAGTAACCAATAAACATGGTTCTGTCATGACATGAGCATTCACAGAATTGTTCTTCACATGTTAAGATAAAAAAAATTCTTCATCTGCTAATATTATGAGGTAGCATATTTAAATGAAATAATTCATTAAATATCATGCTGAATACAAAATCATCTCCACAGGTTGCTTTCAGTTATAACTCCAACCATATAATTAACAGGTACAAAAATTTTCAAAAATACAATTAACAATTTAAGCATGATCTGCAGTTAATAATATGAATCATGACAAAAATGATTACAATCATTCACATTCAGAATGTTCTGAAAAATTTTTGACCTGATCAAGATGTAAATATGAGAAGAGATATAAACAATCATCAAAAAAAGTGACTATACTAGGTTCAAGAACTGAGTTATAACCTAAGTCTTACTTCAATTCTACAAACAGTATCAACAATATTAATGAAATAATTCTTTTGGTTTACACAAAAAGTAGATATCACCTCAAAAATATTCAATTAGAGAGCAAACAAAAAATTTAAATATTGTGGCTTCAGGCAACATAGAATAACAGCAGTATCTTTGACATGACATGAAAAAGTCACCAATAGACAAATTGTATCGATAAACAACCTCATATCAATAGTAAAAAAAAAAAACAAAAAAAAAACAGCTGTACTGTTAAACTCTTAGTTTTGAGAGATGCTCTTCTTGATAATTGGGATGATGCAAAGGAATTTCTTCTGAAGTGGGAATAAGCATGGAGCATCAATTTCATAAAAAGAAACAAATAGATTGTAAAGGATCTGGTGATGAAGTACTAGGCTATGAAGCTAAGCAATGTTGTATTTCTAGAGAGGCTGATTGAAAAAATATCTTCTAGATTTTAACGTTCATGTTCTTTCAGAGAAATGCAACTTTCTTGCACCTTCAAATGTGTTAGATGAAGAATGTAATTGCCAGTTGGATGATATTCATGAAGATATAGGAAAAGAAGAGTTCTCTGTGGAAAGGAAGAGAATTATATAAGATAACATTTTGAAGCAGCTGCCATAACTAAAGAGATGAGTGGTCCTTTGCAACTTCTGCAGTTCATTCAAAACTATAATCCTCGTAATTCATTGTAAAACTATAGTCTGCACCTCAAGAAAGTGGAACTTGGAACATAGCCAGACAGACTTGGGTACAAATGTTCACCTGATTCATTATCCGAGTGAAAAGCTTCAGTCCTAGAGGAAGTAAATTGTCACACTTCATATATAACGGAATACATAATAAATTGATATATACATTAATATAAATTAATATATACATAAAAGTATTAAAATATTTCAATTTATAATATACTTAATTTAATTATGAAATATTGAAAACACCGATCTACACATAAGGCCACCTTACATTCATTTCTAGTATGTCTGTGCTTTGATACTTTCTCATGGAGTTTTGACATTTTACATATTATAGTAAGACATGCGAGTAGTCCAGTGCCATAGATGTCTTGTTAAGACTGCAGCAGATAACAGGTTAAAGTTTCATATTTTACAACTGAAAAAGATAGAAGCAATTAAAAACTTACTTCAATTTTAAACAGATGAATGAATATCAAGTTTCTTGGGTGTTCTCCACTCAAAATTACAAAATACAAATCTTGTGGATTATTTAAATCTAGGTTAAAGTTACAAGGTGCAAAGTGACTGAAAACATGTGAATTTTTTCACAAAATGGATAAAAATACAAACATTGCAAAGGTTTTATCTGTTTTATTTGTCTATATTTTTCAGAAGTAACTTTGTCAATACATGCAAAATGCAGACTTATTCTGGGACAACAATGACCAAAAAATAAATATAAATTAAAAAATAAAAAAACTAGTAAAAGATAGTGTGTGTGTGTGTGTGTGTGTGTGTGTGTGTGTGTATATATATATATATATATACACATACATACACACACATTAAAGACATTATGCTAACCTTCAAATGTAAGAAGTTTTTCCAGCATTTTCCAGAGTTCAAAGTCTATATTAACAAATATCCTGCAAAATATAGTGTGTGTGTGGGTGTGTATATATATATATATATATATATATATATATATACACAAAATCAGATCATAAATGACTTTATCTAGTCTTTATTTGGAAATCATATAAAAATGAATCCAATTTCATTCAATTTTAATGATATTTAAGTGATTTTAATTTAAATCTTTAATTCAGCAGTTCGGAACTCTTATGAAATTTCAATTTTTAACCAAATTATTTTACATCAACCAGCCATAAAGTGTTCTAAAAAGTCTTAAGCTATCAATTCCTGCAATGTTGATTTCTTTAATGAATGTTGTCATACAAACTTAATTTGATGCTAATAGAAACCTAATGAAAGACTTGCATGACCAAAATTACTTGGGATTTAATCTGATAATTTTAGTACAAGTTATTCTTTTCAATTAAGAAAAGAAAAAGTTAATATGAAGTATGTAAGATAACAATAGAAATATAATTATGGATATTTCTATTTTTTAGATACTGTGGATTTTACAAGTACATATATACTACCACACGTACATAGCAGCTCCTAGTAGAATTAGGTCTTAAAATTGTAGAAGTACATTGATACACACACTACAGAGAGCCTGGAGACAAAATGTATACAACAGGTTTAAGATATTTATTCCCCTAAAGTATTGCAGATTTTACAAGTACACAGATAATTTTGTGTGAAAGATTTTCTCAAAACATGAGAGCTTCCAGGCTTGAACACAAGCCAGCTACATTTCCAACATCATGACCCAGTAAAATCTTTGTACTTATGTTCTATATATTTTCTTCAAGTATTGCAAATTTTAAAAGTACAGGAATAGAATTAACATGGATTTGATAGGACATGATAGTCTTGTAAAAATTCAAACAGCTGCTTCTAAGGCTCAAACACTAGCCAGTTATATTAGCAACAACAGAGTTAAAGAAGAACTGAAGTCACTTTCAGAAAAAGCCACATTTTTTCACCTACTCATAGAGCATAATACAGTTCTCAATTCTAGATTTTGATCCCAATTTGAATTATTCAGAGAAAGTTCTACCTCTCAAATTACTGTTCTTTTAGTAAACAAACCAAACTAAATTTATTTTTATTTTGTAAATAATGTATTGCAAAACAGAATGCATATTTCAAAAATATAAATTTAGCAAAATTAAGAAAATTCTCACAAAAGAGTGAAAATATAATTTGTAAAAAAAAAAATATAAACTCATCTTTTAAACTCAATTTTAAAAATACATCATAAGAAAAAGAAATATATAAAAAAAGAAATATATCTAAATAAAACATTTCACTTGATTTTAAATAAATTTGAATAAAACTTTCAGACATTAAAAAAGATGAAAATGGGGTTTATACTTTTTATCATTAATCTTTAAGACAAATGTAAAACATGAAAATGGTACAGAATTGCTTATATTGCTCAAAATGCAGTGGTTCACCATTAAAATTCCCTATCAATATGAAGAGAAAACTAATAGCAGAAACTATGTTATATTTGTTGATATTTGGGTGATAATTAGAAAAAGTAATTGTGGTACATAATCAGTACATTTTCATTCCATTGGATTTTTTATTTCTGCTAGAATTAAAGATTTTTATATTAATCTTATTTTTATAGATTAAAGTTGGTGATGATATATATAATGTAGATATTTGCATACCTATTTGCATACCTAAAAATATTTTGAGAAAACTACTTGTATTTGGACAAAAAAGTTGTATTGAATATTCAAATGTGTATTTTCAAGAGATAAATTGTATGTTAATAATCTGAAGAAAAACAATTTTTGAATATCTGAAAAAAATTCAACTTTAGCTGGATTAAGGCATATAAAAATTCACTATAATATAGTTATTTTAACAAGATATCCTATTAAAACTTTGATGCAAATTACTAATGATAAACATTTTTATTTTACATATAGCATCATTCCTACTTAAGATTAAACAAATTAAAATACTACTAGAAAAATGTTGCCTTATTAAAAATAAAATATAATGTCTTCCAGAAACAGCATCAATTTGTTTTTATATTTCTTTTACCATATTATATATTTTACCTGATTATAAGTCCTTACATTGACTATAAGGCACCTAAGTATTACCAGTCCATTATTAATATTCCATCATACAGATCCTTCTAAAATATAATTTGCTTTTAGTTGCAATATGATGTATGTGCATATATTTCATATAAACACACACACATTCAGACTTAATGGTTAAAAAAAAAAAGGAGAGAGAGAGAATTATCATTGTATTTAATTTTGAACTTCTGTGTTATTGTTCATCAATTCTTTTTATATTGTTTCTGTTAAAAGGCATTGTTGTGGTTTAGTGTCTCAAGACACTCTTAGTCAGGCAATAAACTCAACTCCAAAGATGTGAAAATTTTTTGTAACTGATTTTTGTATGATCCTTAATCATTTAAGTATACATTTTTTCTATACTTCACTCCCAGAGAACATAGTAAAATTATTTTTGTTATTGACTGTAAAACAATATAGCAGGCTTTGTAGTTCCCCACCCCACCCAATTTAAAAAATAAACAGACTATCTACACTTTCCATTAGCAAAGGTTTATTATCAGTCCTTCCTGAAGATTAAAAATAAAGGGAATGTATAAATATATTAAATTAAATTTTTTTTAAAGAAACACTTTACACTTACATTTTTGATATTTTAATATATCTTTTATTTTTAATTTTAGAAGTCAGAATCACAGTCATTTTAAAGGATCATTAATAACAATAGCAATATGTCAACTGTAAAATGTCCCTAAGTTTTGAATGAAAATTGGAATCAGTGAACATGAATGTAGGAGGTAAAGAGATAATGAGAAAGCAGGTGATAGTGAGCATTTAATGAAAATATGACATATATGTATATGTTACTGAATGTTTCTGAACAATGCATATATATATGCCATATAATTTTAATCCATCGAAGAGCTAAGGATTACAAAGAACGTATCCCCAAAATACACCATCATTTGCTACAGGACAACCCAGAGACAAAGTTCTCCAAATATGTGCAAAATATAACCTCTCCGTCCAACCTACCACGACAACTACTGGCATCGAACATAAAGAGATGCTAGACGAAAGTAAAATAAAACTTGCGTCAACATCAGATGCAGGAAGAGTGGAGTAGGTAAACAAATTGCAGTTAAGATGAGCATTATAGCACTTACGTGTACGATGGAATTGAATATATAGGGAAGATATGTTATTTAGGCTGCTAAGCCATGGAGAAGGGCGGTAATGCCGAGGAGTTTGGAACGTGAGGCATTGGTGACGTCACAACAGTTTTTCAATTTGCTGGACAAGCCCTGGCAGCTGATAAAAAATTGCTTCATTGCGTAATTCTCGCAAAATCTGTTTACTGCGTGGCAGAGCATCAAAACTGCAGTCACTGTCTCTCAAGTAGTTAAGAATGTAGCGAAAGTGGGTCCCATCACGATCAATGAACACACTACCATCAAGTTCACGCTTGATTTCATGACGTCCACTGAACATTGCGGCGAGCATCGAATCTTGGACTTGGGTGAGGGTAAATACAGAAGTAGTAAACTCATGTCCACCAACATCAAGCTTGATTCGACCCTGAAAGAAAAAGATATCGTTCTATAGAATTACAAAGAATTTTCCCTATAAAAATAGAATAGCAGTTCAAATAGGTAAAATAACTAAAATATGGATTTAAAGAATATTATTGTCAAAAAATATAAATTCTTCTCATGTATAACATTCCACTTACATTATAATTTGTAGAATTACAAAATTTCTATTTATTGTATAATAAATATAAGTATTTAAGTAATTATCAGGTTCTCAAAATTATTTATATATAGAATAATTTCATAAAAACAAATCAAGTAAAAAAACAGGAATTAGGATATTTTACATTACCTTTACAGATGATTTTAATATTTGAATGAGTAAAGTGTCATATTTTAAAATCAGAGAATCAACTATATTGTGAAAGGACTAAAACAATAAAGGTATACAAAGTGAGGAAAGTACCATCAATATTTTGATAATAAAAATTCTTACCTTCTGCACTTTGTAAACATCTTCAATTCTATCATACTCATCTCTGAGTTGCTGCCAAAGTCGTGAGATTTCTTCTGTTTGCTGTCTACTATCTTCTTCCAGAGCCCTTTTACTTTTTTCAATTTTATCCTGTAAGGTTTTCATCTCAGCTTCTCTTTCGTCTAGTTCAACAGCACGGGCTTCCAGCTCAACTTTCAACTCTTTAGTGCGTTTCTTGTCTTCTTGAACAATTTGGTAAATTTTACGAATTTCCTCTGCTTTACTGCTCAAACCTTCCTGAAGTCGTTCTGTGACATTTTGATAACGTGACTGCAGATCAACGAGGCAGTCCTCAAGTAAGGATTCTACAGAAAAAGAAAATATTTTTTTCATATTTACTGATAAAAATTGACATATAATTAATAAATACTTATAAGATATAAAAAAAATGCTTAAATAAGGGTTAGAATATTTTTTTAATAAAAATAATACCATTATTTAAGAGAAGAATAAATCTAAACCCTATATTCTCATCCCAATATAAGCCACAAAATTTGCAGGGATAAATCTTTGGGAATTTTTCAAAAACTACTATGTATCTATTGTTCAGAGTTAGTAAAACAAAATATCTAAAACAAAATATAACTTAGTACTATTAACTCTGTACTAAGCTACAGAGAATATATTTTATATAAGAGAAGAAAAATAACTTGCTTTAATCAGGAACTTTTAACATGTGGCAAACATTTTGATTATTTGCAGTTAAGCCATAGAACAGAAATGATGGAAAGCCCGGTTAACTGTTGTTGATGGATTAATAACGCAAATATATATAAGACTCTTATATATATTTGTGTTATTAATCCATCAACAACAGTAAGCTAATGATGCAAATAAATCAGTAGATTATTCCTGAAACTTTTCATGTTGATGCTTACATGCCAATGAAGGAAGATTTGAATCTTCTTCATCTGTCTATATTTCTAAGATGAGGGATTATGTACACTATTTACATTGTTTGGACTATCATCCTCATCTTTGTTGCCATATTTATCATGTTTCGGCCATTGTACACTCTGGCATTCTTCAGGTGGTTGGAATGTCGAACTGAACCCTTTATTTCACTCGCTGGGGTAGACTGATCTAGTTCCACGTGCCATGTCTAATGGATGTCAGTTATCAGTTATTTCCTGTTAATTCCCCTCTCCAATTTCTTCTCCGCCTTAACCAGGTATTGAACTCACTCATGTGTCCTGTCACTGGATCTAACTAACACCTTTATCCACTATGCCATATGTCCTCGAGGACAAAGTGAATCAAGAATCACAACCTGACATAGCACAAAAGGTTCTTATTCATACCCCAGATGCAGTAATGCCAGAGAATCCTCCAGTCCAGAAATCAATGGCAGCAATGTTAACACCACTGCAACAATCTGCCTGAGAAGTTGAAGTACCCAAACCACCCGTCATAATGTCAACCCCACTGTGACGATCCACTCAAGAAATCAGGGCACCCAATCGTTTTAGTCCCGGATAAAGTTTAGATCTGAAGCAAGGACTCATAAATCGGAGGTGGGGGGAGATGTAATGTATGAAAAGCTGAAGGTGGTAGCACTTAAGTGAATAGTATATCACAATCATTGAGAATTTGAGCTTGTAATGTATGAAAAGCTGAGGGCAGTACATTCTTTAGGGTAACACCAGACACTTCTGCCAGGGGAGCTGGGATGCAAGTTGAGCGAATAAAGGATGCTATTAAGACACGGTGACACTGCCTGATCATCCCTGAAGTTATCCTACAGAGCTTTATTTGTCACTGAGAGACTTAGATGGGATATTTATCCCAATTCCTCAAAATCTTCAATGAATAAATCAAGTTACAAAAGTTAATTTGTTTTGACTCTTTCTTAGGGGCATATTGCATATTACTCGAATAATTCTAGTATCTTTTGATAAGCAAAGAAATGAATTAAATGTGAATTTATCATGCTTTATAAATGTTAGAAAGATACTGGTAGCAAAGATAATATTACTTTTCAGTCATTACATCCAGTCTTAAAAATATCAAATAATATTAGATTACATATTTTATTGTATATAAATTATCCTCATTGTCACTTTACAATTATAACAGTTCAAATTCAATATACTAATTATCTTAAAAAATTATTCTAATCCAAATATGTAAAGACAAAAATTCAAATTCAATATTCTGAATGCAGAAGAAAAAACAAAAACATAAAATCCTGAAACTATAACAATTCAAATACAATTTTCTAATTATCCTCTAAAATTATTCTAATTTAGTAAAGTATGTAAACACAGCAAATCAAATTTCAAAAATGATTCTAATATGAGAACAGTCAGCAAAATTGAGAATGTTCATTCAAACATCTTCATGAAAAAACCTGATTGAGTGAAAACAGATTATTTTTTCTTCCAACTCTTGAACATGTGATAAAGTTGTCCATGGGAAAAGCATGGTTCTTCAAAGTGTATGCCAATAACTGAGAGGTTCTGTCCTTGGGATTTATTTATGGATATTGCAAAGTTTAGTTTCACTGGAAACTGCAATCTCTTGAAAGGAATTGTTACATCAAAGGTATTCTTGCAATGAAAACATCTTCTACTTTACCATATCCTGACAGAATGGTTGATTCAATAAGGTGTGGCATCATTTTCTTAATTACTAGTTTGTTTCCATTACAGAGTCTTAGTGGATATAGATTTCTTAATTATTGGAGCTCCAACTTTGAGATCTAATTTGTGAGGTGGTAGTCCAGATGCATATAATGAATTCAAAAACTCAACTGGATAATTCACTGTCTTTGAAGTATTTACATCTGTATCAACGGACTTATAAAGGGAGGATTTTCAAAAGTTCAAAGTTAATGGAGTTCACAATATCATCTTTTTGAGCCAAAATTGTACTCTTGTGATTCGGATAATGTTCATTGATTCTTGGGTAGACTTTGGTCATTAATTTTTTGCAAGACTACACCAGGCTTCTTATTGGTGACAGGTTTAAGCAGTCCTCATTATCCACAAGAGCTCCTTCTCCAAGCAATAATAATCTGGTTTTGGAAATTTTTCAAACATTCAATAGACAGAACAGTGTTTTCAGTTTTATGGTTTTGACATATTGCCAAAGTCTAGATTTCAAGTATGCTGAAGTCTATTCAGCTTTTGTTCCTTTTGATATAACTGGAAGGATTTGCCTGAAATGTCCTGATAAAACTACAGTGACTCCTCCCATTAGAGACTGACTGTTTCTTATATCTCTTAACATTCAATCAATAGCTTCCAAAGCTCTCTTATGCATCATAGTGTATTCATGTGACATTGTCTTATAACTTCTGCCAACCAAAAAGTTTTTCTAATGATGCAAACTGAGTTTTCATTCAAATAAAGGTCAAGTGAAAGTTTGAATGCAGCATGAGCAGTTCTAACCCCTGGTAGTAATGTGAAAGTAATTCTAGATGATACTACAGCAAGGACAATTCTGCATTCTTTTCTGAATTTGGCCAGTATCAAAGTTGTTAAAAAAGTTTTCCCAGTTCCATATTTGAAAATTCTCACATAACTCTTCTTTCTTGAGATTCCAGATAATATCAATGTCTGTATCCTTGTTTGCTTCAACTCATATCACTAACAAAGTATATCTATTCTTCATTAGGCAGTGGTTGAAGTGCCCCAATTCTTTGATAAACTTGTCCCCGCACTTTGAAAGTGGGCAATTAATTCTCCCGCATGAATGATCTTAGCACCAAAACAAGTCATCCAAAATGCTTTGTTGTATTTTCAGATATTTTTCTGAAGTTTCTATGATCTCTATTCACAAGAAAGTTTTTCAACAAATCTGGTGGATCAGGATAGTGTTCCAATCTAACCTTGCCATTGGAAAAAACAGTCCAATATGTTCCCTACTCCACTTTTGCCCATGGAACAATTTGAATTGAGGGCTCAGAAGCATAGTCATATGAAGGATCATAATTAAATGCAGCTGAATTCCATTGCATTATTCTTCTTTTTGTTTGAAGTTGCACATGTTGTAGCCTGTCTTGGTTTTGCCTTTGCAACCTTTGTACCACAGATTCATTTTACCTTATTTTATTCTTTGATCTTGAAGTCTTAACAATCTTTCCTTTTCAGATTCTTGCTGTCTCAACTGTGCAGATTTGACCCTCAGTCCTTGAAGTTTCTGTGGCCTTTGCTCTTCTGATTTTTTTTTATGCCTGTGCTATTCATGTCTATCCATAACTCCTTGAAGTCTCTGCAATCTTTGTTCCTCAGACTCTTGCTGTCTCACTTGTTCATATCTAGCCCTCTGTTCTTCACGTTGTAGCAATCATTGCTCATCTCTGGGGCTGCATTGCAAGAGTATTAGGTAATTTCCTTCTTAAATATGATTTCTTCTTAGGGGGAATTTTCTTGAATGAAGTTGTCCAAATATGTGCTGTATTTAGGCATTGTTTTTTGTTACTTTACTTTCTATTCATCAAGTTGGTTCTAACACAACTTGTTTCTAAGAAGCACTGTCATTTTTTTTATATATGTCACTGTAAATTATAAAGCAAAAGATGTTTATCCTTTGAAATCTTGATAGGAAATGAAACTAAGGCCATTTATACTTTTAATGCATAAAGCAAGTTCAGATCAAAATAGACAAGTTTAGACTTGTTCAAGAAATTATTGCACCATAATTTTCCCATAGTAATGGCGATAATGTACTTTCAAGTATCTCAATTTTAATGAGTGAAACAGGGTTTCTTCCAAATTTTGGAAAAATTTCCACCTCATTTTTTACAGTGCATATAAAGATGCAATAAAAATCACTGGGACCTCATTTCTGTGTTTTTTTCGTCCCAGCCACAAGGCCAGTGAAGCTTATTTTGTGGTGACCTGTGTTTTTTAGAAGCAGAGCTTTTTCAGCACTTGCAAAAAAAGCCTAATATTTTACAATTTCAGAATTTATTTAAGCTAAACATGATCTCTTTTAATGGCTCTCAGAGGATTTAAAAACATAACTGACCCGCATGTGTTTAGGAGGCCCAAAAACTCAAATTCAGGCTTTCTGAACAAATTTTAGCAGAAAATAAACAAATATCACACTTGGGCTGTGGGTGGGTCATGACCCACACACCAACATGTGGCCCAATATCTTACTTTTGTCCATAGAAACACAAATTCAAGCTTTCTGGGCAATTTTTGGTAGAAAATGATTAAAATTTGCACTTGAGACACAGGCTGGTCATGGCCCACCTGACAGCAAATGGCCTAAAACCTTCCCAGGGATCAAAGGAGGCCACATGCCAAGTTTCAGCTCATAAGGTCCAAATGCCAAGGAGCCTATAAAACACAAGCAAATAGACATACAAACAGAAGTATGGAATTATATATATATATATATATATATATATATATATATGGCCTGCATTCCAGGTAATGAATTAATTCAACTAATAATATTGCATTGATGCAAGAAAAAAAATTCTACCAATGTTAAATAGCATATAACTAGTAATCAAACTAAATTTTCAAATTCATCATTTCCTTAAAATAACCTGTACTACATTTCTCTTCTAAATCAGTTATAAGTAAGATTCTTCTTATTAAACAGGCTTGAATTTAAGACAAAAACAGGTAGATAGGTAGGTAAACAAAGTTTGTGAACAAAATCAGTTGATATACCTAACATTTAAAATGTATTGCTACTAAATGAGGTCTGCTTGCAAACATTCCTATAAACCTATTGCTAAGATAATGACAACTGGGTCAACTCATGGTAATGTTAATGGTAATATTAGCTGTTTCCTTATAAACATTTGGCATTCATTGACCAACCAGCTGTTTGCTTAAATCTATAAAATATTTCTCTTAAAATAATTGTTCATAAAAATATGTTTCTCAAGACCAGTAGTTATTGCTCATTCTAATATACCTTCCTAATATTTTATTTGAAGTATTTGAATGGGTTTGGCACCATGCATGACATTTATATGAAAGTCTTGATTTGACTAGGCTACTTATCACACAACTCTAGTTTTCAGGTTAATATAAAAATTATCAAGTCATTGTTACTCTGTAATGTCTAAGAGAAAATAGTTGATTCTTGATGGAATGCTATCATTACTGTTTTGTCTTTCCTTGGGATTTGGAAAGCTGGGTTTGGTACCCTGCCTGAAATTCTTATGAAAGTCTTCATCTGACAAGGCTATTTAAAAAGATAACTCGAGTTTTCAGGTTAATGTTTTGTAGGAATTTCCAGTGTTGGGTGAAACTACCTCTAGCACTGCTGTTCTACGTTCAATTTCCTTATCTCCTATGCTAAATTTGTTATAACTGATCCATACACTAATATATTTAAAGTGTTTTGTATTTACTAATTCCACATACTGAATTTTTATGATGGGTTATGTGCTGTCACTGCTCTCATTCCTGTTCCAGATCAATTGTTTCTGTTTTGGAAAAGTCTATTTTGTATCCTATTCCATGGAATACTTAATAAAGCATGTTGATTTCTTTGTTCAAGATCATTCTCATCCCAAATATGAATATCTATGGCATTGGTATATCTCCCTCATCTTCGGTACATTGGCCTTGGTAAGGAAAGCAGGATTGTGCCTTCTATTAGTTGTGTTTTTTAGGATGTTGTATAGGATATACTAATAACAAACAAAGATGGGGATACCAGTCTCAATTATTAATGTTAGCATGATAATGCTTGTCTAAGAATTTCAAACATTTAAGCTAAGCTATTGTTTTAAATTATTTAATTTATTTCTATAAATATCTAGAGAACCTAAGTAAGATAATCATGAATTAAAATTCCTTCCTTCTCAAATATACCTTGTTCATGAAAAAGTCTAACAATAGTCACAAGTTCTTATTGAAATATTTATAAATATTTTTTAAACATTTCCAATAATTTAAATATTTTTGATAAATAAAAATAAAAAGCAAGTATCAAGGATTTAAAATTTGATTTGATGATCTTATAGAATCAGTCACAATGCCAATGATTAAAGTAAATTAACTTTTTTTATACATACAGAAAAATAACAGAAATATTTTACCAAAATTAAAAGCAATAAATTCACAACAATTATACCAGGTATGGCAGAAATACTTCCTAGATATGCCTCCCAGAAATACTTCAGACATAATGGTAAGATATTAGCTAAATGAAGACACCATTGCCACTAGTCTCTTACCATTAGGTGGGAGGTATTTCTTCCGCAATTTGTTCAAAGTAGAAAACATAAGAACTTGGTAAAGTTCAATTTGACATATTACGCCAATGAATTGGCACCATCACAAAAAGATTTTTTTTTGAATTACTATAGTAGATTTTGTTCTTGTGAAATATTTTTCTCTGATGATACCAGCCCATTAGTGAAACAAGTCAAATTTAAATTTCTTAAATTGCCTTATATATTTAACATTTCATTTAATCCTTACCTAACTTTATTAATCATTATACAAATTTCAAATAGTCATTGGCAAACTAGCAGATAATCCTCAAAACTTAAAATTTCAAACACAATATGCACACACAATAAAAAATTACCAACTATTTATATTTATACTAGATAACTAGTATAAGTTTAAGCATAACACCATGCTTTACAAATGAGCTTCTATACTTTGGATCATAAACAGATCCTTTCCTTCTCCATGCTTTGGCCTTTCCATCACTATGGTAGAGATTAATCATGGTCTTATCAGTCTATAAAACTATCTTCCAGAACTTTTGTCACTCAACTCTGTAATTCCTTGCTAATTCCAATCTGGCCTTCCCATTCTTACTGCTGATGAGTGGTTTGCATCTTGTGGTATGGCCTCTATATTTCTGTTCTCAGTCTTCTTTGAACAGTGGATTGTAAAACCTTCATCTTTGCTCTGTGGAAGTTTTTGGTGATATCACTGACTGTTGTTTTTGGGTGCTTCCTCATAGCTCTCACAATTTTTTTTTTCACCAACTTCTGTTGTTTTTCTTGTCCAATCTATTCTATGTCTGTTGCTCAGTACACCAATAGTTTCCTTCTTTATCAGGAGATTGAAAACTTTTGTTGGCTATGCCAATGTTTGTCCAGTGGCTCTGATTAATTTTACTTCTTTTCTTGGTCTCAAAATGGCTTGCTTTTCTCCTATGCACAGCTCTCTTGTCTTCATGTTGGTTTATCATCTTTAACAAGAAATGCAGACTTTAAAGGTAAAACTAAGAGTAGTCATTCAGAGATATTTAATGTTTAAACAAGCAATCTCGAAGGCAAGAAATACCTGTCAATCATGTGTTCCAATAGTTTTACTCACTTGAAAAATAGGTGGGTTCAAACAAAAAGTGGTAACTTTTTGTTTGAACCTACCCATTTTGTTTGTTTGTCCTAAGTTGTTTAACACATCTAAATGTAAATATCAGGAAATAAAAGCTGAAATTCTGAACTCTTGTCTGATAGTCAACATTTGATCTTAAGCCTAAATGCCTTCAGAGAACAACAAAAACAATAGAATTGGCCTTGCCATTCCAATACTTTTGTAAGAGATTGTATATGATTATTAATATTGGATTTTTTAAAATTTTATATCAAATTTCATAGTGGGCATTCATGGGTTAATTTGTCAAATTAGAATAAAAATATCAATACCTCTATATAAAAGTACCACCAATGATGAAAATTGTACCAATTAACATCAGTCATCAAATAATGCTAATAATAGTAGTTAAATATTTCTGGTAATAGAGAGATAATGTAGAGATATTCATTTGTAATTTCTACAATAATAATTTAGTGTAAAACAACTTTAATTTTAGAATGTTCAGAATGTTTTTGTTTTCCATTTGATAAATTGTCAAATAAAATCACAGACTTCCACTCTCAATAAGCATATACTTCTATTGACATACTGTCAGATGAAAAACCCAAAATGCACATTTAATCACCACTGTTGTAATAATTTTTCAGTGTTTTACAAGTCAGTTATTTCTTACAAGAGCTGATATTTTATTCTTGGCATTTTCTGGTTGATTACTTCCTCCCAATATTCCAAAAGTACAAAAGTTTTGGAGGCTAAAGACCTTTTTATTGATTCAATAGACTAGATTACTTACCAAAGTGACATTGAAGTTCATCAGATTCACTATCGTCATCCAGTCCATTTTGATTGGGAGGTGGAGAACTAGCAGAAGTGGCTACTGCTCCATTAGCCACTGCTATAGTAGCTTCTCTCTGTAAGGTTTCAAAATTATTTCCCAGTCTCCCTGCACCAGCAATCTGCTGCTGGGGTCCCCTCACCTGGATCCCTGGCAGGGGGGGTCGTTGATTGGGACCACCATCACAAAAATGTACACCAGCTTCTCCAGAGTTCTGTAAATAATCACCACAAATGAAACATACTTCCATGTTCTCATCTATATGTCTCTGATTTACATTATTTCTATTATTATGTACAATATTTCGGTGACCCCTTTGGTTACGTCTGTCTACACTCCCTTGGACAATTCCACGTTGATTACCTCTTCTGTAGTTGGGGAACCAATGTGTCCGCTGTACATAACTGGCTGTATGAGCATTGCGACCTGGAGGAACCCGAGGCCTTTGTGCTTCCTGAATGGGTATCCTCCGTAAAATCTGCTGGTCAAATCGACCCCGAGAACTGTGATAGCCCATTAATGCTTGACGGCTTCCATGGTTCACAAAGTGTCCATACCTGGCACCTTGGTTGTACATGGCTACTGTTAGCTCCTCTGTAAGTGGAAAGAAAATATAAGGAAAAAGAAAACTTTAAAAATAAAGTTTTTTGGAATAAATATATGAAATGAGGTGTTTTTAGTCATCTCTAAAGAAAATAGAAATTTATATCATATACTGTAGTCTTACAATATTAGACTGACTGTTAACTAAACAGGCCTTCTATTCATGTATGAAATCAGTTTTCATTCTCCTAGATAACTTTGTGTTTACAATTAAAGCTAAACTTGTATTCGAGATGGTACCACAAACACATCTCTGGGACTAGAGTCATATCCTCTACCTTATTACAAATATTTTCTTGAGATAAATTTAAATATATTTTGCAAAAGAGGTCAAAAGGTGATGATAATTTATGAACTTAGTGTTAATGAATATCAACTGTCTTAGCAGTAGTTTGAACTTTTGCTTTGATTAACTATTCCCCTCCTCCAACTCAGGCAGCAGGAGGTTTGTCTGACCTGCTAATGAAAATGGACTGAACCATTTTGTTCAATGTACACCCAACAATTTCTATTTAATCAATTCTTATCTGCCTGGAAAGTTTATATCAGTTACATTGGAGAGAACCAGGTTAAATTCTTTTGTGGTTGTGTAATTTTTGTTATATTTGATGACCGAACAAACATGTTAGGCAAGTTGCTTGTTTTATTTTATTTTTTCTTATTTACTAGTGAATATACTTTTCTGTTTGGACAGTTTATCATGTCTTGCCTTGTCCAGATGAGTGGGAACTTCTCCCAAGATTTTTCCCAGTTAACCATGCTAACATATTTTTTCCTAGTATATTTTTCAATTCTTATCATGGGTTTTATTTTTATGTAAATAAGAATCATGTAAATTTTTATCCCCATTTCCACATGTTAGTAAATATGGGGTAGTAGGGTTAGGGTTAGGATAGCATGGAGAGAATGAGTTGTGTTGGTGATTGTGGTATGTATGTGTTTTACATAAATGTGGTATTATCATGTAATTATGTTTTTATAAAAAATGTGTTTGGGTTAGAGAATGTGACTAGTTAAGTTAAAGTTAAGAACAGTTATGAACAACCTTCCTCATTCCCATTTTTGGACTTGTGCCACATATTATGTATATTTATGCATAAATATTGTTCTTATCTCCCTGCAGAGGTTATACCAATTATAGCTTCTTTTCCTGTTATTTCCTGCAACTTAGCAGCTAAAAATTATCAATATTAAGGTATAATTAAAAAAAAAAAAAATAGCAAACCTAGGAACTAATTAGATTGTTTTTAATCTCACCAAGTTATTATAGCTCTTATTTGTAATATCATGGAATAATTCATAGCAAACAGTCAGTAAGCAATTATCAGTGATTAAAACAACAAAGTCAATTTATTACTTACATTATTTAAATTTAATATCCTTATCTTTGTTGCTATTATCATATTTTGGCCATTGTATCTATCCCTGGTGACTTCCTTCGGGTATCTGTCAATCCAGTTAACATTCAGGCAATTTCAAACTGAATTCTTTACTTAATCTACGGGGGTAAATTGTTCTCATTCCTGTCCATGTTTAGAGATATATCGTACTGACCAGTTATTGCTCACCCTGTTTCCACTGAGTCAAAGTCTGTACTACATGCTCAGGGACTGACAATTACTATATTACCAAATTAACAAACCAATGCTTTGATCCACTAGGCTATTGTCCCATGGAACAATCCTCAACCTAGAACTTGGAACCTTAAATGCAACATTCTCTTTTACCTGCCTATTGCTGAGACATTTAACTGTTGCTTTTCTTACTGCAGCTGCTGAAGCCTTGCTGTCATTTCTCTATCTTTATTTATTAATAACTCCTTTATGGTATTTATTTCAATGCTAGGCCTTTTCTTATTGCAATAGTAGTAAGAAAAGTGAAGCAGTAATGAAAACAATCAGGAAGGTCAGCAGGAGCCAGAGAAAAAACAGCTCTAAGTTCTAGGTTCAGGATTGTTACATGGGACAATAGCTTAGTGGATTAAAGCATTGGTTCATGAATTTAGTAACATGCCCAGGTATTAGGTTGGTGCAAAAATAATTTCGTTTTCTAACATATGTTACTATGTGAGAAAACAAAATTATTTTTGCACCAACCTAATAGCACAGACTTAAACTCAGTGAAAACAGTGTGAGCAATAACTGAGCAGTATTAAATAAGAACAAAACTATATATATGAAGACATGAAGAATGGAATGAAAACAGTTTACACATCATAGATTAAATAAAGGGTTCAGTTTGAAATTCCATAATGGTTACCAAGATTGACAAACACCTGAAGGAGGCCAGGCAATGGCTGAAATTTGATAACTACGAAGATGAGAACATTGGTTGAAATAATCCCAGAAAATCAGAGAAAAAATCAATTCAATTTAGTAACATTTTTATAAAGTATGCACTAAATTTTACAAGTACATATCAATGTGCAGTTAAAAAAACAAAAATAAAAAAATGGCATATTTTTGTTTATTAATCATAACATTTAGACTGAAGAAAATTAACAATATTTGGGCATATGCTATTTTTTTTTTTTAACGGTAAAAATTTATCTATAAATTGTATAAAAAAAATTTATAGTTTATGAAGCAAGTACTGCAAATAATTAAACATGTGAAAAGTGAACATTTCTCATTGAACAAGGTTTCATGGTTGAAATATCCAAATCAAGTGTTGAAAGTAATTTGCACTAACTTGTTTGTGCTAGTCATTTTGATGTGTGGCTTCCACATCAATTCATAACATTGGATCATATTTATATATTTCATTTTGAAAAACTGTAATGTGATATATAGTATATGATGGGATAGGAAGACTGTTCTCTCTTATCATCTTCCAGAGAACTATTTGGATAAATATTATTCCCAGTTAGATAAAATGAAAGTAGCAACTAATAGCATCCATAGTTAACAAAGTGCATTATATCACATCAAAATATTGTTAGTGACTAAGCAAAATTGTTACAGCATAATTGGGAAGTTTTCACTTGTCCACTGTATCAAGATATTACACCTTCAAGTTACCATTTATTTCAGCCTTTACAGAATTCACTTAATGAAAATATTTCATGTCTCTAGAAGACTGAAGAAAGCAGTTACAGCAGTTTTTTGCTGAGAAAGATAAAATGTATTTATGGGTAAAATTATGAAGTTGCTTGAAAAATTGTAGAAGACAATGGAACAAAATAATATGGCATTCAAGAAAGTTAAATATTGAAAAAAATGCCTCATTTTTATTCAGTAAACCAAATTAACTTTTTAATGCCAAACATGCTAAGATCAAAATGTTTATATTAGAGAATGTGCAAAAATGTATAACATTCAAAGGATATGAGTAGTTACTCTCAACCTGGACATAAAAACATTGAAGTAGATATTTAAATGTGTAACTTAATTTTTAAAAATTAATAATATGCCTACCTGGCATTTTGATAAACCAGTTTCTACTTAATACAACTATAACTAATGCCTGTTCAGCATATTTGCAGTATAAACCACAGGTAGGTTCTGTGGGTGTTGAACAAAAACAAATTTGCATGAGCAGGTTTCAGCAACAGGAATGACAAGCCATTGTTGCAGACAGACATAATTAAAATGAGTGGCCAGCCATTAGATATACTAAGTGACTTCTGGATACCAATGAATACTTATAACAATGGCAATGCCAATAGGATTTTTTTTATTTCTAAAGGAACCTGATTTTGCTGAGGTATGGCTAAGATGCCTTGCAGCTAATGCGAGAACAAAGAAGCTAAGACATAACAAAGCAAGTGAAGAAATAATGAAATAACTGATTGGTTTTTGGGCACAGCTGGATGTAAAGCAATAATGAAAATTTTACTAGTAGATTATCCAAGGAAATAAGTAAAATAATACAAAGGAAAATGTTGCTGAAAAAATGAAATTTATGTCCTTAACATCAATTCCACAAAATTAATTAATGCTGTAAATCTAGAAGAAACAGGCATAAAGTAAACTTAAAACTGAAGGTAAATATGAAACCTGACTACCCTGAAGCACAAATTACTGTTTGTTGCTATTTGTAGTTACAAAATACAATTCTGTTAAAAGATATAATGCATTTAATAACTGCATCATATCTTTTCCCCCATTTCTTTCCATATTTGTTCAAGCCTCAATATGAGTCAGATCATATTTCTAAGGTACTGTCTACATGGCTTCATATAATATGGACAGTCTTCACATTCCTGTAATATAATTTTCTTGTATTAGATGTCGATAATGTAGCCAGAACTGTTGCTTTCAAGGCAAATGTTCCATCTTGGAGTCGTATCTTCTCAATCACATTAATTATTGCTGACAGCATAGTGGTATATAACACACATCTTATGTGTTTATTAGTGATGTTAATGGTTTGTGGTCTATTAATAATCTAAATTCCTGTAATAGCATTATATACTGGTCAACTCATTCATATGCAAAAACCCTAGTTGGGCACTCCTTTTCAATCTGTGCATATTTTTCCTTGGTTTGAGGCATATACAATAACCTTTAATTTACTGTTTTCTTGTTGATATAATGCTGTACCTAGTCTGAAACTGCTTGTACCAGTGCTTATCACTTTTTTCATTGGATCATAGAATGTTAAAAGGAGCTGCAGTCAAGAGCTTTTAAACTTTTCCAAATCATTTTGCTTTGGGTGGTCCCAAACACAAGACATTTATTTTTCTTTTTTTTTTAATAATTTCAAGATTAGTTGGATTAAAGTGGCAATATCTGACATGAATCTACTCTAACACAGTATTATGCCCAATATACATTTCAATTCAGTCACTGAAGTAGGAGCTTCTAATTTACTAATAGCTTATATTTTATTCTTTATTCCATGTCCAAAATATTTTAAGTTTTTCTGTATTTACATTTTTCCTCATCTTCATGCATGTTCTTCCCATGTATTAACTCTAGATTATATTTCTTTCGGACATAAATTTTTTTAATTCCATTGAAATTTCTCTTTTCTTTCATTTAAAATGAGAAAGAGTTGTATATTTTTTCCAATCCATTGCCTTTTGCTGAAAATTTAATTTTCAAAAAAATAAAAAGCATTCTCCTAGGATCTGATCTTTTCTGTCCTTCTCTTAAATCACCTTCTTCCTCTCCTGCAACCTATCTTGTATGAAACAACAAAAAAGATTCAGATTCCTATTTTCAGAAGAGCTTTATAGCTTTTCTTCCTTCCTATAATATCTTTCTATAAAAGAAATTGCAGTTTTTTCCTTATTTGAATTCTGGCTGGCACTTTCTCATCAGTATTTGAGGATATATCTTTCAGGTGGCTACACTCATAGGTGAAAATTGACCATTGTGGTACTATCTCCTTTCTGTCTGACCTTAGGTGCAATGTTGTACCAAAACAGGCAACATCCTTCCTCTCTCAGCTATTGCTTTCATAGTTAAATGGTGTCACTCCACTATTCCCTGGCCTGTACGCTGCTCTGTAGTACCTTCTTATTTTCGAAGCATCGCTTAGAGGAGTTCCAGTGGGAAAACTGTGCCATTGTCCATTACCACCTCCACTACTGGACCTCATTCAAGAATCATCTTCTCTAGTTTTTCTACAACTACAGCTGCCATTTCTGTATGCAATTCCCTCCATGTCACCGAGGTGCACAGTAAATCATCGACAAGTATGCACCCCCACGATAATGTGTTATATCGACAACAAACCACGGTCAATTGTTCCAATCTCACCAGGTTATGCATGTTTGGGGCAGGGTCAATCAATTGACATCTAATGCAGTTCCTGACCACCCTCTGAACTTACTCCCTTTTTATGAGTGGGTCGACTTTTCACACAAAAGAAAAGAGTTCTGCCTGCTCCTATATGATGCATCCCGTGCAACACTTCTAGTTCTCTGGTCCCAAGAAAGTGTTCCTCCTCATTGATGACTAACCACTTTTTGTTTACTTGAGTTAATGCATCTGCCTTATTTCTTTCTGCTTTCATTCGTAATCCAAATTTGGATATCAACTCTCCCAGTATTCCTAATCTCAGCTTTACTATCATTTCTCCAGCACCTTTTGTCCATATTCTCCTGCTCTCCTCTCCAGTGAAGTTCACCAAACTTAGTACTGAGGCCGAATCAGTCCTTATTTCCACCTCTCTTACTCACAACTTTAAAGTCAAATTAACACCTTTTAGCACAGCATCTAATTCAACAACATTGATATAGTTATAGTCATCCTTTTTTCTAAGCTTTGCTGCATCACCCACCATCAAAACTGATCTCTATGACTTCACCTGTAGCAATACTGCTAACATCGCACCACACTATTCCTGTTTTTAGTATGTGCCAAGTCCCAGTCAGAGGGCCCTCTTTCTTTACCTCAGCTGAAGATCTCCTGCATCACAGCAACCGTTTTATAATCAACTTTACATTCCCAGTCTATTCTACTTGCTTTTCTTTTCATGTAGCTGCATGCTGGTTGCAGCCATCCAGCAACATAGTGCTGCAACAGCTTTCCATAGACCAAGAACAATTCCTGCCTATTCATCTCCTCTGTCACCCGTGGGACCTCATTGCCCCTTCCAAACACCAGTTCACCCACTTTTCCTTTCTTCAGCTTAAAGCCCAGCACTGACCCAATCTCCTAAGGATTCTGGTGGCTTTGCTATCAACCTGAATTCCTCTGTTGACACCTTTGTTATATCTACCATAATGTCATCAATGTACAAATCAGTGGCTTCTTTTGATTTATTGCTTTTCATCAGTATAGTTTTTAGGACCACTGCCATAATTTTCAGTGCTTCATTGAGTTTGAACCCCAACTGAGTCAGGCAGTAAATTTTCCCCTTATAACACACCAGCTGGTACTGCCATAGTTTCTCCAAGCCATGTAACTGCAGGTAGGTCGACATAAGGTCCATGACTGTAGTTCTTCTTACCAACTGCCTCCATTTTCTCATCTTTTCATCACACACATTGATTATGTCGCTTCCAGTATGGCACTCTACATAACAGTTCAACTCACAAAAGTCTAATACTGACCTGACTTTTCCTTTTGTAGCTTGAACCACTGCCATCAATAACAATCCTTTTACTTCACCCTCCCACAGCAAGAGAATACCCTCCATAATCCATCTTTCCATCTCAAACTCTACTTTTTCCTTTTTTCAAGGAATTCTTGTAGTAATCCACTTTGTTTTCTCAATTTTGGAGATACTCCAATCCAATTACATTCCATAGTCCATTTCTTTCCATCGAACTGTGTGAAGTCCTTGTCTTCAATTTTGCAAGAGTTCAGGACTTGGGCAGCTACAACACAGTCTACCTCTACAAATTTCACCTCACCATTTTTTATAGTCACAGCTACCAGCTTATTGATCATGTCTATTCTGACAACAATGTTGATCCTGTTGATAATGTGATCAACGAAAATTGCTTCCATTTTTATCCTCATTCTATCTACTTTTATCTCCACCTGCTGTTTTTTTTTTTGTTTTTTTTTTTTACATTTTACCACCATTCCATCAACTGCTTTCAGTGACACTCCCACAGCTCACAAACTTGAGATTAAGTAAAGTGGTTGTGCAGCTGGTATCAACAAGGGCTGCCACTATCACACTACCCACTGACATTTTTATGATTGGTAAAAGTTTGTACTGCACCTTTGTTCTGTTGACAGGGTAGCTACTGGTACAGAAGCTCCCTCTTGCTAGTTTCTCTGATCTTGAGGGAAATACCTTGTAATATGTCCCAATCTCTAGCAGTTGTAGCACATTACTTTTGTCCTCAGTGGCTCCTTACAGGTGCAGTTCCTGA
The DNA here is from genome assembly GCA_963932145.1 of Acanthosepion lycidas. NCBI lineage: Eukaryota > Metazoa > Mollusca > Cephalopoda > Sepiida > Sepiidae > Acanthosepion > Acanthosepion lycidas. The sequence goes on along the minus strand of OZ010585.1, from coordinate 77,577,972 downwards.
CATCTATAGTAACTAACACTCGATTACATATGACCTTTGTTTTCTTTTAGTCCCATATTTTGAGCAATCACGGCCACTGTTCTGTGCTCCTAAAGTCTTTTGCTGACCAAGAGCCTTGTAACTAGTATCATTTCACAGAGGTCTATATTTTCTACACCAGCCACTTGTTGCAGTGCCACAGATACATCATCTGGGAAGCCTGCCATGAAAGCTAGTTTCACCATTTGATCCAGTCTTCTCCCTAGATATCCTGCCAGCCCTTTGATATTATTGGCATAGACGTCCACTAATTCCCCAGTTTATTTCACTCACTTCAGCTTTTCATAAGTTTCAAAGGGCCTTTCAGTGAACACTTTCTTCAGTCTGGTCTCTGTCATGTCCTCATCCAACTGGTCCTTGTTACTCATTTCAAGGTAGAGGGCATCTCATTGCTGAAAAAGTGGAAGGAAACTAGCAAGGTCTGGCACTTTTTGAAGATTGGCAACCAATTTCACTTTCTTTATCCATATGACTATATCACCTTCTCCACTAAATGGTGGTATCATGTTTCTATCCAGCCTCATCATTCCAGACTCCATATAGCTGAATTAACATGGGGTTCAAAAAATAAAAAAAGTTCTAAGATTTGATCCGTCTCATCCTTCTCTTAAATCACCTTCTTCATATCTCAAAACCTTTCTTCTATGAAATGAACAAGAAAAAAGATGCCGACTTCTATTTTCGGAGGAGCTTTATAGCTTTTCTTCCTCCCATAATATCTTTCTATAAAAGAAATCACTACTTCTTTCTACCATGGGATAAACAATATTCCCTTTTCTTTTCTTCCTTCATTCAAACTAGAGTGACCATAAACTTAACGTAATCAAATTACTCCTTGTTGCAATGTTTTCTTTAGAATACTTGTGTCTATCCAGTCACAGCCTGTATGGGGCAGAATAAACTAGCCAACTTGTAGTTTGGATATGATACCTAGTTGTATGTTTGACTGTGTCTGAATGCAATAATGAACAGGTTAAATTGGGATACTGGTGAAGTATATTTGTACAATCATTATTTTGTGCTAATTCTGCACTAATACTAGTGGTGCTGTGAGTAGCATATATTCCTGTTGTTTTTATGAGTGTCTCCTCATCCTTTAAATTATGCTTGAATACTTTCAGACAACTGAAAATGTGAAAGTCTATGCCAATTATGGGCATTTTTACATCTGCTATGACAAATGTCCACATGACTTGGCATTGTAAACCTAAACTAAGTTTGCCTTTTCACCATACATATTGTTGTGATCTCCTCCCTCTAAAGAGTCTATGTTGGACTCTTCCACCTACTATAAGATTAGTAGAAGAGAAGGCCTTGAGGCAACAGTCAAATAGATTGAATGCTGGGTTAACCGACACACACTCACTAGTCATGTAATACTCTTCTGTTGAACTTACTGTTTAACATATATATTTGTAACACTTGATTTGTTATTTCTTTAAACATTTACTTGGTCACAATATCTTGGCAATGAAGAATTCGAAGAAACAGACTTCACGTTAAATCATAAAACAATTTTTGCCAGTGTCTACAACAGTAGTGAAGAAAGGAATTCTAATCAAACTCTACAACAAAAGGGTATCCAGTGTTAATTACAACACTGAAAATGAAAAAAAGAATCTTCAAAACAATAGGATTTCTACAAGTTCAATTCAGTGGTTGGGAATAAGTTTAGTGAACCTTGTTATTTTTTCCATTCCAACAAGTCAGTAAAAAAACTGTACAAGTCAAACTTGTTTTCGCTAATAGGGTAAAGTAAAAATTTACCCCCTCTCCGACTTTAAATTTTTCAGTAAAAGAATCATACAAGTCAAACAGACTTATTGTTGGTTAAGAAGGTAAAGAGAAAAAAATCCTCTCCCTCTCATTTCTTAATTTTACGTACTACCGCAGTAAAATGGACAAATTTAAAAGTGCAATGCTAAAGTTGATAAAACACCAACAGGAACAACAACTAATACTGAACAGAAATATCAAGAAACACAAGAGAACTTCCAACAAGAACAAGCAGAATACCAGAAGAAATTTGAGGAATTGAACCTAGAAATTCAGGTTAGACAACAGAGAAACAGAAACTTGAAGAAAGCTCCTTCAAACACAGAATGAGCAACGGCATTTGTATAATATATCCATCAAAAGCCAAAATGAGGACAGCAAAAACACGTTCTCTCAAAATGCTACATGGAGTGCTATTGAAAACTTCACGTTTGCACCTGAAGAAGAAATTACATTCACTTCATACTTTAAACATTACAAGGACTTATACAATATAGATTGTGCAAGTTGGGCTGACCATAAAAAGGTTCACCTACTCCTCAGGAAATGAGGCACAGCAGAATATACTAAGTTTGTTAACTATATTTTGCCTAAGAAAACCAGTGACTTGAAATTTAAAGAGGTGGTTCAATCATTAACAGAATTCTTCAGTCCAAAAAACATCACTTTCCCACAAGTGTTGGAAATGCATGAATCAAACCCGCAAAGATTATACTTTCATGAGTGTAGTCAATAAACACTGTGATGACTTCAAATTGGCAGAGTTAAGGGTATGATTTCAGTAAAAGACACCAAAATACGTCGTAGGGTACTCAAGAAGATTGAAAATGAGCCTGATGTTACTTTACAGCAAGTTTCCAAGATTGCCAACGTTTCATGAGCGTCAGAGAGGATTTGAAAAACATTGAACAGAGTGGTGTGGCTCACATTAAAATTGGCATATTGCCAAAGAAAAATTAAAAAGGATCAACCAAAAAATAAAGTTTGCCTTCAAGACCATGTTTTGGGTGTGGTCATTGGTATAGAGATTGTCTTTTTAAAGATAAAAAGTTTTAATTGCGATAAATTGGGACCCAAAAGTTCCCACTGAATGATTAAGAACAAGACAAAAAAGTTTCGTAAAAATTACCAAGTCTGATGCACCAGAAAGTCGTCATATCAGGAAATATATTGAAGTGCAAATATTTAACAAAAATATATGGCTACAGCTCAATTCAGGTTCAGACTTATCCATAATTAATTATCAAACATGTAAAAAATTGGGTAAGCTGACTTTGTTAAGAATAAACTGAATAGCTAAAAGCATAACTGGCAACCCTATTAAGTTTATGGGTGAACTTATAACAAACGTGTCATTCAAATGTAAAACTTTAAAAATAAAAGCATATATTATGAAGTATATGGGTAATTTGTTCAGACTGATTGGTTAGAACACTTTCAACTTTGGGATATGCCTAATAACTCATTATGCCAAAAAGTCAAAAATTTGACTGACAAAGCAGAGAAGCTGAAAAGTGAACTTAAAAAAAATTTTCCCGTTTTCAGTGGAGGGCTAGAAAAAAAATGCCTGCTAAGTTTGAATTAAAGCTAGACGTAAACCCAGTTTTTAAGAAAAAACCTAATGTTCCATTTGCCTCATTAAATCCAATTGACAAGGAGTTGAAAGTTCTGGCAAACGTTGATAGTGAATGGGCATCTCCCACAGTTTATATTAAAAAAAAGAGCAAAGAAATTTGTGTATGTGCTGACTTCTCTACGGAGCTAAAAAGTGTCCTAAAGGATCACCATTATCCCCTTCCAAGTCCAGAGGAGATATTCGCTAAGCTCAGTGGAGGAAAATATTTTCCTAAGATTGACTTAAGCAATGCATATCTACAAATACTCGTGGATGAGAAATGCTCAAAGCTCCTTTGCATAAACACCCACAAGGGTTTATACAAGACGTCCGTTCGGAGTTAAGGTCCTCCCTTCCATTTTTCAACAGGTCATGAACACAATGTTAAATGGTCTGGATTTTGCGGTAGCCTATCTTGATGACGTCCTAATGAAAACGAGAACATTGAGGAACACAAATTGCATGTCTGGCAGGTGTTCATGAGAATCCAGGATTACAGATTCAAATTAAAAAGATGGGAAGTATGAGTTTTTCTTAGAGAGGATTAAGTACTTGGGGTAAATAATTAACAAAGACAGAAACATCCCAACCCAGATAGGGCAACAGCAATAAAGAATATGCCAGCACCATAAAATGTGTCAGCTCTTGAAAGTTTTTTTAGGTCTTGCCAATTAATACAAATTTTGTCCCAAGAATGCACAGTTTGAGAGCTCTACTAGAAAAGATAAAGAGTGGGAATGGACAACCAAATGCCAGGAAGCATTTAAGAAAATAAAGGAGGTTTTTAAATCAGATCTGTTCCTGACTCATTACGATCCAAACCATGACATCATTGTAGCCAGCGATGCTAGCTCCTACAGCACTGGGGCGTGCATTTTACACAAGTTAAAGGATGTATCGGTAAAGCCAATTGCCCATGCATCTAGAACGCTATTACCAGCTGAAAGGGGTTACTCGCAAATAGAAAAGGAAGCCTTAGGAATCATTTTTGTGATGACAAAATTTCATAGATTTATTCATGGAAGGTACATTTTGTTACAGACGGACCATTGTCTACTCCTTACTATCTTTGAATCAAAAAAGGGTCTGCCAACACATACTGCTAATAAACTGCAAAGATGGGGAACCATTCTCCTCAATTATAACTACAAAATGGAGTTTCTCCCATCCACTAAAATCTGTCATGCAGACAGGTTGTCTAGATTGATACCCAAGTATGTTGAGCCCCTGGAAGACACAGTCATTGCTGTCATAAGAACAGAGGTTGAAATAAAAAGTACCTTATGCAATACTGTCAGGAAGCTTCCTATAACAATTGACAAGATAATAGACAAAGTGTCTGATGATGAGTTCATAAAGAAAGTAAAGGATAAACTAAATAGTAAAGACCAGAATATCTCAGAAGTTTACTCACTCTGTAATGACATACTAATGTATGAAGACAGAGTAGTAATCCCATCTAGACTACAGAAAAGAATGTTAAAGGAATTCCATGTTGGCCATCCGGGAACTTCAAGAATGAAGAGTCTGATAAGGAGTTACGTCTACTGGACCAATATGGACAAGGATATTGAAAACACTGTAAAATCATGCAAAGGCTGTGCTTTGGCTGCTAAAGCACCCCCGATAAAATTCAATCCCTGGGCTAAAACCGACTGTCCGTGGTCGTGGATACACATTGATTTTACTGGCCCACTTGATGGTTTTTACTACCTTGTAATAGTTGACAGTGATTCCAAGGGGCCAGAAATATTGAAATGTAAGAAGCCAACCATGGAACTCAAATCAGACTTCATTCAGGCCTATTTTTTGTCAACCTTTATAAATCTGCATTTAATAACATCAGCAGCAAATGTATCTTCCAGTGTCTCTGGTGAGTATACAACACATTCATGAATCTAGCAAATAACACTGATTTTATTTTTAACTGTTGTAGTACAGCAGATACAAAAAGCAAGTAGTGTATAAATCATTACTTAAAAAATACTTGCTCCTCTCACCTTCACATTCCACAAGAGTTTTTTTTTTTCTTACTAATTAACCCATAGCTGAGGAAAGAAATGGTGAATTCATACTTTTCCTAAAGATATTTGGAAAACCTCCATTATTGAAGACATAAAAAGGAATGACTGAACTTGAAAAAACCACAATACTTTTGGAAAATGTTTTGTTGACAGACAAAACAAAAATAGAGCTTTTGCACCAATAATATGTTTACAAATGACAAAATGAATCTTATAAGGAAATGAATACCATAGCAACAGTTAAGCAGAATCCTTAATGTTGTGAGACTGCTTTGTTGCATCTTGTGCTGAAGATGTTGGACATATTACAGGAATCATGAAATCTGAGGATACCAAGAGACTTTAAAGCAAAATATGCCAACCAGTGTAAGAAATTAGGTTTGAATCGAAGATCATAGGTACTTCAGCAAGATAACAAGCCACGGCACCATCCAGAAACAAAGGAATGGTTGAAAATTAAGAAATAGACTGTTTTAAACTGTCCAGCAATGAGTCCTGATCTCAATCACATTGAAATTCTATGGTGTCAGCTGAAATTTGGCATTGGGGAAAGGAATCCTGCAAATGTTCAAGAGTTTGAACAAATTACAAAGATAGCGTGGAAGAAAATCCCATCTGAGAAGTTCAAGAAGCTTATAGATCGCTGCCAGAAATATTTGAAGACAGTCATCACTGCCAAAGAGGGTAGAACCAAATATTAAGGAGCAGTAACTTTATTACTGTTCATGTCATTTTTTTTCTTTTTCCTCTTTGAAATTACATTTAAGTTGAAAAAAAAATTTTTTTTTCTTTCTTAAATTACTTTGGACAACCAATTAAAATAATTCTGATGATATAATTTTGGTTCTTTCCCACTTATTTCTGAAGACATAGCAGAAAATGAAAGAGTGACAATAATGGTGACCAGGATTGTTTAATTGGCAACAGGACAGACTTCAAGGTATCAGGGTACTTTGCACTGACCGCAGTATTTTTTGTCCTTGAATTCGTCAACTCTGGAACTGTATGTGGCAGACAGAATCGAAATAAGCTTTTTTCAATTGTTATGGGCAGAAGGTATATTTTCTCTGTTTTGCTACAATTCGACTCTTTTATGGCTGGGATACATCATATTTCTGATTTCTCATTCTGCCATATTTTCTTGTGTCAACTGTGACATCTGCTTTCATTCAATTCATCTCTGCAACTCCCTGTATTTTTTTTTCTTAATGGGTGCTCATCTCTGCCAGCAAAATTTCACCTTTTGATTGGCTGCTGCCGTACAATCAGCGACACTCAAAATTTTTCAAACCATCATGTTGTGGTCTGTCAGTTCATGCCAGCTGCTGCTGATTGTTGCATTTGCTGGTGTGTTTGTCCACTTCTGCTATGAGAAAGAAAGGGTGTAATGGAGTGACGGCATGTGATAGAAAGAAAGAGTGTAATGACATGGAGACAATGATTTTTTTTTTTTTGTAAGCACTCATCACATTATACAAAGACTCTTTTCCTTTTAGGCTTTCTAATCAGCTTAACAATATTAGCAACTTCTTTAAGTCAGTTTCTTCCTTTATCACTCTACTCTGTTCTTCTAGTGAACAATCAAGAGTGTGAGACTCACCTTTGCAAGGAGGTTTCCAACTAGCATCCGGTTGGCTGACAAAAATAAACAGGGTTGTAACTCAAGACATGTCCCTCTCTTGAATAGTCACAATATGCTGCATATTTATTGAGCACAACATCCACACTGAAATCATCAGCCAATCAAAACTTACAGAATAGGCTGGCCTGGGTAACAGAATGGAATTTCCTAGGCTCTTATATAAACCACCTACCAATTTGCCCAGCAGATCAACTTGCTCAGTCAGACTCAACTTACTTTACAGTCGAGTACTGTCTGTTGCTATTACCAAATTCTACATCTAGCTCCAGTGATAAGTAGCTCTGCATCTCCAATGACAAGGGAACAAAACAGACCTTACTGATTTACTGGGACATCTCTTTCCCAGTGACTGCAGGTGTGGACATTTCTGTTGATAAAGTCTTCAAATACTGGAATGGTTATGTAAGCCTTTTCTTCATGGAAGATTATCTTGACAAAAACCAGAAGACTGGCTATCTGAGGCCACCAGATAAATCCATGAATATATATGATTTTTACCACATATGAGATGAATTTTCTTGGAAATTCTAAATACTATTAAGGAAAATTCTTGAAGGAACAATGTGATAAAACTACTTATTACAGATATTCATGATATTGATTTGTTAACAAAAAGTACTTAAATATTTAAGAATAATGACATTGTTAGGGGGTGCTTACTTCCCCTATAAAGGATAATAACTCAAAATACAATGGAGTTATATCCCCTGTCTGTTAGTTAGACTGCAGCACTTCTGAATTCAACATGGTGACAAGCTGACATGCAAGTGTAACTCATGGTTTAAATCCAAACAATTTTTACTGTTCTCAGGCAGTAAATGAATAAAAGTGTTAATATACACTTGTCTCTTATTTTCATTTGTTTTTGTTCATTCCAACAACCTGGAATATAACAAATTTTTGGCAACAAGTACTTGAACTTCAAAATCAATATGGCAATTTCCCCGGAGATGCTTACAGAGACTTTACACCAATAGCAAGAACAGTTTCAGAAGTTAGAATAGTTATTCACAGAAATGACTACACATTTCCAGAATCAACTCAAAATTTTCTGTGCTGGTACAAAACAAAATACCAATTCAGCAGATATCTTGGCCAACAACATCACAAAATCCCATTATGACTCAGTGAGAGGAAAACATTCACTTTGTGGTTTAAATGTTGGTTGGATACCTTTCACGCTCATTATCCTCACATGGAAAATTTGTAAACTAGGTAATGAGAAACATGACCATTATGAATTATATTTTACCAAAGCAGGCAACAGATTTCACCTTCACTGAAACAGTGGAATAACTCAGTGAAGTATTTAGAGAAAAACATTCTTTGCTTAATACTCAATTCAACTGTTTAAAGTTAACAAAACATGATGCTGATGATTATATGACATTTGCTGGTCATGTCAATTGGGAACATGAAAAATTTAAATTAAATTCCCTCACAGAGGAACAGTTTAAATGTTTGATTTTTATTGCAGGATTAAAATCTTCTACTCATGCTGATGTTTGCATCCAAACTTCTTTCAAAACTAGAACAGGACAATGTCAAAAGTCTTCACCATTAAATGCAATAATTTATTAAACATAAAAAGAGACACTATACTGATTCAAAAATAATGATAACCAGCAACATCCGTACGAGAAAACAACTCTGTGATGAAAATTCAAACTTTCATCAAAATACTTGAATTATTTACATTATTTGGACTCTTATCCCCATCTTCATTGCCATATTCACATTCTGTACATTCTGGCTTTCTTCAGATGATTGGAATTTCAAACCAAACCCTCTATTTCATCCATTGTTCTAGTTCCACAAGCTATGACTCAGTTATTTCCCTTTAATTCAAATCTCCAAGTTTTTGGTTCATCACTGCCGTGGCCTGGTATTGAACTCACAAATCTTTGTCACTGGATCTAACTAATGTCTTTATCCACTGGGCCATGTGCCCTTGTGGACATCTGTGTATGAATTTTTTGGATTTATAAGCCTAATGTCTCATCAGCTATTTTAACAGTGCTCATATTGCAATTGTTTTTGTTAATATTAATTCATTTTTTTACCAGAGCTTATATTGCAATTTTTGTTGTTATTCATTGCTTTTCTCTAGCACTCTTTATAGATATTCCATCAAAATGTTGGCATTGTGTGACACTGAGGGCGTGAAGTGGTTAAATGTTAATTCTGATCAGAAAAACGGTTAAGCTCAAAATGAAATGAAAGACAGAGAGAGAGAGAGAGAATGATGCACCAAAAGTTAACTTTTTTATCTGGCATGTGGGTAAAACAAATTGGGAAATAGTTTTATCTGTTTCTTAAGAAATTAGAAAGACACATATCATTAACAAGAAGAAAGACAGACAGGAATTATATTTTCATTGACAAAAACAAATTGAGAAATGAGAACAGGGAATTAACCTGCAGTGAGGGTCAATGGTATGAAAATCGATCCTGTCATGACAAGCAGGTGGTTTGGTTTGTATTTTTGCTAAGGCAGCATTCGACCCACAGATGGACAAGAGTTTTTCTCATGTTTGAGAATTTATGTAAACAAATATAATTTTCATTGTAAGGTTAAATGAGAATGCAATGATCTGACTTGTATTTTCGCTGGACAAAGATAATTCTTAGAAAATAGGAAGGAGTCAGAGAACTGAAATTAATGGCTGGAATAAAACCCACCCCTTTGCCTATGGACTTTAAAAATTAAATTTGTCACAAAGACAGTTGGACCAACCTGAGAGATAGGTTAAAACAGAGGTTGAGATGGTAGAATACTCAGAAGGTAGGATGAAAAGGTAGAATTTAGTACAGAGTGGTGGTGAGAGATGTGAAGTGAAGCAGGTTGAAGTTAGGGGAGGTGCTATCCCTGTGACTACTCCCAAGAAGGTGGATAATTATTCAAATTTGGAAAGTTGATTAAGAAAGCAGAAACAGGGAACAGAGCCTTTATTACGATTGTAAAAAATTTAGGAATCACCAAATCACCTTCAGCCCCATACAGAGGGTTTTGGGAGCTAAGAAACTTGGGCTGTGAATCCCGTATGAAGTGCCTCTAGAAACCTTGTCAGCTACCGCCAGATTTCTTGATTCTAAAGAACTTTGAACCAAAATTATTAGGCAAGGCACAGTGTCACCATAGATTGATGCAGAAAGGGTTAATTTTTGTTTTACCAAGACTATATAAACCAATTGATGATTAACCCCATGATTCTTTCATTTTATTTTTTCATTGTGAATATGTTTTTCTTCTTTAATATAGCACCCACCACAGCTTGAACCAGTGCTGGGACTACTATGACCTTTAATATTCCACTGCTTGGAGATCAAGAACACAGTGTGGACAGAGTTGATGTGGATTAAAGCGGCCAGCAACCAACGACCAGCATCAGCATAGACCAGTACAGAGTTAGCCCTGTGGTTAAAACATTGTCCTGAGTACTGGACCCTTAAACATAGCTACACCACCAGGTGTAGGTGACAGTAAAAGGCATTACAATTGTGGTGACTAGCATTATACATGCTTCTGTTCATTCAAAAGTGTAATAATTACCAGAGAAACAGACATGAAGAAGGATTTTGCAATCCAAATTCACACAAAAATTCAAGACAGGAAAATGTCAAAATGAACACAGTATTTGCAACATTCAAAGTGGATTAGGAATCCCACAGAAAATATATTATTGTTTCTCTAAACAATGAACCAGTTTGTTTCCAGTTTGATGTTCCAGTTTAATATTGCATTTCACTTGGGAACAAATTGAAAAAAACTATGTGTGTCTGAAACAGATCACATAGCAATGTGCTGATTACTCAAAT